>VYXH01003352.1:231736-276671 GCA_013397275.1 Burhinus bistriatus
TTCACCTGATCAACCTCTCTGTGCCACCCCCACAGCACCCAGGAGGAAGGACCTATATAGCAGACAGCTTAAATTAAGGCAGGGCAGCACCAAGCCCTCCTTAAAGCCCGTCTGGAGAAGTGGGCGATGCACGCACAGGGCTCCTGTGGTGGGCTCTGCCCTCGCAGCAGCTCCCACGGGTGCTCGGGGCAACCTCTGCTTAGAGGAGGGGTGCCCCCAGATGCTGTACCCTCCCCCCCCCCAGGGCCCCACTCACCCTGCGGGGCTCCTCCGCGAGCGGGTCTGGCTACTCCGCATCCCCTGCGCCCTCCTCCACCTGCACCCACGGGAGACTCCTCCTCCGGGCACCCTCCCAGCCCTGCCCGTCCGCTGCCACCCTCGCTGCACCCCGGGGCCCCGCGGGAGCTGGAGCAGCAGGTCGGGCTTTGCCGCCTGTGGAAAAGCTACCCAACTTACCTTTCCAGTCCGCCGCGCTCGGCACCCACGCCTGGAAAGCAAACACGGATGGAAAGCCACGGCGCAGCCTGATGCCGCTGCCCCCAGCCCGGCACACGTCCTGCGGGTGAGAGCTCTGCCTGGGTGGCAAAGGCAGGTTTTCTTGCAATTGGGAATTAATCCTTACCTGGAAGACAGCGATGATTAAAAAAAAGCTGGTGGTGCCGGTGAATATTTTTTGGGGCAGGCCTTCCCCCTGGTTTACTGCAGAGCAGAGAGGAGCAAAGTCGAAGGGCCAATTGCTTGTGGTCTAATTTATTGCTCGTGGAAAGGCAAGAAGATAAGTCTGCCCCAGCTCCCGGCATCACACGGGAGAGATCTCCAGGTCCTTTCTTTACCTGCCACCCTGCGCAGACCTGGTGGCACACAGAGCCAGGAAATTAAGGTGGTTAAGATGTGGTCAGCTTTTAGGTAGTAACACTCGGGTCTTCAGGGCATGGCAGTGGTATGCCACCGTATCACCATAGTGGAAGGTGTGATTTACATTCAATCTGCTCATTAATGTATGGTTTCCACAAGCTCTTGGTGCTACAGATGCCATAAGAGCACCAGGATTTGTGAAATACATTGAATTTTGTGTTGGGAAAGAATCCCTACTAGCAAACCAAGATCGACATTAACGAATTCCACATGCCTCTCTCAGCCCTCCTAGACAAAAAAAAAATAAAAATGTAAAAGAGGGAAAATTTGGAGTTCTGACAGATGCAAATCTTTGATTCTTGGAAGCACAGTTTGGAAATTATTTTTAGATGAAATTTCTTGTCAAGGGCAGCTGCAAGCCTGCAGTGTTTGAATGTACTTTTAAAAAAAGTTTCATTTCTCATAATCCCTTAAATACTGTAAATAACTCTTACTTCAGAGAAAAGAGTCCTTTCGAAATGCATTTTCTGCTTTTCTACTTTTAGGGGATTTTTTTTAGCAACAGAAATGACCCAGCAACTGGATCTACGTGGGGCAGGCACAGGCTCTGTGCTGATTCTGCTGATACCAACAGGTCGTAACACAGCACAGGTCTTCCCTGCCCAGAATCGAAATGCAAGACCTGGCCTCCGTCTGCTCTCTCAGGTTCGTAAGTTACAAAAGCGTGTAACAGCTCACTTAAAAATTTACTACTTGGTGTTATTTGTTACAAAAAGAGGTAAAACCCAATGTGCTTTCCAACCAAATGGCAGAAGTTTGGCTTTTAAGCATTTCACTGACTCATATGACTTCATCTAACACTTTTTTCCAATGGACTTGGGAGAAACACCCCTGTGTAACCCCCCCAAACCCTCCTGTCCCCGTGTCTCCTGCCAGAGGTGCCTTAGGAGAGGGACAGCTCACTGCAGGTGGTCCAAGCTACGTACGTGCTGCCTCTCCGATGTGCTGGTACCATGCAATCCCTGAGCAGCTGTTATTTTGTCTTTTTCTCACCACTAATTTGGGTTCCTGTCTTCCCCCCTGATGTCAGCTTTCATGAAATTTGCAGAGCATAATTATCTGCCTTTCTTTAAAATCAGAGTGAAAGTGGAAAATGGATCCAGACTACATCAGGAAAGGGACTGACATAAGGACAAAAGCAGTCATATAGGACTCATTTCCTTACAGGCAAGTAAATATTTCCTATTATGCAATGGCTTTTGATTTGTTACTGAGGCTTGTATTTCAATTGAAGAAAAAAGAAAACAGGTACAATTAGATTCGTCAATGTTTCTTTTATTCACTCTGCACTGGGTGTTCCCCCTTTGCGGTACAGCGTAGCTACAGAGCTTGGCATCTGTCGCTCCTGAGGACACAAGCGCAGAGCCGTGCCTTTTCCCAAATCCACATCCCACCCAATATGATAAAAATAATACTTCTCTTGTATGTTGAGACAATTGTTCTCGTCTCATCACTGACTATACGGACTGCAAACCTGTCACAGTAACAAAACCCAAAAGCGTTCTACATAGTAGAGAAAAATTCATGAAATTCCTCAGTACGTCCAAAACCAGCACAAAGACATTCCATCATTTTCATTTCTTGTCCTTTTAAATAAGTGGTGATGAGTCATGGACTCAAGATCATTTCCTTGAATCCAGATGGCACAACTTCACCACACTTGGCAACTTCGGATCACTTCCCGTAGAGCTTGTATTCCTTCCATGGTCTTGTCCTTTAAAGCCATGGCGAGAAGAACAGGTTTGTTCCCAGCTTCCTGAGACACGAACGCCACCAGGTTTTTGGCACAAACATGGACGAGAGGCTGAAAGGCAAAGGTATACAGATGTACGCTCTTATAGCTGGCAGAGCCCTCCCGCACCAGTTAGGAGAGGAAGAGTCCTGCAATGACATGGAGCACGTCAAGAACGTGTCAATACTGGACTCGGACTGAGTGTGCAGTTTGCTGAGCAGTTCCAACACAACTGGGAACTGACACGCAGTTTGGCTGGTCAGCAAAGCCCAGCCACGGTACGGGGAACTTTTTAGAAAGCACTTTCTCAACCAGCTCAAAAGGGAAGAGTTTGGACCTGTGAGTGAAGCCACCCAAACCACCTTGAAACAACTTAACTGGAGCTGCACTTGAATCGAGTTTTGCACCGGTCTGGAAAACTTAGACATTGGATGCAAAAAAAAAAAAAGTCAGCACAGAGAATCTTTCCTTCTGCTAATCCTCCCACCCAAACTACGTCACCAAATATCAAATTATATGAAAAGCTATGGACCAAAATGCCTCTATTTCCATCATAGCCAGATTTCTGAAGAAGTTTCCAAGTACACTTTTCTTTTAAAAACTTGTTGCTGAAGAGGCTATGTTGCACTGACAAGCTCTGGGAAAAAAATTCCTAGAGACCCCAAAATGGTGTTATATACACCATCTTTGCACGCCATGTGTAAAAGACACGTTTTAACAGAACAATGAAAACCAGAAATAAGTAGTGAGGCTGAAGAAGGGAAGAAAAGGGATACAATCTTCATGAGGTTTCTTTAACATGAACACCCAGCTTGTCTAGGTTTTATTTACACCCACAGTTATGTATTTTATATATATTATATATATATGAGTTTGCTTGATTTTAGCCACCACCGCAGTTTGGAACTGTGCACCATTCCAAACGGGGATGTAAATGGTGACAGGCAGGAAAGCAGCAAACTAGCGAAAGCCTCTTCTTAAAGTTTAGATCGATTAAGTTGATAAAATGATTTAAAAATAGTATGTAACAAAGTAAACAAAGGCACTTCCCATTTCCAAATAAAACACAAAACCAGCTCAGGGGTCAGAATTAGCAGACATCACACCAGGGAAAGCAAAGCATCTCCCATCCAGAGAAGGAAGCCTATTGCTGGAGAACGTGAATTCCATAAGGGGAAACCACAGACAGAATCATGAACTTGTGTTGCTAGAGCTCTTCTAGTTAAGGTTAGCAAATAATATTTGATAGCTCCAACCCTGATGGAAAACCGTGTAATCTTGTAGCTCTGTAACTTTCTGTTTTAATGCTTGACTAGTTGACGCTTTGCGAAATACATTTTCTTCTGCTTTCTCTCCAGCTTTGTGAAATGGTCGATAAAAACTCATTTTGTTGAAGCAAAACAAATTAAACTTTATCAAGGGTAGGTGCTGGCAGGCACACTTGGGAGAGGGCAACTAAAGTCCATTATGGGGTTGGCATAGATCGGGGTGGGGGCGAGAAAACGGACTTGAAAAGGAAAACAAACTCACTGGAACAGAAACCCAAAAAAGGTTATCAAAGGCTGCATATTTGATCTTGCAACCCTTAAATCAACAGGAGCTTTATCAAGCCATCCATAAACACGGCGAAGCAATCCATATCCTGTAAGACACACAATAACAGATCCCCGAACCATTCACGATTAGTTAAAGTTTTGTTATGTCAAAGAGCAGATGAGCACGCATACTTTTCTGATGAACCCCTCTTCCCTCAGAAGAGATTTTTTAAATTCATCTTACCGCCGTACAAACACTGCTTAACTGCTGTGATTCACCAACTCCCTGGCAACTCACGCAGCCCCACCTACTACATTTCCCCCTTATCCCTTGCTGCCTGTGCCCTGCGCATCCGCTCTCACCTCATCCTTGCCCAGCAGCACCTTTGTGGTGAGCGAGGGTCTGCCCACGTTGTCCCCGACCGTGTTGGGGTCCACATAGACGATGGTCCCCATCTTGCCGTACTGCGTGACTACCACCAGCACGGAGTTGGAGAAGGCCGTGCACACCACCTCCGTCAGGACCCCGCGGACCACCTCCTCCCGCTGCTTGGACGCCACGATGGGACTCTCTTCCATCGCTGCGGAAGAAGAACAATAAAGCAACAGCAACAATAAAACAACATTAAGATTAAAAACGCAGCCTACGGGTTATATAAGGCCCGAACCCTTCCCTTCATTTGAAATACCCAGGTTAAGTTGATTTCACAGCACAAAAGCATCTGGAGGTGTGTCTGTGACAGGAACAAGGGCCAACATCCTGACTGCGAGGGAAAATTTAACTGCCCGGCAGCAGCGGGCTCCGCTCCCTCCGCACGAAGCCGCTGCTATATACGGGGTTTCGTGCTAATCACGGTGATGGCACCTATGCAGCAGGCCGCCCCGGAGCCCGACCCGCCGCGCCCGTGCCCTCCCTCGCAGCCTCCCGGTGCCTGGCCCCGAGGGGGCGACCCCCGAGCCCCGCTTTCCACCCCGGACCCCGCAGGCCCCGGCCGCTTCCTGAGGGAGACGACCGCCCTGCCTCAGGCCGGGCCGAGGCTGAGGCGAGGCCCTGGCCGCCCCTACCCGCGCCGGGCCCCGCCGCTCTCCACCCGGGCCCGCCCCGCCGCGGCGGATAATCGGCGCCTTTCCCCTCCCTTCGCCGGTCGGCGGCGCGGGGAGATGGCGCAGGGCGGCGGCCGCCGCTTTCCCCTCCCCTCAGCGCCGCGCCGCCATTACCCGCGCCCGTCGGCCGCGCCGCCATCTCCAGCCCCCGCCGCCCGCTCTCCTCAGGGACATCGCCCGCCCCGCGGCTGGGTCCCTTCCCCGCCGGCCCGGCCTCCTCGGCCGCTTTCTGCCCGTTTTACAGCGGCTCCCGTCCTGGGCGTGGGGGGATGCCGCACGGCAGGAGCCCCACCCGTGGCCGTGAGGGAGTGGCGTGTGCCCCTCCTCAGGCCCGTGAGGGGACACGGCGAACCTGCGGGCTGGAGGGAGGCTGCGAATTTTGATGTGGTGGTTTTTGGTTTTTTTTTTTCCTTTTTCACCCCGTTTCCANGAGGGAGTGGCGTGTGCCCCTCCTCAGGCCCGTGAGGGGACACGGCGAACCTGCGGGCTGGAGGGAGGCTGCGAATTTTGATGTGGTGGTTTTTGGTTTGTTTTTTTTTCCTTTTTCACCCCGTTTCCACGTGGGATGGGACCGCTCCCACCTGCTGGGTGATGTCGGGCCATACTTCAGGCCCCCAGGGGTGCTTTCCCACCAAAATTAGGCTGTTTTTTGGCCGTGGGAGCGGGCCCTGTCACAGGGGCCTGGCTGCCGGTGGGCCGCGTGTCGGCGTGTTCGGTCATGGTGCAGCGGCTTCGGGAGTGAAGTGTGGGGCTTGAGGGACCGATGGCAGGTGCCCGGGGGTGCTGCCACAGGAGATGAGGACATAGAATCACAGGATGGTTGAAGTTGGAAGGGACCTTAAAGTCCATCTCGTTCCACCTCCCACCAGACCAGGTTGCTCCAAGCCCCGTCCAACCTGGCCTTGAACCCCTCCAGGGATGGGGCAGCCACAGCTTCTCGGGGCAACCTGGGCCAGGGTCTCACCACCCTCACAGGCAACAATTTCTGCCTAATATCTCATCTAAATCTCCCCTCTTCCAGTTTGAAGCCATCTGTGTGAAGAGTGCGAAAGAAATATTTATGTCCCGTGAGCAGTATGTGCAGACGTTCCTTTCTGTTAATTGCATACAGTTAATTCAGTGTTAATTCTTTTTCGCCTTTGAAATACTGGTACTCATGCATAGTAACTTTGTATAAAGCTCTGAAAATTGGGATTTCTCAGAGGTTTGCGACTTTCCAGAGTTCTGCAATTGCTGCATCTAAAGTATGTTCCAAACCTTGGTTTTTAGGTGTTGGCTCTCCTTTACCGTCATTTCCACCGCAGACAAAATGTTGCAGCGGTGGGTGCAGCAATAGCAACTTGAGTTCTGGGTTACCTGTTCAGGGCACCTCCCTTAAGAACCTCATGATTTTTTAATTTCTTTTTTCTTTTTGAAATTGAAAGTTTGACCAAAACTTGACTATGGGAAGAGCACGTGAACGTTGTGCTGGGAATCCTTTAAGGCACCGCTAGAGAGCAGCAGAGGTCCACGGAAAAGCTTTAAATCCCGCAGGTTATTCTTGTGGTTAGTTCCAACAGAGCGGCCTGATGCCTTTTCGGCACTCCTTGCAATCTGGCAAATAGTCTGTTTTCCAGCACTGCGAAAGACCAACATGCCTCTTTCTTGCTTAGCACAGTCATTCGAGGCTTTGCCTGTTTGACGGAGATAATAGCAGCTCTTGTCAGTAAAGCGTCCTGCCTCATAAAGAAGTTTATTTGTGCTTTGCCTTCTCCGGAGAATAACTTTACTTCAGGAAACACAAAGGACCGGATTCTTCCTGCCATCCTTGCTAGCCTCCATTTTATTTTTTGCATGACAGGAGGACAAAAGGAGTCCACTGTAGTTCAGATTTACATGGAAACACCATACTTCAGTGTTTTGCATTAGTTTGGGATGGAAGAGTTATCTTTAACAGTTTCAATCAGTTGGATACCTCATTTTGGCATGGAGCTGAGGTGGGGTATAGCAAACTGGAGAAGCAGATGGCAGGAGGTAACTGAGCACTGAATCTTCATCACTGAAAGTAAATACATTTAAAAAAATGAACTAAGGACAAGGCTTCTATTGTCTGTGTGGCTGAGGCAGGGGATGGATATTTGAGAATACACCTGGTGGCAGATAACGGGACCTTTCCTGAGGAGTCTGTCTGCCTGCCACCTACTTCCCGGCATTTTCTGGCTGAGAAGGACATGTGTCGGTACTTACACTCTCGTCTATAGCACTTTTCCTCCAAAGATCCATGATCGCATTGCAAACATTATTACATTTAGCTTCATAAACTCTCTTTCAACGTGAGACATTATTAATATACCCCATTTTACGGTCCGAGGGAAATAAAGAATCGAGACGAACAGCGGCTCAGAGCCATCAAATCCTCGGCTGGAGATTCTGCAGGATTTCAGGATCTCTTCTTCCACTCCCGTGCACTTGCTGCTGAAGAAGCATAAGTCATGCATGTCACTATCTCAATTACCAGAGAAAATCAATGACTGTGCAGCTCCACACTTTGACAAGAAAAACTACCCATAATATTGCAGCTTTATACCTTTATTATTATTTATTTGAGCAGTTTCTTACTACTCTTCTTTTTAAAGTGCTGAAGTGCCTCTGTGTGTGTAGGCTGGAAGGAGGCTGCATTTTATAATAATCTTTGCATTTATCTGAACTGGTTTTATACAGCAAATGCGTAAGATCCACAGAGCATCAGAAATGTTTCCCACTTCTCTCGAAAACTAGACACACAGTGTTTCAGGACATCCATTAATAATCCCTGCTCTTGGGAGCGCCTAGCTATCAAAGTGCTGGGTTGGTTTATTAGTTTACAGGTTATTACTTCTCTAGTTTAGATTTCTCTCTTGTATCTTTTATGATGCAGAATATAGACTGTGAGCTGGAACCTCAGGTGCAGCTGGGCTCTGGGCTGCGCAGCCAAGGAGAGAGGAAAGGAATTAGTTTGCTCCCCGATGCGGGAGTTGCTTGGGAATTATTCTGACCCTTGTTATAAATCAGGTACGTGAAGCAGAGCTGCCTTTTAAGTGTGTTCCCCTCGCCAGACAATATCAGAGTGCTCCTCTTCCCCTTATTACTGTCACAGCAAGGTCAGGAGGCTGTGGGTGGTGTGGGGTTGTGTGAGCACTCTCTCCATGGGGCCGTTGTGTCAAAGGGGTAGGAGGGATGGCAGAAGTCCACCTCCTGGTGCTTTCAAGAGGTTCCCACTGCATTTAAATGGAGTCTGGCAGAGGTGGCGTTCAGAAAAATAGTACTGAGTTGAGGCTCTTGGGGAAGCGGGTAGAGGAGCACGTCTGGGGCTGTTCTCAAAGACTAGCTTTAGCCCCAGAAGTCTGATCTCCCTGGCTGGCTCTCTGCAGTCAGCGGAGAGAGGCTTCGTCACTGCTTGGTGCCAAGCAGAAACATAGCTTTGAACCTGGCTATCCACCGTCAGGAGTTAAGCCTGCCGTGGCTGACGTTGGCTATTTTATCTCCTGGTTTCTAGATCTCAGTCTCACATAGGTATGGGCCTGCCAAACATGACCAAAACTCAGCTGCTTCTGTGCATGGACAGAAACAGGACATCAAGTTTGCAGGGAAGCCTGAGGTTGAAGTGTGAGCAGCTGAGGAGTTCAGACCTGTCTGGTATTAGGTGATAGCTGAACAGTATTCTCAGAGTTAAAGCTCTGAGGCTTTCACTTAATGTGCTCATATTTTGAAGGAAGGTGAGGGGATTCTGGCTCTTCTGTGCATTGATCCCTGTGCTCCCTAGGATAACGAGTTGTATCATTTCTTATTCTGAGAGACAAGGCTAAGAGATTTTCTTTGTTCTTAAGTTGTCCACATGGCTCTTATTGTTGGACATCTCTTATTTCATTCGTTGCATGAGTAAGAGGAAGGCTAAGCCAATCAATCAGGCGTTGCAGAACCACTCTAAGCTATTTGGTTGTTGATTAAACCTTTTTTTTTTTCCCAGCGTAGAATTCAGTCAGAAAAACCACAGTCATTTAAGAAAAAATAAACATAAAGCTCAAACCCAAGTTGTTTTCTTTCTTTGTGAGGTGTAGTCTTGCTGCACATCTGAAATGGAAATGCGGGATGTCTTTGCATGCCTGGGTCTGTCAGGTCATGCTATTGTTTTGTTTTCTTGCATTTGCAACTTAGGAAGGAAACAACATGGGAATGTTCATTAATGTTTGTGTAAATAGTAACTGCCCACATATGAGCACTAGCATACTTTCCTGCGAAAGCTCAGTGTGCAGGGTAGGATTTAAAAACATGGCAGTAAGCCAGCGCACTCTGGCTGGGCCTGGAAACATCTAGGTAGCAATTTGACTGGAGCTCTTTGGAATTTTTATTTTTTTTTTAGTCAGACTTAGCGACCTATAAATAGAGGAGTACTCCAGCCCTTGTAGGACTTTGTTATGCTGTGTCATTTGTCTTTTCTGTGCTGCTGTGCAGGCTGGAGAAGGAGGACTTCAGATCCGTGGTGCTGGGAGGAGAAAGGAGCTCCCTTGGTGCTGGGGGAGAGTTTTAGAAGGGGGCTACTGCTGAGATTGCAGAGCCTGGCAAAAGTGAGGCAGGTCACACCTACAGAAGGACGTTGCTGAAAACAGTTTCTTGGGTGCTTGATCTCGAACAGCAGTAGTTTTCATATATTCAGTACCTTTAAAACCAGCAGATCCTACATTTCTTTGCAAAAAATATCCAGAAATTATTTCAACAACCACTGAAATGAAAATGACATTCTTTAAATGTGTGAACTGCATCTCCAGACTAGCTCCAGACTACCTAAGAGAGCTAAAAGAGCTCCAGCGACCTAAAAGAGTCAGGGTTGCATCATGCAGTCAACCTGGTGCTGTGTAATGATAATTTTATCCTCAATATTTTTCATGAGATAACAGCTGGCTGTACTGGCTGCTGTAGCCAGGGGGTATGGAGCAGACAGAGTCATCATGAGGCAAGATTGAGTTTGAGTACTGTTTACATAATTTTCATTTGTCAAATAACAGCCCTACATAGATCATGACCATGACAGCGCCTGTGGATGGTATCATCCATCAACAGATCCACCCTGTGAACAGCAGAAGCTTTGCATTACTGGAATGGCTGAAGAAATTATTTCCATGGATCAGTAAAGACAGCAGTAATTGCCATAAAGCTCACTATAGTTTATGCAGGAGTTTTTCAGCGCCTTGTGGTGGTCTGTCAGATGAAAGACAGCATGCAAATGGGGTGGATCGTAAAAATAATTGTAGCATAGCTTCTAAGAACAAAACTCATAATGACTCTGTTCCTAAGAAGTGCGAAAGCACAGAAAATAACAACATGGCTCTTGCAGAAGCAACGAGAGAATGTCAGAGTATTAGTATGATACTGGTAGTATAGTCAGATGTATAAATCACTTAATTGTGACAGCAAATTAAATAGTGGTGTTGTCTAGAATTCACCCATAGTTAAAAAGATGTATGTTGATGAGACAAATGCCTTGTGTGCTGCCAGTAATAAATTAGCTCCTCTTTCAAGTGAGAAAACAATTAAAAACTTGGTTGAAAAGGGCATATTTTCTCTGTGGCCACTGATCCCTCAAACTCTGGAAATAATAAAGTGTTTCTAATAGTTGTTCATTATTACACAGTTGAAAGAGGAAAAATCCATTGTCTCATTATGTTCAAGACAGTTATGAAATTGCATTGGGAATATTTGAAAATGTAAGAGGCATATAACCAAATGGTTTCAACTTTGACAATGTATCATCATTTGCAGTTCATAATGCTGCTGTTAACTTTGGGAGATATCAGTCAGTGCGCACAGTGGAAAATGAGAATAAATATTTACTTTTCAGTTATATACTGCGTAAATAACAGCAAAGTACGCAGTAGTTAGGTCATGATTCAATTTCGAGGGTTGTGTAACAAAACTTTCAGAATTACAGGAGGTATTAATTTTGCAAAACTTAAATATGTGGAAACATTGAGGCATTTCCCACCGAAGTGGGCAACTCTGTGCCTTGCCAATGAAACAATACCAAAATGATTTCTGGGTATTATGAATTACTCTTGAATATTAGGTGAAGTTTGGCCCCATCGGATTTTACGTTCTTTGTAGATATTGAAGATGGAGATGGTGGAAACACCTGGTGTCTGAATGCTTCCTTTTTTGTAGTACGTTAAATTTTTTTGCCATCTAGTCAAAATTAAAATCCTCTCTGGTGCTGAAGTTTAGCGCATAAAACATGAATTACACTGTAGGTGACAATAAAGAATCGAAGTCAGCTCTACATAAAGACATACCATGACAAGGCAAAAGAATATAGGCAGATGCCCTTCAGTGAGACGGAAGGGCTCTCAGATCTCAGTCTTCATCTCCCAACACTAACCTCATTCACTGGCTGTCTCTGAAAAAGGGTGAGATTTTAGGAATCTGGAAGCCATATTGAAGGACTTATCTATGACAGAAGATGGGAAATACATTTATGAGGAATATTGTGATTCAAAAGATTTTGTGAGGCATGTGCATATGCTGCAGGAATTGGTATTTAGAAGTGCTTCAAATCCTAGTTATTTCGATTTCAGAAAACTTGTAGAGTTTACTACATCCGTTCCTGTCTCTGGAGAGTAATAGAATAAATATTTTCTCCTGGAAGCAGGTTTGGCATTTCAGAAACCTGCAAAATGTCGAGTCTGTTAAAGCTGAAGCTTAAAGTTAATTTTAACTGACCACATAAAGAATTTTATGAATCAACATAAAAAGAAATAAGTATTGAAATTGTTTGTTAGTGCCATTCTAAGTAATGAACTGAAGTTTGTGATAATTAAATTGTGCATTTGATGGACGGTACAAATGTACTCTTAGGAGAAAAATACAATTACATACTAAGGAAAATTGCATTAAAATAAAATATTGTCCCTTATTTCACAGGTGCTTATCTCCTATTTCTGTCCAAGAAACATGATAATCAAGAAAAGCAGATGTGCTACCAACTTCTCAAGTTTCATCCTGGAAATAAGGTTGGAATATTCCATAAGGAAATCAATGTCATTCTCCTGCTCTCTCTTCTGTCTCTGTAAGAAACGCTCTGCCTGAGTCTTTCTCTTCTCTGTACTTACAATTCTCCTTCTGTTTCTCTAGGTGACTCTAGGCTGAGCTCATGTTTTTGCTCTTAACTTCATGTGAGCCTCCTTTCCTATCTCTTCTAAGAGTATTTTGGAACCAGTTTGCCCTGAAACCCTGAGATCAGAGAACACTGTGGGATTAGTTTTAAACTGAATTAACACTCCTGCCACATGATTCTGGCCTGTGCCAGTCCTTCTAATCTTGTTCAGAGTTTAGGATAATTTGTTTAGTAGTGCTGATCAGCTGGAGGTTAATTCAATTGGACTTCGGTTATTTATTCATGCCTGGATTTGCTAAGTGTCACAGCAGATACATGAGGTCTCTGTTACAGTTATGAGACGGCTTCATTAGTGTGACGGAGAGTCCATCTGGATGACTTCCTTTCCTCACTGCAATAACTGGCTGTCAGGGCTCTCTCCAGTGGAAAAAATCCTTATATAACATCTCCCTTTCATTTGTGTCATAAGTGTATCGATTACAACTTAAAATGCACTTCTCTGTTCTGATTGCTGGGATTGCCAATAATCTTTCTCAGGGACCTCGGTAGTATTCCAGCTCTACATTTAAATTAATGCCAGAATTTAAAAGAAAAGTACAAATGTGTTTTAAAAGGGATTTATTATTAATATTTTGTTTTCACCCAGTATTTTGGTCCCGCTCACTTCAAGGTCCGCTTTCCCCATAAGTGACATGGGGCCAGTGCTGGGGTGGAACACGGTCAGTCTTTTACACTGTTCAGAATTAACTATCCAGAAATGGAAGACAAAAAGGAAGAAGAAAATTGCATCCTGCTGAAACCACTGGAGGAATTTAGGTTGGCAGAACGTTGTTACTTGAACTGGAATGTGGCCAGGACACCAGGATTAATGTTAGCACAAAATGCCACTTGATTGCAAGTGTTCGGATAACCTTGGATGAAAGTCTTATCTGAAAAGAGGCTCTTCTAACAGAATAGGGCTCCCTGATATTGGCTGGGACTTTGGTTCAGGGTTGACTCAGAGAATTTTTGCTATTTGCTTCAGCAGTTTTTGGATGGGGCAGCCCTTGAATGGTAACAGATCTCCCCTTCACAGCCTGCAGCACAGCAGATAATTTCCCGGAGAGGATTCCATGCCATAGACTGATGTCTCTTTTTAGAGATGTTTCCTGATATATCATGCAAACATTACAAATAGGAGCCTGAAGGGGTGCTTGTTGGGGAAAGGTCCTAAAGATTAGAAGGCAGGAAAAACATTCAGTATCTAGAAGGCACTGGGCTGAGCTGAGCTTCTGCGGCCACATAATTGTCGTGGAGTTACTCCTGAGAAAGCAAGACCGGCATTTGCCTCAGTTTTGTTTTATTCCCCTCTCTGAATGTCTCTGCTGTCAATCCTCTAATACATGTTGTGGGTTGTGCTGGTGGAACCAGGTGGTGCCCAGTGAAAGCTTTGATGATTAAGAGCAGCGTTAATCAAAATTTCTTCTCTTGCTCTCAATTTTTCAATTAAATTGTAAATCTGTGCTGAGGAACAACCATTAACTTCCAGGGAGTGAGAAATGTTCCCACATGTTTGGCCTTCTTCAGAAAACCCTGTCACAGTTATATACCGTGAAATATGGTTTCCAACAGAACAATGTTCCCAAAACCAGCTGGGACCCACATTACAACTCAGCATTCTTTGCAGAAGTTTATTTGCTGTTGACTTGGAAGCCAAGTTAGAGCTCTTTAGAGGAGTTTCTACTTATGTACACAACAATGCAACATGCGTCCCGCAGCATCAGCTCCCACAGAGAAGCTGGAGAGAGAAGGACTAAGAGAAAAATGTGTCAGTACCCATCCTTGCCACCAGACTAGTGACCTGCTGCAGGGTCTGATGTTTCTTGCACTGGTCCTGGATCTCGTATGCCTGTGTGGGTAAAAGGAAAGCATCCAGGGACTGTGTCGAGGCAGCCTGCCATAAATTGTGAAGGGGGCAGTATCTGCAAAAGCCGGTGTGTATTCTCAAGAGACAGGATCCCTGTCTGGAGGAGAAAGAGCAGTGGGCAATTCCATCTCTGTGGGCGCTTTCCTGATACTACAGCCCCTTCTTTACAACCAGGCAGGAGGTCTGTGCAAAGGGAACAGCCCTTACAGGGCTGTATGTCAGCTGCACGTGTGGTTAAGCTGTATGTGAGCCTGGGACTTGCTTTGCTGTTTGTTTTTGAGGGCAAAATCCATCACTGCTATTGTGTGGGGTGAATCTGACCTAGACTGTTTTGCAAGTGGAGCCATTTTCCATCCTACCTGAGCCCCACTGAAGTTTTCCCTTGTTTTCCATGGAAGGACACTGATTGTCCCCTCTCCCCCAGCCCAGCCTTCCCATTCCTGTCCTGCAGCAGCTCAGACTTGTATATGAGCCAAGATATGATCCCCCTAAGAATTCACTTCATTTAATATTCCTCTTCCCTGTCTTCATTATTTTTCATTTATAGGTTAACCGGCACCTGAGATGCTCAGTGCTTTCCCTAACTTTACTTTGACTAGATAAACTTTTAAATTAAACATTTTCATTCCCCGCTTCCTTCTGTTTGAGGGTTACTGTATAATTCTGTATTTAAAAAAAACGGCAAACGGAGAAGTAATCACAGATGCATTTTGCTGAGAAGAGATAGATG
This sequence comes from Burhinus bistriatus, assembly GCA_013397275.1. Lineage (NCBI taxonomy): Eukaryota > Metazoa > Chordata > Aves > Charadriiformes > Burhinidae > Burhinus > Burhinus bistriatus. The sequence continues at coordinate 246,782 of VYXH01003352.1, forward strand.
GCCTGACATAAAGGATTGAACATACTATTCCACAGATATCCCTGCATCTGACAAAATAGGCCAAACTCGTTCTTTATGTAGCTCCACCAGGGATGAACAAGACCCAGGGGCTGTAAGGAAGACCACGTGCTGACATTTTGTTTCATCGAGTCCCTGGAACATTGAATATGCTCTTGATATGCAAGAGTAGGCTGAAATCTGCAATCAGCTCCACGAGTGTAATTGAATCTGAGTCAGGAGAAGTGACACCTGCATGATGAAGAAGGGCATTCATTATGCTCTGTTCAGGTCTGTACCATCCTGCTTGTGTGGACAGAGTTCAGCATGTACTATCTCGAGCTGAGGGATCACACAATCGTGCTCCAACTATCATTTCCTATATATATTTCTTCTACGTGCCGGACATCTCAATGCTATGCTGACGAGTGCATAAGCACACACCATCCTATCTAAGGATCTGCTCTATACGTGTGCATCAGCTAACAGATGCACATTGGACTTATGAATATGAATGGGGCAAAACGTGTAGTGCGACCTTCACGTCAGTGCCCGCACTTCTGATAAATCATTGCTGTCTCAGGGACATCTGTGTCAGTTCAGACCAATCCCCTGTTATTGCAGGCAAACATGATACAGCTGTGAAGTCTCCAAGGGTCTATAATGTTGTGTATCTTCACACACATGCTCCCCATGGCCAACAATAATAACAAGACCTTTATACAAAAGACTGAATGTCTCAAAGACAGTACAGGAGGAGAGGAGAGACCGATGCACATTGTCACTGCCTTAAAAGGAAGTATGAAAGGAGAAAATTCCTGGATGATCTCTTTGTGCTATCACCAGGAATGGTCCTTTTGGGAATGCTGCAATGAAGAGCTTTTGAGAAAAATGTTGTCAAAGCAATTTTTGTTGGAAATGTTATTTTGACACATCAGGCCATATTGTTTTGATCACTCCCTTTTCAAAAGGAACTTTTAGGTTACAGTGTTCTGCTTTGATGATTTTTCAAACAAAGTTTCAGTCATTTCACTTCACGTCAATTTTTCATCCACATTTTATCTTACATGGGAAAAGAGAACAAAAGAAAACATTTGATTGACCCAAACTACCTGTTGGACATGCAGTTTTTGTGAAAACTTTCGAAGTATTGCTTCCTTTTGTCCTGCATGGGAGGAAATCCTGTGACCTCTCACCCTTTGGAGAAAGGAGAACGCAGTCTGATGAGGGCATCTGGTACAGAGGCCAAAATCAAGGTGCTAAACCAGGGCTGGTACTGAATCACCCTGTTGTACATCTGAACGCATATGGGCCTCTTGTTTAGCTATGTAGTGGTCCCACGTTTCGGCCATGCCACTGTGCGAGCACCGTCCCTGGGGGAAGCCGGGCTCAGTGCTTGGCAGGCAGGCCTTTGGGATTACGTGCCGAAGACTTCACACCCTCTGAAATGCAACACAGGGCTCCTTGGCAGGGATCGCTGGTGGGAGGAGTACGTCTTGGCGTTTAGCCTTCAGGGAACCTGGCACTTCTCACGATTAGCCCTCAGGGAGGGCACTCGGGTGCCCTTGACAGGTGGCTTAAATGGAGAAAGCAGCACTTCTTGGCGGGGAACCAGAAGAACAAGCAGCTTTGGCAGGTAGCCTTTGTGCAAGGCAAGCGCTTTGCAGTGCTCCTTTAGAGGAGGGAAGCATGGTACTGTAACAGGTAGAAGGGTCAGACCCCCTCCAGCCCCTTTGGCCTTGCACTCAAAGTTGGAGTTCCATGTTCCCTCCCTATGTCAACTGGGAAACGCCTACCATTTCTCCACACTTTGAGGAATTCTTGCCAAAATCCCCTCTGTATAACACATATCTATATAGGTATATACATACCTGTATGAAATCGGTTACTGAAAGCAAAAGAACAAAAATATCGTGAAAGTCAGCTGGATCCTCTAGAGGGAGGGATGCAAAATATGTATCCAATAAAGCTTTTCTGATGATACCCATAAATACAGAGCTGAAGTGCTGGCCCTGCTGTCCTCTCCAGTACCGTTCCACCAGAAATGTGTAGCTCACATCCTGAGTCATCCCCAAGGAGAGCAATAGATGTTATACACTTGAAATAGTTTAATTTCTAACTGGCCCAAGCACAGTTCATCCCTCCTTCATCAGACAAGAGGAAGACGGAGAATTTTAATATCTTCTGGTGAGATCATGGGACCTCTGAGTCCCTAGACTTATTCAACGCAGTCGGTGTATTTTGCCAGTTCCATGCAAGAAACTGCAGGTGCAAGAGTAGCTGGGCTCCCGGATTGCACTGCAAGGACGAGAGAGTGACGATGCTTGTGTAGAAAATTGGACCTTTCTGGTTGCTCTGACTGAGCTTCAGGACCTTGAGATCTCCGTTTTCAGCTGTAGGAGACCCCCTTTAGGCTCATAGCCAGGTATTGTAATGGCTTTATTTCCAGAGACAGAGGTGTTGAATTCCCACTTGAAGAAACAGTTCTGTGGGCAAATGCATTCAGTGAGAATCTAACACTTTATGTATCCTGGGAGACCTTAGCTTGCTATGTCCATTCCTTGCTTAGGGCCAGCCTATGTGTTTTGTGTGTAAACTGAGGCTCACAGGCTCTACTGGCCCCTCCAAAACAGTTGTCTCAACATACAGAGAGGGATTGACTCCCCGGAACCTGCCCTCACCACACGCTGATGCTGCGGGTACAAGTTTCCCTGGGAATGAGATAAGTGACTGATGGCTGCTATTACAGGTAGAAATCTTTGGAACAGATCTGGCCTCTTCTATGATGGTGTTGAAGGGCAAGAAAAATGTTTCAGGCAGCCTACTGCTGTGAGGTGGCTTTGCTTTGAACATAAACAAGAAATACATTTTCAGAGAGTGTGGAATCCACAAGCAAAAAGGAAAAAAAATGAGGAAATCAGATGGCTGAATTACTAACTCATCAGAGGCCAGTAGGGACTGCGGTAATACAAGCTATATTATAATGTCAATTTGTATTGTACATTTGGAACAACAACAATCACATTATTTTGAAATTAAGGATAACCTGGAGGGGGCAAATAAACTAACAGTGTAACACATAGTGGAGAGAGAGAAAATTTGTACTTGGCAATAATCAATACTTGTGTATGTCTTCTAATTAAGTCAGGCCAGCCTTCCTCCAGGATGTGACAGTGACAACTGAACTCCTCTTCCTGTTTGATGGATTTGATTGTGCTGCAGCTGTAAATAGAGAATGTACCAAAAATGGCTTTGGTTTGTCTTCAGCGCCTGAGCATCAGCCCTGCTTGGTCCAGAGCATCAGTCAGCCAGGCAGGATGTGGGCACTGATGCTGTCTTGCCTGGGACAGTTGGAGGGCACAGCCAAGGATAGGTCCTGAGGACCTTTCCTAGAGGAAGGTCTAATCTCCCCCACATTCAGCTCCCTTGCAAACAATGTGGAACAAGCATCTTCTAAAGAATCAAGTGACCAATTCTGGTGACTTTCTCAACAATTTGGTCCTTGTACTGTCTCCTAAAATAGTCTTTTAAAAATACCTTGCTGCCAGAGGCTCTGAGTGGGTTGGCTGATAAGCGTGACCCAGTGCTTGGGGATCCGCAGCTGAAGTGTGTATTGTTCCTTTTCAGTCTGAAGTCCTTGCTCACATGCACAAGTTTGCAACAGTTGTTGGATTCAGGACTGGGAAAGAATTGATTGTGGGGACCTGGGGCTTTCATCTGGCATCTGTCCAAGGCAGACCACAGGCACCCTTGGGTCGTGTTTCCACATCCTCGCATTTCCTAACTTGTATTTCTTCCTCTGTCCCTGTGGTATGGCTGGAGGCACATCCAGATCGAAATGAAAGGCTTTCCTTTTCCCTCTTCAAATCGCTGCTTGTGTTGCCGACTCAAGCTCTTCACTTGGTTTGTATTGGAGGATGAGTCAAAACCCTGGCCTATTCATATTTCACATCATCTGCACGTTAATTGGTACTTTACATCCCAGGGACTTCCTAAGGAAGCACCGATTTGGTCTCTTAACAATTTTACTACAAACACATTTTTTCCTCCCCTTCCTTTTCCCTTTTTGTCATAGATAAGATTAATTTTTTTCTGGACATGAATCCATTGCCTGAGGTTTCTCAAATCTCTGCTCTGGGACACTGAAATCTTATCTCTGAGGCAGAGCGGGAAAGGAAAAGTAGTACATGAGGGGAACTGTGACTCATGCAGAAATTGAAATGATGAAGCAGACGCTGCTATTACGAAGACCCAGAGGTGTTCAAAGACCTGCTGGTGGAAACGCAGAAGCTTGGGCTTTTCAGCCTTGAAAGGCTTCTGCATATTGAAGCTTTGAGTGCTGGATGAGGGTTGCAGCCTGGTGAGCTCTCCGCTTGCCTGCTAAATCCATTCCATGTCAGCAGCAGTGCAGCGGAGCCGAGAGCTCGACTGGAGGCAGCGCGCAGTGAATATAAGCCTGATCAATAGAAGATCTGTTAAAACTTGAAATGCTGCTGCCTTCTTCCCTGCAACAGAAACTTTAATGATTTTTTTTTTTTCCCCCTGGAGGGGCTGAATCTGAATGAAAGAAAACGAGGAGAAAACGTGCCTGGTTTTTCTGTTTCAATGAATGAGCTGAAGGAGTGTCTGTCATCCTGAAAAGATCCTTGTTTTGATGGAGCCTTAATGGATTTTTCAAAAGACTCTTTGAATGCCTTGCCCAGCCCTATTGGAAACAGTTATGTTTTGAAGCTGGCACCTTGCCATGTCTATTTATGTTCAACATGGCCTTCAAAAATAGCATCACTTCTATCTTTTCCCAATATTCAGAGCAGTATTAGTACATAGGACGATGAGCTGGCCTTGCCTCTTCTGTGCTAGGGAAAATGCTTCAGAAGGACCCAGACCAGCTCCTCTCCTCGAGGATGGGTTAAATTCCCGAATTCCTCTTGCCACACAGATGGCATTTTTGACACCACAGAAGGGAGAAAAGACCTGTACACTGAGAGAAGAGAAAAGTGTACAGCTCTCGTGCTATTAAGTCCCTCGACATGGAGACTCCTCAGCACCCCAAGGTTCTCTGCTCCAGAGGCCCTGTTAGACGGTCCTCCATGTCTAACCTGATTTGCTCTTACTGCAGTTTAAACCCATGATGTCTTGTTCAGCTACGGGGAACAGACCGTTCCCTTCCTCCTGAAGGTTATCTTTTAAAGGCCTTAAGGACTTAGCAGTTAAGCTGGGGGAGAGACAAGGCTAACATCCCTCTTCTGCTTCTTAGGCTACGTAAGGAGAGGGACCATTCCTCTGATAGTACAGAGCTGGAGGACTTCACGCCTTTTCCTAACAGATCCTTGCCCTGTGTCTGCCATTATCCCAGCTCCTTTCTGGAAGAAAGGCCATGCCTGCATTCATGCCCAGCCTGGATGTGAGCATTCTGTGCCTCCTGCTGAGGTGCCGTGCCTTTCTGTTGTCCCCAGTTTGCGTTTCACCTCAGTATTTGGGGCCATTTCATCCAACTTGTCTAAATCATTTTGAATTCTAGCCTTGTCCTCACAGTGTCCTTGCCATCCCTCCCTGATCGCTTTTGTCTGCATGCACAATAAACCTGCTTTTTCAGCCCTCACCCATGTCTTCAATGCAAACACAAGATGGAGCGGGAGCCAAGAGAATGAGCAGCCCAGTCATACATAAAGATAGGGAACCATTGGAAACAGCAGCTCCTCAGGGATCTGCCATCCCGTTGTGTGCGTGCCTGGGGCCCCACAGCCCTTTCACCACATGCTTTTTAACCAAGGAGCCCTGAAACAAAGGGGCAGAGGCTTGTGACCCCAAAGTTACAGTTACAATGCAGCAGCATTACAGCACGTGGCTGAGAAGGTGGCAAGGCGAGTGGAGGGCTCTTTCCCAGCCAGACCTCCCCTCCTCTGTGAGCAGCTGGCTGCAGGATGAGTGAGGTGCCCAGTCATGTCCTGACTCCTGAGAAATCCATTATCACAAGCCATTTTTCCCTTTGAAGTATCCTGAACTCGGTGAGCGCACAGCCTTATCTCTCCTGGTGCCAAATTCTCCTTAATGAGGTTTATCCAGCTTTTCCGGCATGGCTTAACGTTGTCCATCCAGTCCGGCCAGAAAGGATCCTTTATTTTGCTAACATAATTAATAGCAATAAGCTGTCCATGGTGTGTGGTGATAATGGTATTGATGCTGTAATGCCCCGCAGACAGAGCTTGGGATTTAGAGAAAGTTTCATTCTGTGTGCAGCGTTAGCAATTTCCCCAGCTCCCTTCCTGAACAATTTCTCTTTCTATTTCACATCCTATGCTGGAATTATGCCTCCCGCTGTTTACATTAAAAATGCATTATACATGTGTTGAAAACATTGAGTTCTATGTTGCTGGCAAGGAAGGAGGCTGTTATGTTTAAGAAGCACTCTCTTATATTATTATCACTTTTGTTTAATTTAGTAGGATTATTTTGTCTTAATTCCAAAGCTGGGAAAAGACTCCTGTAAATATTCTTCCCACTAGCAAATTTCTTTATCATCCAAACACATGTATAAGCTGACTTGCTTATGAACTGCCACATCACCAAGTTAAAATGCTGATTTCCCTCTGTTAGCTTTCTCCCGTGCTTTGGATCAAAAATACACAAGGAAAAGGTAATGTCATTTAAAAGAGCTCTAAATGGCGTGCTGCAGCACAGGGGAGCTAGGATTTATGCTAGCAACGTAGTAGTGCCAGGCTGGGGAGGTATTGAGGTTTCTAAACTCCACAGAAGAGACACACGGACTAGGGAAATGTGGGATTGAGCAACTCTGCACCTGTAGGGACTAGATGTTCAAATGCACTGTACCATCCTCTATAAATAATCCGAGGAGGGATTTTCTATGGGACTCACTGCTGTCATGTCTAAGTACCTTACTGTACAAAGAGAATGTGGCAGGGCTGGGAGTTAAACCCGTATCTCTCAGACTCAGAGCTTTAACTGCATGGACATTTTTATTCTTGATAATATAACTTGATCCGGGTAAATTAGAGGCCTAAAATGAAATGTAGTAAGAAGGGGGCAATAGGACAGTAGGACAGAAATGGTGACTGTGGGTTGAAATCAGAGTGTTCAAAGGAAACGAGCTATTAGAGAAGAAGAAAGAGAAATAAGAGAAGAAAAAAAAGAAGAAAAAAAGAAGAGTAAAAAAGAGAAGAGAAAAAGAAGAGTAAAGAAAAGAGAAGAAAGAAGGAGAAGGAGAAGGAGAAGGAGAGGAGAAGGAGAAGGAGAAGGAGAAGGAGAAGGAGAAGGAGAAGGAGAAGGAGAAGGAGAAGGAGAAGGAGGAGNGCAGGTCAAGTGCCACTTGGAGGTTCTGTATTTAAGACCCAGAAACTGTTTTGCACTGGGGAGATCCCGGGGGAGGTCACAGGGGAATCCCACCCAGCTTGGGACACGGCAATAAGGCACCAGAGTGGGAAGTTGCAGTGAGGAGTTACAGGACAAAAGATTAAGGAAATTAAATCTGTGGAGTAAAGTAGGGGAGATTCAGTCTAAGATGTAAAGGTGTAAGGAGCCTTGCCTAAAAGAAGGAAAGAAATTATTTGCCTTAGTGACTGACAAAACTGTACCTCGTGGGCATGAGCTGGAAGAGAAAAAAAAATAATTTACATAACCGAAACCCACATTTTAGGAGTAAGACTGGCTGGGGTTTGGGACCCTCAGTGGAAGTGGGCAGCAGATCGCTCAGTGCACAGCACTCGGTGTCTCCAGCACGGACAGGAGGGGTTGCTGCAGGTCATCGGCGGAGGCTGTCGGTACCATTTGTATTTGTTCCCGCAGCACTGTGCAAAGTGGTGGAGGATTTGATGCTGGCCTTAGGAAACAGACCTCTCAGGGGGGCGAAGCGGCAGCTGTTCAGTGGCAGCTGGCAACAGTGCATTGGGAAGCCCAGCGGAGCTGCGCGTCTGCACAGGTGAGCTGGGAGTAGAATGCTAAATATCCAAAGCTGGCCGGGGAATGGGGTCCCTTCCTCGCCGGGGCAAAGGTAGGGCTTGGGGTGACTTCCCTCAGCTGAGACCTCTGGTTTGTCTCATCCAAACCCAGTATGCCCAGCAGCACGGAGGCAATTAGAGACCAGCACGGGTTGTTGGTGATCCCTCAGCCTTCAGAAATGCAATAACATGTCTGTTAGATCTCCTTAAGCATTTGCCAAGTCACCGCTCTATCCTAGAGGGAAATAACCTTGTGCTGAACAGTTTGATTGTCTAGTGCTAATATAACAGGAGAAAGCCTATTAAATGTTGTGCTGGAAGGGTCCTTTGGGTGTGCAATAGCTTTTCTCTTTTTTCTTTCCTTTTTCCCTTTCCTTTTTCTTTCCTTTTTTCTTTTTTTTTTTTTTTTCTTTTTCTCTCTTCTTTTCCTTTTCTTTCCCCTTCCTTCCCTTCCCCACAGACCAGAAATCAGCAGCGGCAATGAACTNTTTTTTTCCTTTTTTTTTTTTTTTTTTTTTTTCCTTTTCTCTCTTCCTTTCCTTTTCTTTCCCCTTCCTTCCCTTCCCCACAGACCAGAAATCAGCAGCGGCAATGAACTGAAGGCAGGGGAGACAGCACCTGTATGAAATGAGATTGCAAACCAGCTGCCAGCATTGCCTGCGGGTGTGCACCCACTTACTACCGGGGTCGAACCTGCATCCTGCCTCCCTGCTCTCGCACCGTGCTGCATGCTCGCAAAGGCTGGTTGTCCCTCGCGTCTCCCCCAGAAAAAATTCCGACCAGACATTTGAGAAGTTTTTCCTGAACTTGTGCAACAGTCTCTTTCTGCTGCTCCTCACTGGAGAAACCTCTGCGGCAGGACTGGTCCTGGATTTCCTCCTCCTCTCCACACACCAGCAGCTGGCCAAGAAGAGCTGGCTGAGACCACCAGGCTCCTGGGCCTGAGCAGTGTCTGGCCAAGGCTCTGAGAAGATGAAGGCATCTCATCCAGTTGATGTGTTGGCCAAGGTAACACCTGGACTAGCTGTGGCTGATCTCTCCCTTGCTTCAGCAAAGGTTTCCTTGTCACACCGGCACATGGCACTTCAAGGGGAGAGCCTCAGGGCTACTCCTCTCCTGGCACTGCTGAAACACTGATGGCCTGTCAGAAGCAGTGGGAGAGAGACATGTTGGACTCTACAGTGCATCTCCCATGCAGATGTCACTCTGAGCACTTGCGATTCATTTTAAGAGCAGAAAAGAACAAGAAGCCTGTTCATTCGTCACCTGGGTGAAACACCCAGTGGAAAAGCACCAAGTTGGCAGAGTCGATTTCCCCTGTGAGTTGGAGAGAAGCAGTTTTGAGGCCGGTACAACTGTTAAATCATGGACTTGCCCCGCTAACTGCAACGGCAGGAGGTACTTTCCCCCTGCATTCGTGCTTGGGTGCAGGGCACCCACTGCGATCGTCTCCAAGGAGTGAGGAGTCTGAGCAAGGCCATCGCAGCAACCGGCTCACTGAAATGAAGGTGTATGAGTGCTTGTAGGCTGTTATAGAAACTGCTACATTCAGTGCTGGGGAAACGTAAGTCATTGTGGAGAGCACAGATCATGCAATAAGGTGGTGACCTTACTGTTAAGGTGACTTTTTAAAGAGGTGATTCCTTAAATCAACTAATCTTCTGGGTCCCTGACTGTTCATGGGTCTTTGCACGTCTTCCAGGGCAGCAAGAGACGCTTGTTGACCCTCTGCAATTAGTACCCCTGACTTAATCGACTTTAGCGTTCTCCTGGGCTACTTTGAGATGAATGGCTCCATCTGCTAATCCAGGGCAAAGGCAGCTCTTCCTGAGATGCAGTTACAGCTGAGATGCAGTTACAGCTGAGATGAGAGGCAGATGAGAAGCAGATGTGGGTCAAACCTCACACTGTTATCACAGCACATACGAGGGAGAGCTTCACGACTGCTGCCAAGGGGTGAGAGGCTCCTGGGACCATGCCATGGCCATGGGCTGCACCCACATCGATCCCAATCATCCAGTTCACTCTAGCAGCGATGAAGGGTGTGAGAGCCCTCGTGGTGGGTGCAGCCCCCGTGGGATGCTTGGCCACAGCTGGCAATGCTGGCAGCCTGGTCCCTGCCAGCCCCTCTGCCAGCTCAGCCCATCTTGCGAGCTGCCGGGGCAGAGGCACTAGCGCTCGCTTCTCCACTTGCGTAACTGTATTCTTCACGTCTCAGTGACTTGCTCAGGGTCTGGGCAGGCGCATGTGAGCTGAGCTGCATTTGCTGCTGGAGCCTTGAGGGGAACCGGGGACATCCATGCATGTAAAGCCATCAGCTCCAGAGTGAAACCTCCGCCTGACCCAGTAATCATTGGCAGGGGTGAGCGAAGAAACCACTCCTGACAGGCTTTGCCAACCTATCTTTCTGCAAGGGACTCATTCAGAGACCTTAAAGACCCAACAGCTGGGCTCTGGCTTCAAAGAAATCATTCTCTTGCCTTTGCTGTCATCAGGGGATGTGACGAAGCCACTGTGGTGGCTGAGCCCCAGACGCTGAGTCTCGTTTCATCCCATGTAAATCCTGCTGAAATGCTGTGCCTCAGATCCCCAAATGGTGTTGTCCCAGCCCCTCGTTTGGGCAAAAGGGACAAGAACTCCCTGTGTCTTGTGAAAGGCCCTGAGATGCTGCTTGGGTTTTTCTGGGTTGGCTTTGTGGCTGCTTGGGAGCCTGACCTTGCAGGAGGAGGGCTGCCAAGAGGATCTCCAGCTGCTGTGTCTGCAAATGCCACACACGCAGCTTGGCTGGGGTTGATGGAGGGGTGGCATAGCTGGGAGGAGATTCTGAATCCAGACCATCCTCTGACACCAAGGAGTTGTGCTCCTGCTCACCAGGCAAAGATGCTTCTCCCGTGCTGAAGTTGCTGGAGTTGAGATGTGCCCCAGGCATTGTCCCCTTCCCCATGGTGTATGTGCCTGGGGAACCCTTTCAGAGCAGTTGCTGAGAAAGCTGTGGGGCACAGCGGTCAGTGTCATCCTTGGCATGGGCACAGCAACACCCCACCAAGTTGGCCTGTGTTGGCATCCTGTGACCTATGTACCCTGTCATGGTGTCCCAGTGTTTCAGGGTTCCTTGGTTTCCCTGGGCACAGATAGAGCTCAGCCTGGCTTCAAATGTCTGAGCTCTTGTCAATCAATGCCACAAACTGTGTCTGTATAGTGCCCACACTGCCTGACTCGCTTCTGTGGGTTGGTGTTCACCATATGTGCTCCTCCAGCAAGCCTGGAGTATGCCTGGGGCGGCCAGAAGAAGCAGAGCCCTTGGCTCTTGTTCCACTCTCTCCCTGAAATCAAGAAACTTCAAAAGGAGCAGGCTTGGGGTTTGCTGGGGAGGCTTCAGCAGGAGCACATCCTGGGAGCAGGTTTTCTAGCTGCTGGAGGAGCTGTAGGGCTCATCCTAGTGCTGTTCCTTCCAGGTGCAAGAGAAGCCTAGAGTGACCTGCAAACAACTCTCTCTGCTCCAGCTTGTCCCACTTTAACACCCTTGAACAGGGACAGGATGGGGGATGCTCATGCACGATTCCCCTTGAGGACTAAGCTAACCAGCCACTGGATGTCATTATTGCTCCAAACAAATATATCCAAGAATCTATTCCAGACCTCCAAAAAATGTGACTTTTCAGTATGGAAAGCTTAAAATGCACTTCCTGAGGACACAAAGCTGTTCACCTCTCCTCCTGCAGCTCTTGCCTTCCCTGGCATACCTCTGCATGCCTGGGGACAGGGTGCCCAGAGCTCGGCACAGGGAGGACGCAATCCTGTGTGACCTCTCTGCCCTTCCCGGGAGCTCCTGCGCTACCTCCTCATCTGCAGGGATGACATCATGGCTGTTTCTGTAGCAACAGAAAGGGGCACCGCAATTACCGAGTGATGACACCGTAGCAGGATGGAGCAGGAGGGAGATGTTCCCCCAGCCATGTCCTGTGGGTGCCCCTGGCATGGCCCTGGGCTGGAGAGCAGAGCTAGCAAGTCAGAGGGCTTTTGGCTGGTATCTGATCCAATAAATCAGGGGGGAAAAATTTTTTCAGGTCCCCTCTCCCACCCCTCCCTTCATCTTTCAGCTGGGGACCCCAGTTGTCTCACTGGACCTGAATGGAGCTGTTTTGCTTTAGGTTATTCAACCTGTGAAAAACTTTTCCTGCATTCTCCCTGCTTCACTTTAAAAGTCAGGTCTGGTCTTAAAGAAAAATGCCCTTTGAAACCACAGTGGAAAGTTTCATTTACAAAAGGGCAATGTCTTCCCTCTGCCTCCCTCCCCCAGGGGTTTTCATTGCAGTTTTCCCAAATTCAGCCTGATTTCACCAATGATTTCACTTTTTGCATTTTCCATTTACTGGCTGGTTTGATATTTATGGAAAACATTGTGCCTGGTTCCATGGGAGAGCTGATGGAAGTAGGGGATCAGGGGTTCAGCCAATGCCTGACCCTGCTCTCCCGGAGCTGCTCACAGGTCCTCTCCCAGCACTCCCAATGTAGCTGTGCCATCACGGCCTCCCATCGGCTCTGCCTGTATCAAACAGGGACAGACTTTTCCCAACCTAAGTCTTGGGCATCCCATTTGCTGAGTGTTTGATCAAGACTTTACGGGGGAGTGGAGAGCAACTGCAGAGGAGGACCGGCTTTAGCACCGCAGTGCAGCGTGGAGAGGAGTGGACAATCCCTGGGGAAATCCTGGCACGATGCTTGCTGGGGAGAGCTTCCATATAGCGTCACTGATCTGTACTCTTTCATCTTTATGTGCCTGCTTCTAACTTGCCCCATTTCAGTTATATCCCTTTCCTTGGCTTTTCTTCTTCCACCACAGCCATAAAACAAGCTGGGGAAACACCAGCTGCTGCAAGCCTGATGTAAAGAAATAATCCTGAAACAGCGGAGCCGGATGCACGCGGGCTGTGCCTCATCTCTAGCACTACCTCGGGTCCCACAAACAGCTCCGGCCAGCGTCAGCATCTTCTGCTCCCGCTGCAAACCATTGCAAGGAGCCACAGCCCAAGGGGGAAAAAAAAAAATAAATCATTCTACTCAGCCTTGCTCTTAAGCTTTTGCAAAGAAGAGCTCGGGATAGGCCTTGGGTGCGTGTCAGCAGAAGGGGAGCCGTCTCACAGCCCTGGTAATAGCTCTCAGCATATGCCTGCGCTCCCTGCTTGTTTTGACTTGCGTGGGAATCTTTGCAATCAAAATGATACGACAATTCCAATCACTGTTGATCGCTTTAGGCAGGTGTAATTCAAGCTCTGGCTGCAGACGGTTGTCATTTAATTAACAAGGAAAGAGCCAAAATTCTGCATAAGACTGGGGAAGGCAAAGAGAAGAGCCTAAGGGGGACTTGTGATAATGGAGCGCGGAGGATGCCAGCAGACTTACTCAGAGTTTAGCTGTTCACACAACCGGGTAACGCCGACATTATTCCTTGCGTCACAGGCAGAGACATGTGCTCGGCAAGCTGTGGTAGGCAACACAATTATCCACTTATTTCAGTCCAAATTGTGGGGAATGACTTGAGGACAACACAGAGGGAAGCCCTGTGCAAATCTCCTCTTGGTATTGTTACCAGCTCTAGGAATTCACAGGCTCTTAACCCTCTTATCTCTTCTCTTGCCGTTTTACTGCTTTGATTTCATTCCTGGCCCAGGCAGCACTTGCTCTCAGCCCTCTGGGGCCAAGCTCAGCCGGGGTACAAGCGGCTGCAGCTCTCTTTGGTCGGTGGAGTGGTGCTGGCCCTCCAACAATGCAGAATTCGTCCCTGTCACACTCCCTTTGCAGCTGCTGCCTTGCCAGGGGTGGTATTTCTTTGCAGTGGGCTGCGTACCGTGTGTGCCTCTGCTTTCCCCGCTTCCGACCCAGATTTCAATTTTCTACGTCTAAAATGAAATTAATAGGTCCTGTTACTGCAGCAGGGGAAGTGGTGGGCAGTGAAGGAAGTGCTTCAGTCCTGCTTATCGTGGGCAAATTGAGCATGTTTTGAAAGCATTTTCAGTAACTCATGGCTTGACATTGCAATGCTTCACCTTCTGCAGCACCTGCCGTGCGAGGCTCTCCCTCTTCTTGGTCACCAAGAGGCATCAGCACCTGGCTGTGGGATGTGTGTCCAAAGCTCACCTTCATGGAAGGGAAACTGAGGCATGCACCTGGCAAATGCATGCTTGGCACAGCAGGACATGTTCTGAGCTGTTTCAGCCCTTGGACCATTCCCATTATGGAATAATGAAGCCAAAGGGAAAAGTCAGTCTGTAAATATATAGGTAAGGCAGGACACCTGGAGAGTTTTGTGTCCCTGCTCCAGCAACTGTGGCAACATCCCTTTGCTTGTACAGCCTGTCTACCCAGCATCCTGCCAGCTGCTGCAGCAGCCCATGCTGCCACGCACAGACGCTGCCGTGCTGAAATGAGGGACCAAGGGAAAGACCTCCTGTGCTGGGAGGTGTTGAGCTGATGGAGGGATTTCCAGTTGCAGTCATGGCAAGAAATGTCGTTCTGTCATCCCTTGACCCGTGGGAGTGCCTGTGTGCATTGGTACAACCTGGGACATATGTGACCCGGAGCGTGCATCATACAGGACCTAATCCAGCTCAACAAAACCACCCTTGGTGTCCCACTTGGTGCTCTGGTTGCTGGTTTGACGTCCTTGAGTTACCGGGACGGCAGGGCCTTGTAGTCTTTTAATTTAGTCCTGTCTCAGCAAATGGCTGAGATGCTAAGAACCAAATTTTGGAGAGAAAGAAGATGAAAATCTAGAGGAGATTGCTGGCTTCCCGCAGTGCTGACTCTGAGCTGTTTGATATTCGCTCTTTTTTAAGGTTTGCTTGTTTTAAAGCAACATTAATTGGAAAGATGCTGGAGTGTCAAATAGAAACCACTCCCTGAATAACCTCGCTAATGAGCACGTTATTAAAGCAGGGTTAGGAGCTCCCTAGAGGGCTCTCGCTGGATAGGATTAAATTAAAAAAAAAATCATCTAAACTAGAGAGAAAATCTCTGTTAGTCTGCAGTGATGAATATAGAAAAGTCCAATGAAAAATGGCTTTGAAAGGTTTAAATGTATGTCTTCCTATCTGGGACTAGTCTTCTCCATCCCTCAGGGCTTGCTTAGACAGGGTAGAAGGTTTTAATGAAGCAGAGAGTGGAGAAGTCACAGCTCAGAGCCTGGCAAGCCCACTCTCCAGGTGGTCACATCTCCATGCCCCCGGCGCTTGCCCATGTAGGTCAGCAAGGGCAGTCCCTTCGTGCCACCAGGATGGAGAGTGTCTCTGCCCAAGCAATGTGGCTTGTAGCAGGCAAGAGCCAGTGGAGATGGGGCTGCTGAGACCTTGTGTCAGGAGATGAGAGGCTGCCTGTCCTCTCTGCAAAGCGTAGCTTTAATCAGAAAGGTTTGCACTGACTCCATCGCAGGGTTTTCCTGATGAAGCTCCACAGTGCTCTGACCAGCTTGATCCTTTGAGGTGGTGGCATCTCTGACTCCCTGTTCATCTACCTCTCCCGAGGTCTGGAAGCATCTGTGAGAGCAAGGAGACAGTGCTAGTTCTGGGGCAGATGGGGCTGCGGGATGGGGTTACACATTCACCCTCCCCTGATGGCAGCGTGGGGATGCTGGTCCCCACTCCATCTCCATGTTCAGGCAGGCACGAGCACTGGTGACTTGGACAGCTTTGGGGAGGGATAGAAAAGGGGAGGCTTCTTGGTTCCGCTCCCTTCCCTCCTACTGTAAAGGATGTGGGAGGATTTAGGGCAGGAAAGCTGTTCTCGTACCATCTGAAGACAGGCATGAAATGCTTTAGCAAAGCTTCCCTGCAGGCAATGACGACTTCCAGAGCAATTCCGGCTTTTTTGCGGCTTGCCCTTGCTTCCCATGGATGGTGGGCAAGTCAGCCCTGCCCCAGCCACAATGGGGGGCTGGCTGGGGGACTGATTTACTGCACCTGCAGCCAAGGAGCGTAATAGCTTAAGGCCATTCTTTGCTTGCATTACTATGGAGCATATATTCAGGGGAAGCTTGGCTGCCTCAGCTGCTCCTGCCCAGATATTTGGGCTTTGCAGGCACGAGCATCTCTTCACAGAGGATTCTGTCCGTGTGCAGAAGGAGGTGTGTTGCCTGCTTTTGCAAAGCACTGTCTGACAGTCTGATGCAAAACATGCCAGCACCAAGCTGTGACTCTAAACAAAGAGAGGGAAAACACTGTATTTTTATTTTCTCTGCTGCTGCAGTGAGTTGGGATTTTTTTTGCTTTCTTCTTGTTTTGGTTTTTTTTTTGTTGTTGTTGCTTTTTCTTTGCCTGAGACAGGTATTTGGATTCTCTGCGCTCCCCAAACTCTTCCCCAGGCTCTCTCCAGCAATCAGACAGAGTGACAGCTCTGAAACTCTCCAAGTTAACAAGTTCAAGTGCTGATGATTAACTAGATTCACAAAGTTGATTGGAAAAAAATAGGGATATAAATAAATATTCCTGGAGATATTCCACCCCCTGTAGTCATGAACTTTGAATAATTGGAGGGAATTATGCTGAGTACTAATCAAAAGGTTTTTTTTTTTTTTTTAATTTGCTAATTACTGCTGGGTTTCATCAGTGTCAGACTCTAATCATCTCAAGACATGTTAATTGACCCTTGGGAGTTGTTTATCTGATGCTGAAAGTTTTAGATGGGGTCATACAAAGAAATGCAATCACTGAGGTTACTTCTTGCCTGCCACTCAGCTGGAGGGAAGAGTTAAGGAGACTTTGGGCCACGAGGACGTACGCGCTGCCCTTCCCATCGGCTGAGCTCCAGAACGGCTCCTCGTGGATACCGTGGCTTCCTCTGTCCATTGGGGACCTTCTCTTTCTTGTCCCTTGCACTTCAGTATCCTCTCTGCAGGCCTCCTTTTTGTTACACGCACAGGTATTAACTTTGGGGACCCACATCCAGTGAGTGCTAACAGTGACATCCCTCTGGGATGTGGCAACGCTGTAATGCTGCTCCTTTCCTTGGTAAAATCTGGTGGGACAGGTTTGTGGTGCTCCAGGAGTGGGCTGAGAGTCTGCTGTGGAGTGCAAGCATCATCGTGGAAGGGTGTGTGCAAAGAGGAAGGTGTCAGAGTGTTTCCTGAGCAAATTCAGATTCAGACTTTTAAAACCAGACATCGCTTCCACCTCCTGAGAAGGCAGTGACCAGCAGGAGGTGGGAACAGAGAGTCACACTGTGCCAGGCCATCGCTTAGACCGCAGACAGCTTCAGTCTGTCCCTGAGAGGGACAGATCCCCTCCTCCCCATGGAGACCAGGCTGCCAAGATGCACACTTCAGAGTTGCGACACCTTTGCAAGATGTGTGTATGCCGACCAACCTCTTCCCTAAGCCATGTGATCTTTTTCCATTATTACCCCAAAACTGACTTCCTGGGCAGCGTCACAGCCTGCCTCACCTACCTCATGTCCTATTCATTACACCAGAGGAGGTGGGAATTAGTGGGATAAAAGGTGGGGCAGTGTGGAGCAAGGAAGCGCTGAGCGAAGGGCTGACAGTTCACTAAGTTTCTCAAGGACAGGTTTCGGGGATGACAATGTTTTAATCATATAATGTTCTAATTTATGTCGTTGGTATAAAAATGAGTCTTGTGCTAACGAAGTGTTCTGGAGACACAATACTGGGAAGTATCCTCCATACAGAGGCACCTAGGGTCATACCAGAAGACCTGGGTGATCTCGACATGAGTAGAAGAGAAGTGATTAAATCTAAGAGTGCAGCAGTGCAAGGTCGCACACGTAAGGGCAGATGACAAGAACTTCTGTTACCTGCTGGGAACTGAGCAGTAGCTCAGGAAAAATGCCTGAGTCACCTAGTTAATGATGGGTGACTACCACTGAGGAGAGGCAACCCAACCCAGCAGGCATCTGTCATGTCCATCACGGCATCATAGCAAGAAGTGGATGTAAGTCAAAGTAGGAGGAAAAGGAGTATTCCCCGGTGGTGTGTTGTGCCCATGGCACGTAGGGGCACCACCAGGACCTGTACCAGGCTTGCGAAGAGGGCTGAAGCCACCACATCGGTACCTCCGAGAGCATGGTGTAATGGGGCAGTGGCCGGCTGCTGGAAATACTCAGAGAAATGCTCTGTCGGTACTCCGTTAGTGAAGTCCCAGCACAGCTGCGATGGTGTTACCTTGAAGGGCTTTATACTGATCTGGTTCTTTGGCATTGCCCTGTGGAAAGAGCAGAGCTGGTAGAAAACACCACCTGGCTCCAGCTGCATTCGTGCTGCGCACATTTGTGGGAGGAGGAGCTCTTAGGTAGTATCACACCTCTGAAAAAAAAGAAATGGTGTTTCTGATTTACCAAGGCTTGCTGGTGACAGTGGGAGGTTGAGGAGCAGGGCCAAGGAGCCTTGTGAAAGCTGGTAGCTGCATTTCCCACAACTCCCAAATGAGTCTTTAAAATGCATCATTGTGAAGGACGGGGATTTGCCCCCATGCCTAGTGGGAGTGGCGCACAGCCTGCCTCTGCCCCACGCCGCTGTGCCCAGCCATAGGTGGTACCCAGGCAGGTTTGGAGAGATGCAGAGGCTGGAGGGGAGACCACAGCATCTCCCAGGGCTCCTGGTACCAGCCCAAACCCTTGTGCTGGAGCAGCAGGTCCCAGGGCTGAGCTCTGCACATCCGCAGGAGCCGCAGCTTGCCGGTGACAGTGATCGAAGGACCCATGTTCCTGTTTCTGACTGATAATATTTCACCACCTCTTTTGTACCCATTTTCATTTTGATTCCAGGATAATTTGTATCAGTTTATGAACTGTGGCCTTTCTTTCATTGCAGAAAAGCACAAACCCAACTGTGACGTCTAGGTGTTATTGACTTAAGGCATATATATGCGTGTATTTTTATTTGATCATCTTCATTATTCTAATTTCCCTCTTCCCATCTTCTTTTTCCTCTTTATTACATTGCTGGCTGTTGGAGGCCCTTGGAATAGAAATAAACTTTCTAGGTAATATTTCTTAATAAAAAACATCATTTATTATTGTTTCCCTCTACCAGTAAATGCCAAGCTCTTTCTCTCATTTGTTATAAGCCTAGTTTAACATCTTTTCTGGCAAGGCTGGGATAGATACCTGAATACGATGCAGTTGTGCCCCCATCCTGGCTGTACCCAGCTGTAGGTGTGCTAACAGATGTCAGGTCTCAGCCACCAACAGCTTGTCACATGTGAAGATGTGGCAAGTCCTTGCTGCCACAGCAGGACACTAAGTGCAGAAGAGATTTTTTCAGGCTCCTGCATTTACCCTGTAGCGGTGAGAAGGTCCCAACAGCAGCGCCTGATCCTGCACCCCTTGTTATCATCAAGTCAAGCTGCTGCTTGTTTAATCTCAGCTCGGATCCTTCCCCTCCTCTTCACTTCAGCAGTTCACCTGAAAGTAGAGGTAGAGATGTCTCTGGAAGACACCCGAGCTGTTGTTTACTGTATCGCTGTTTCAAGGAAAAGCCTTTTCTGTAAAATACACAAAAATAACTAATGACATTAATATAAACATACACTTTAACTAGTGTTTAAGGCTGTCACTGGGTTAAAAAAAAAATACTGGTGCTGCATCCCAAATGCATGGTAATTATGTGGCGAATCTCTTTATTACAGGGTGTCAATCAGGCGACGATGTAGCTGCGAGTGAAATCGCTTTGTGTCTCTACTGATATTCCCAGCATGGAGCTGCAGGCTCTTGCCTGTCCACGACACTTCTTGAGGTCTGCGTGCCTGTGCCCGGTATGTCTGATTAAAAAGTGGCTGCAGGAAGGAGAATTAGGCACAACATCTGTGCTTGGCTTTTAGGGAAGGAAACAGTTCTGTGAAGTATCTGTCCATCTTTCTCTATCAAAGGAAAACACACACAAATACTTGTCCTAATTATGTGCATCACCAGGTGATGCTCGCAGGCGACTGCACTGCAGTCCTCCAACCTGGCTGTCCAGGTGGTTCAGGCAGAAGCTGGTCCTTGCTAGTCCTGGCAAGCACAGAGCCATACACACAGCCACCCTCACCCGCAGCCCTGGGCTTCAGCCCGAGCGAAGCCGCAGCGGTGCTCCCAGGCAGGTGTGCCTGCACTGCCGGCCATGGCATGCTGCCTCTCCCGTGCATGCACTGGGGTTCCTGGGACCGGCTCTTGCCGTTCCTCGTGCTGCAACAAATGCGTGGTGGTAGACTCTCTCTGCCCTCGCAGGCACACGGGGGACGGTGGCACGGCTCTGGAGGACTGCCACACCTTGAGCAGAGCCGGCCGGTGGCAGCAGCAGCATGGGACGCTCCTTGAAGGCTGCCAGCATCCCCACGCAAGGGCTGGAGGGGGGGAGGTCAGGGCAGCCCAGGTTAATTCTGCACAGCTGGGGTCTCTGGGTTTGGAGGATTATTTGGGTTTTGGACTGGAGGCTGCAGGGTTTGGGCACCTCCATCAGTCACTTTGGGAGAAAGCTGCTCAATTTTGTGTCTAAATGTAATAGCAAGCTTCTGCTTTCCATCAGAGATCTGTACCCTCATTGATCCTCCCTGTTTTGGGTCAGGAACTGGAGAACAGATGCCAACACCTGAGCCTCTCTGAGTCAATGGGAGGGTGAGAAACATAGGCATTTCCCCACCTGGCAAAGGGCTTTAGCTTCATTTTTTCCTGCTGCCACTGCTATCGGCTCCTGGGATCTCATCTGCAGCTTTTGCAGGGAGAGAAATCCTCAGGGAGAGACATCGGATGCATCCTCTGGGGCTACACGGCAGCAGGGACTGCATGGCTGCAATGAGTCTCGCCCTCTCCCACCCTTCCTGGCCGTTGTTCACTGAGGCTAAAACTTCCCTTTGCTTTTCCTCTCCTAGTGTCACTCCTCCCCTCCTCCCCCTCTCTCTTTCATCTCCTTTTCCCTCTAACACCACCTTCCCCACATCCATGCTCTAATATTGGTGGGTCAGGCAGTTTTTTGAGCAGAGGTTACAGAAATGCCCCCAGGTTTTTCCCTGTGTGAGCTTCTTTCCACGAGGAGGGCTGGAGAAATGCATTTCCACGTCTTCTTGCGTGTGGGCTAGGGATGGTGGCTCAGGCCCGGCAACCAGGGTGAACACAGGCTGCATTCTCTGAGGGGAATGTGGGTCCAGTGCAGAGCAGAGAAGGATGGGTCGGGCTCGAGGCTGGAGCCACTGCTTTTCCTGGGAGACTCTGGTCCAAGCCTGGCCAAGGTCAGAGTTTGCTCTGTCATCCCACCAAGCTAGATAGACAGAGCGGACTTTCATATACCTAGATCTTTTGGGTAAGAGCATAAATCCCACATCCTTGCTGGTTTGTGAGGGTCTGAGGAACCAAGGACGTGGTTCTCTTGGGCCAAATTCCCCCTTTCCCCTGCCTGTAAGTGGAGTTGTGGCTGCTCTGCTGCTGCTCCCCAACAGGGCCTGTGTTTCAGCAGCTCTTGGAGGACACGATAGCAAATCACTTTGGGAACCGTTTATGATAAAAAGTGCAATACAAACAGATAATATCATCATACTCCACTATTAACAGGCTTAAATCCCAAGGATGGGGAGAAGCTCCTGTGGAGAGCAGAGCTATCTCTCAGACACTTCTGCTGCAATTTAAAAGCACTCCCTAGCCTGGCAAGGCTAATTTCACATCTCGTTTTCTCCAGGGAATATATCTGGGTTTCTCCTTGCTTGAGGCCGGAGCCCTCCACGCTGATTAGATTCAGCTGGGAGTTTTGGTTATTGCTCTCCATGAGTCCCCATGGAGCGTGACGGAGGTGTCCAGCTGAGCTGCATCCCACACGCCAACCTGCCTATGCGTCCCCTTGGCGAGGACAGACCCTGGGGTGGTAACTTGTCTCCTTTCATTGGACCCCGCTTGGCTTCTGGCAGGAGGTGCCTTCGTGGGCACGTCCCCCTCCCCAGGGGAAAACACCTCCGGGTTCCCGCTCTCCCAGCCAGGGTTAATCCTGGGCCGTGGCCAAGTGTCACTGTACAAGAAGGATGTGTCAGATGATTGCAACAACCCCACTGCGCCCAGATCAGCTGTGAGCCGTGCAGGACATACTTGCTTGTCCCCGGGAATGTGCCACCCCTGGGGAGGCTGGCTGGTGTCTGGCTCATCCTTCCTCCTGCCCCAACTCCCCACCTCCCTCTGCCCTCCCTTCCCAGCGGGATGCTGTCCCGAGCCATCAGGATGCAAACCAGTATTTGGTCTATGCCTTGCTTGCCTCCCTTCCCATCTCCTCTCCCATCCTTTTGTGGGTCTCTTCAACCACCTTCTGGTGGGGTGATTTTAAGGTGCCTTTTTGCGATGGGTGCAGCCACCTGTAGCGCCCGCAGCGACACAGGGGAGGGACAGCTCATGGGAGCACAGTGGGCACCGAAGACAGCTGGGCAATCATTGCCTGTTTTTATTTATAGTTGCTTCTACAGTCCTTGGCTGGTCCATATGGGAGAGCATTATGGGTGAGGCAGGAGGGTCAGTTAAAATGAAATAGAAAAGGAGAAAAGCATAAAAGGCAAAAATAATTTTCCTAATTAAGCCAAGTGTCCCACCCTTTCAGTTTACATTGAGGGATGGAAATTGCTTTCTCAAATGATTTCTCTTGGCTGGAAAGGAGGCGTTTATATCCAGATGTTGCTGGTGTGGACAGCGTATCAGCTGGGCTTTTAATTTCGGTGGCCCTTCTGAAAGAGCCACATTTCCACACATGAGGTTTCGGTCTCTGTTTTGAACGGTGACTCCCTGAGCCATGGCGCTGCCATGGAGGCAGCAGGGATGCCCAGGATGGAGGGTGGCTGCAGGGGTGTCCTCAGCAGGAGGAACAGGTATAGTGAGTATTGAGGAGTTGTAGCTACAGCCCTGTAGCGCCTTCGGGAGAGCATCTTCTGTCCCTGCCGCTCGCTCTCCCACCACTGCCAGCTCAATGCACAACCGGGTCGCAGTTCAGACATCGCTTAGTTCTGACTGGTTTTAAGTCACTGCGTTTCCCTTCATCATTTCTTTTGCAGTGGGGGCTTTTCCCCCACTCAGCGTCATTTCCCTGCTCATCTCCGGCTCCGACAAAGCAGGAAACATATTTTCAATGTATTAATTAAAATGTCTTTGCAGCAGAACATCTGCATGGAGAGCGATAGATCACCGAAGTGTGTGTGTGTGTGTGCATGTGCACATTGCAGGCTTCCAGATAACGCATTGCTTTGCATAATTTATTCCAGCCAGCACAGCAATAATTTTCATAGCCTGTGATCTTCAAGTATATGATTATCAATCTGCGACCCGGCTCCATGTGACTGAAACATTAGATTATTGCCAGATAAACCTATAGGAGATGCAGGACATTTGGATCTCCATCACCTCCATCTGAATGGGTTGTATGGGATGAGATCAAATGCTCTGTTTCGTTAGATCCTACCATGCCGAAGCGATGGGTCTTCTCAGGTATTCATTACTGTCAGCTATTTGGCGCAAGGATGGTCTCTGCCAAAGATGCTATTCAATTTCTTGATTGTTCAGCTCATATCGGTTTAGCTTGAAAGATAATAAGATAAGAAACAGAGACTTCCCAGTCAATAAAAGGAAACCTCAGAGGCTTTTTCCATCTTGCGTCTGTCATACTTTGTTGATATTTTAGCTGCAGAGCATTTGACAGCTGGTTGTAAAGCTCTTATTTCCTCCTTTGAGGAAATTAAATGAAGAACATTTAATTTATCCCACGGAGGTTTCCCCAAGTGACCCATGGAACAGGTCCCTTTATGGCAGCTGGACCAAAACTGGAGGAATTTGGAGCTTTCTCCACCTGGGGGAGAAAAAAAGTGATTTCGTTACCTCTTCCCTTTCTTTTTTCATCATCAAACCAATTCTGTGTTTTCTAGCATTGCTCCTACCTCCCCTGAGGACCACAAACCACCGCTGGCATCTGTGGGGCCAACCTGGCCCTGCCTGTGCAGCAAGCGTCTCCTGAGTGGAGATCTTGATGTAGGATTGCACCGGGGTCCATCCATCTCCAGGCACTGGTGCAACTGGGAACATCAACTGGGAGCATTTTTCCTGCAACAGGCCCATGGTGCTCCCTGCTTGGAGTGGGCACACACAGAGGTGGGTGTCCAGCCGCATCACTTGCTACATCCAAGCCCGTTTAGTGGGTCAGGATATTAACAGGCTAATGGTTAATGTCATTAACCAATATTAGACGAAGGCCCCCTTAACTGTGCCAAGGGCAAGCGGCTGCTCAAAGCAGCACAATAATTATGTATAGCCCAAGTAATTATTTTTGTCACATCTTCCTGGCAGGAGAAGACCATTTGTGGGATGGGTTTAGCTACCTTCGGCAACACGCCTATGTCTTATTTATCCAGAACAATACACTCAGCGTGATTTTTCTGTCTCCTTTTTCCTTTTAACGTCGTTTCCAGCCCACACTGCTTTTAATTCGGTGAGGTAAATTGAGATTGGGAGGGGAAGCTGCAGAAATCCTCCAAACTCCCATTCTCCGAGCAAAATATTCCCTCAGGAGCTGACGGCATCGCTGAATAGCAGGTCCTTCCCTTCCCAAGGGGCTTGTGAGTCTCAGCAGAGACAAATGCTGTTTTGGATGGCTGTAGTCACTGCACGGCCGGGTCTCCTCGTGGGATCTGCTTGCAGCTTTGCGGCCTCCCCGGCAGCTCCTTCCTTACCTGGGTACCTCTGAGTCAGCGGCCATGCGTGCTGTGCTATTTTGAACGTCGTGTCAATAAAAGGGAAATTATCCGAGCGCTGCCTTCGGAGTCCTGACGCTGCGGGTTGGTGTGGATGGAGGAGAGCTGCTCCCCACACTCATATTTCAAGGCTGCGCTCAGCCTGCCTGGAGTCAGATAAAGAAGATTGAAGGACTAGGAGGTCTCCGCTCCTGGGATCCTGGGGAAAAGGAGACACACCACGTGACTCATTCTGAACCTGTTTCCAATTGTCTTCCTGAAGACGCTCGTGTTTGCCTGGATCTCCGGTCAGCCCTACAATACGAGAGGAAGCTGAGATGGTGTTATTAATCCCAGACTTGCTGTATTGGATAGCTGGATTCCCATCTGAATTTCTAGTTTGTCCAATGCTTTCACCCATCTTCATTTTTTTCTGCTTTTAGAGCCAAAGAGTTTAAGCGGCCAGAGCTGTGACCTAACCCTGTATTGTAGCTTCACCTACACATCTCAGCTGTTCTCTCCTTTCTCCCCATCTCCCTTTGGCCCAAAACATAATTGACCCTTAAATAGCCAGGTGACCATGCCCAGGAACCAGTAGCCAGTCTCCATGGTGGCAGTCAGACTATTGCACTGCCATTTCCCCTTGTTTTGGACATCTCCAACATGCAGCTTGAAGGTCCTGGTGAGGTCTCCCTGTCTGGATTTAGCACCCCTCATCTGTTGTATCCGCTGTGGAGTTACACAGCCTTGAAAGACACACTCTATGTTGCATGGGGACAACCTCTGAGACTGTTTAATACTCGAGCGCTCACTCAAAGGTGTCCTTTCATTTACTGCTTTCACCATCAGCAATCTATAAAAGTTTAGGGTGCCTTAGGGAATGCCTTGCTTTAACGTCTCTGCCTCGGTAACAGAGCGGCTGCTCTTGGGCGAAGAGGCGTCTCCCAGCTCCCTCCCGCCCTGTCGGAGCATCGCCCACCCTCTCTGTCTTGGCTTTCTCCCTCCCCTTTCCTCTTCCTCTGGGTCTACTTGCAAAGTGTTTGCTTTTAACTATTGAAATGGATATAGTGGCAGTTTGGGGAGAAGATGCTGTTTAAAGCTCTTTAATTTAAAGGATGCTAATTCACTCTGCTCCAGCCTCGGGTGAGTTATCCAGCTGTGTGGAAGCCTCCTTTGCTCTGGGTGTCAAATGGGAGGATGGTTTTCCTTGGTCAATATTTAGAGACTTTGCTGAGTCGGTGGCCTGCAGGGCATCTCGCTGAGGCTGGCGAGGGGAGCGGGGAGCTCACAGGAGGCAGAGATGCTTTGGGGCACCTTCCCCGTGCAGCTGAGATGGTGCCGCCCTGGCTAGGGGTTCCCTGGGTCCAACCCCTTCTCCTGCAAACTCTCCCTTCTCTGTCCTGCTTGGGACCACGGCACAGCGGGAACCTGAGGCAGAGCTGTGTTCAGCAGCCAGGGATCAGCGTGAAGGCAGTTGCTGGGAATAATAATAAGAAACTTGGTTACAGATCTCCATCCTGCAGCCACTGCTGGCCTCCAGCAGGTCAGGTGCTCCAAGGGCTGTAGCTAACCCATGTGAAAAATTGGCTGGAGACCTCCCTGCAAACCAGATGCTGCCTCCAAGACAAGCTGGATAAATAGCTCTTCAAGCTGGGATGGGGGCAGCTCCAGTGAGAAGCTGCAGGGTAATTCCCTGTGTTTAAAACAGCCCCCCTGGCCACCATCCCGAATTATTCCTGTCCTGTGCCCGAGCATGCTCCGTTACCTCTCAGGCTGCTCCATGTGCCCCCGTACAATTGCTCTGCAATCTCCCCCCGTGCAATATTGCGGGATATTCTACCGCATTAGCGAGTCGAACTTGTTTTTACTGCCCAGTGTCTCTCTATGCAATATGTCACTGTCTCGCTGGCTATTATCCTGGCGGCACAAAGTCCCATTGAAATTCATGGTGAGAGTCGCCCATTTGTTTCCTTTGAGCTTTGCAGGGGTGTTCTATGCAGCTTTATGCATATCATTTTTGCTATGCAAAGTGAGGGTAATGACTTTACCTGCTCTCTTTCAAAGCACTGAACAAAGCCTGTCCCCATGCTGCAGGCTGATTTTGGAGTATTTGTTCTAGGGTTTGGGAGGGATGAGTCAGAGCTCTTAGGGAATGTGCAATCTGATGCTCTGTAAATAAAAAGAAAGCCATCCTACATCTACATGTCTCCGAGGCAGGCGTGCGCTCCCTGTCAACCTTTCTTGCTGGGGATCAGCTTCAGGGATGGCTCTGGCAAAGCTAAGTAGCTTCATCTCAATGACGGCGCTGGAATAGCATAGCTTGGTTTGGCCACTGCCACCAACAAGCCTTGAACCATCTCTGCCTTTTGAGGGACAGATGAGGTCCCTCGTGTGTGACAAGATGAGACTCCTCGAGCAAAGGGTCACTGGAGATGTCCTCAGATGGGCACCAGGAGCGTAGAAGAACTGAAGGCAGAGCAACAAAGGAAAGATTTTTCTGTGAAGACCTTCAGACCCAGGCTGAGTTGCCTCCATCACCACCCCAAAGGAGACTAAATCTTGGGTACCAGCAGCATGCCTTTAATGTCTTACATGAGGCTCTCAAATCAGTGGCCGCTTGTAAAAACGGGGGTCATAATGTCTATGTTTGGGTCTCTGCAGTGCCAAGAAGGGCAGAGAGAAGTCAATTCTCTCCATCCACTGGTGTTTGGAGGTGACTAAACAAGCAGAGTGGGTTTTGGACCTTGCCCTGGGACACATGGTTTGAAACGTGTGTTTTGTTGGGCCATGACCCAAATTGCAACTTGAAGATTTGATGGCAGACTGCAGATTTGTGGTTTGAAAGCACCCACAAACCAAGAGTTATTCACCAAAGCGACTTGAGAATAACACTGAACAAGTACAGTGGAGAATTTCTCATTCTCTTGATGGATAACGTGTATATGAGAGGGGGGAAAAGAAAGACAAAAATCTTTAAAGAAATGACTCGTGAATTATTCACTCTGCTTACTTGCTCGGAGGGCCTCAGGTGGAAGGCGCTACGTAATCTGCACTACAATAGCATGTCAGGGTATCCAGAGAGGCCAAAAGAAACCATCAACAGTGGGATGAGTCCCCTGGGACCTTTGTGAGGAACACCCGACCTTTGCTGCACTGAATCCAAAGTTATAGCCTAGGATCCCTTTTGCTCAACAGGGGTGCAAACATGGTAGGGAGATAGCGATCAGCATCAGTGAGGAGGAATTAGGACCAAACCAAGCCCATTTTCAAACTTTGGGGGTCAATGCAAGCAGCACATGATGTTGGGAAGGGTCTCTGCTTTGAAAGGTGGTTGAGTGTCTGCGTGACAGCTCCACCATCCTCATGGACATCACCTTAGCTGCCAGGTCCAGCAAGTAGAGGTAGATCTAGAGGCCAAACCAGTCCTGGATATCTTCACCAGCTCCAGGTAGGAGGCCCTAAACAGAGCGATTCGTGATGCAAAACCACTCTGCACCTGGGCTGTGGGCTGGCAGAAGTCCCCCGTCCCCACCGCCGATACCTTTCCCTGACACAAAATTGACCTCTTCAGAGTTTCAAAGATGAAAATGAAAAAGAAAATCACAACAAATAGGAATCTATAAAAACGCATCCAAGCTGCCAAGTCTACAGCAGATATGATTTGCAATGGATGAGGTATTAGCACCCTGAAAAATTGGGGTAATGATGTGCAGTAATATTTGTCATCACCAAGGCTGAGCATGTTAAGCAAAAATGTTCTGAAATGCAGCTTCTGCCTGCGCCCAGTAACTCTTTCCCAGATGTAAATATCGCAGTTGTTTTCCAAGCATTCTTTAAATACCAGAAGGCCTCAGTCCACTTACAGCACTAACAGCCCGTAAAATGTCATTTTTTGTTTTCTAATTAGTCTGATGATTTTTAGATAGGATTTGACAACAACAGCTAAGAAGCATCTCAGGCTGCAAAAAAATTATCCCTTGGGTGGCGAGTCACCCACAGCCGCGCTGTGGAACCGCAGGGCAGCATCCCCTCCTATTGCTGGGTGGTGACTCGGTGGTGGGGCAGACCCACTCACCCTCCGAGCTGGGGGACACCAGCTGGTCTCGTAGGGACGTGAAGGGGGGAGATCATGCCCTTCCCGCAAGGATCGTTCTCCCTTTTTACTGGTGAGAGCTCCCTGTCACGGCGCGTTTTGCACGTGCCCACGGCAGGAGCGGGGAGCTGCGGGCACCGCCCTCGGGAGCCCCGGGTGGAGCGAGGCTGGTTGGACTTTCGCCCTCTGCGCATGGTGGGTCGTTGCTGTTATGGGTCTCACTGGGGGGAGTCAGGCACTTGTGATTTTTAAGACACTTGAAGCCATTGCTGCTTTGGGGGGGGAGGAGTGGGGTAACTGAGCAAAGGACCCCAGAGCTCCATCCCGAGCCCCCCATGGGGTCCCATGAAGGTAAGGTGGGAACATCTCACTCTCCCCCAGGCTCTGCAAAGAGGCAGCCACAAGGCTGTCACATTGTCACCTTCCCTCTGGACTCCCATATTTTGGGGAGCGCTTTCCTCTCTCAGAGGACACCGGGTTGTCACAATGACTGTGACGCAAAGAGAATCCAGAGTCAAGCCCTGCTGCTGTGGGCATCGCACAAGGGACAACTTGGCCAGGAGGGACATCGCTCGCCCAAGGTCACACGGCATTTCAGAGCCGCTGATGTCCTTATCTAACTGTACACCTCCCCGTTCTGCATGGACAAATGGAGCGCTGCCCAGCCAACGCTCTGTCCCTTGGCCAGCATTTCCCTTCCAGGTGATGCTACAAGAGGCAGCAGAAGAGCTCTCGTTCCCATACCACCTCCACATCGCTCGGAGAAGCAGCCGATGTTTTATTAACCGCCTCTCCCTCCTGTCCTGCTTGTTAAACTGGGTTAGGACTGCTTGAACCTGCTGTGTCAGACGTCTTCTGCTGCTGGTTGAGAGGAAGGGCCCACAGAGGCTCTCCTGACCCGGGACACCTTTCTCACAGCACTCCTCCCGCTGTCTGGCGTAAATAGATCAGTCATCCCAGCAAGGCTACGTCTTCTTTTACTCCTTCCTGTCTTTAATAATATTATCAATGTCTGGTTTTACTAAATATAGGTCCAGAGGCTGGGCTGGCGTCACTTCCTCCCAGACGAACTGGAACAGCTCACTCAGAGGTACTTACTTCTTTTATTAATTTATCTTGGTTTGCGAAGTTGTTTGATTGCGCCAAGTCTTTCCACACACCCCTCTACACCCCCC
>VYXH01003359.1:0-70350 GCA_013397275.1 Burhinus bistriatus
AGTTTGCCTGTCGAGCCAGGAGGGGGACCAGTTGAACTTACCCTGCTGAGTGCCGACTGAGTTCCTTGGTGCGTGGCGACTGGTTGCCACGCTCCGGATGGACACGTTTAGAGCTGCTGCGGGTGGTGCTGGCTCCGCCCCTGCCACACCAGCAGCCCTCCCCCAAGCTGCTGGTGCTGGCACGAGCTAGCCGCTTCTCCAGGCTCTGAGAGCCCCAAAAAAGAGCTCCTTGCCAGCCCTTTTCGCCTTGATCCCCTTCCCCAGTGCGGACTTACCTCCCTGGAGCTGGTCTCCCCGGCTCCTTGACTAGAGACATGCAGACTAGTTAAGAAAACAAGAGCATATCATTTTGGTACTTGTAACCACCGCTGTATAACGGTTTACAGTACTCATTTGTCTGAAGTAAAGGAATGTCTGTAAATTCTGAAAAAACCCACACCATTGTATGCAGAAAGACAGGTTTTGTTTAGCTTAAACAAAAAAAACCTACTGATACCACCTTTTTCTTGTCTGCATTTTTTTTCCTTCCCTTCAAAAAAATATACCTTAGCAGATGAAACCATATTTCATATTTTGGCCAAAAAAGGCAACTAAAAGCAGACCAAGGCCAGCACTCATTTCTTAGGTCTTGGAAAGGTAATTAGGTCCTGCACTGGGCCTGTTTTTCTCTAGCAGTGAGATTTCAACTCAGATCATCCCAAGTAACTGAAGTTTTATTTTCCAACATTATAGGTCTTTACTTTGTTTGGGTTTGTCTTGTTTTGTCCTAAAGACACAGGCTCAGACTTCAGTAGTGGCTACAACAGCAACAACTGTCCATCTCAGTTTCTTTCTCCTAAATGAACAGTGAAGTCCTCAATGTTGAACACCATTTTAAAACTGTTAACAGAAAATGTCCTTAGAAACAAAAAAGAAGCAAGGCCAAGAAACTACAGAAAAACTTTCTAACATTTTCCATTTCAAGAGCTTAAATTTCTTTATTTTTTAAGTTTCTTTCCATTTTCTCTATCTCTTTTAGGAGAACTAAAAGCCTTTTTGATTACAATTGTTTGCCATGGCATGAAGGATGACATCATAAGTGTAGACCTGAAATGTCAGTCCCTTTCCACTGTCTGGTGTAGCACAGTAATAAAATCAAGTCAACAGCTCTGACTGTCTGAACTGCATCAAAATGGCCACTCTTCATATATACATCTTTCATGTTTATACTTTTTTAAACTATTTTTTTTTAAATCTATTTTTCAAATGTTGGGAAAACCGTAAGTGTCATAAACTAATCTTGAAGGGTTTATGGAATGCCCTTGAGGCCACGCTCCTTGTCTTTGTCCCCACAAACATACGTGTCTGTGTACACATCTATATGTACACATATAGCTGAAAAAATGTGTAATGCTTTCTACTGGGGCTTGGGATTTAAGCAGGAGTGGCAGCTATGCCTTCCTCTGGAGCTTAACCTACAGCAGGAGATGCAGAATCCCTAATACTGTGTAATAATAGTTATATTCCCCTAGCTCAAGCTGCTGAGGCGAGTGCTCTTGGATAACAGGGTCATGCTGTCTGTTCCCAATGGTATCAGTAGTGGTTTAGAGAAATAAGTTTGTGTATGTTAGAAATGGCCATAAAGTGTTATAAACTGTTGGTGGTGTATTTTGACTCCTACGCAATCCCTAGTGGCATGATGCTGGTAATATACAGCATTGTATTCTCAAGGACTGAATAGTAACTGTAGAAATAGGAAAGAAAAATTCAGTCAGGAAAGCCCTAATGAAAATTGATTGGAGAGGCTGGAGGATAGAGATATAGTGTATCCGTTCAGCAGGAAACCTAGCTGCAGTCATTTTTTTCCCCCTTTTTCATCTAACTTATGGGCTAGAAACAAAGATAAACCCAGATCTCTGGATCCAGAGGAAAACTAATACTGTATTTAGTGTGCCAGATTTTCTGCTGGTATATCTTGATACAGCTCAATTGACTTTAATAGAGCTTGGTCATTTTTCACCAGCCAGGAATTTGGTCTATTGTAGTAGGAAATGTTCTCACTGAACTTGCTGGATTCGTTCAGTTACATTCTTTTCTATTATCGCAATTGACTTATACCTTTATGAAAGTTTAGGGGAAGTTTTGAGGTAAAAGGCTGAAAATTCTCTGATTAGTCGCATGAAAGACAGAAATTTCCTTTAAAATAAAATTGTTTGGATATTTTTAAATCATGTTAAATTAAAATTACATGTTGGCCAGTATTTTTTAAAATGTTTTAAGCGATGTAGCTCTGAATGCTCTTAAATTATGGTCTTTCATTTGAAATCAATGGCAAAGCTCATTTATCTGCCTCAAATGGAAGTCTGACAGTATCTTTAATATCTAGATACATTGCTTGTGATTATCTAGGTGATGTGGAATGATGCATAGTTGTTCTGTAATAAAGCTACATAATAGTAAATTCCAGATCAGATAAAGGCAAAGAACTACAGAATACACTGTGCCACTGCAAGATTATAGATCTGTCCTTTGGAAAAAGACCCCTTAATGTGTCTAAAGGCCCCGTGTAAATGTGTAAAAGCCATCAAGGGGGTTGAATGGATTAAAACTATTACAAAGTTATGCTTTTTCAGATACTTACAGGAAATAGTCTACTTTTTTGACTTTCGTAATTTTTGAAGAGAAGAAATACTTGAATGTGTTTTTAGGTAGAAGAACATATTCCCAAGTAGGCGGACAGTACATGTATAAGAGAGACCTCTAGCTGTGGAATGCTGATAAGGAGCTAAATATACTCCTGTAGGTGGGGTGGGCTGAATCAGTAGACAAGAGAAGTCAGTTGGAACAAGTGCACCCAGAGTTCTGAAAATACCAAAAAAGCAATTTTATGTTGCATTTTCAAATGGAGAAAAAAGCAGGATGATTATGTACCTATCCACTAAATTTTGTGTATTTGTTTGTGGAGAATAGATTGTGTCTGGTTCTTGATTTAGCTGACAAGATACCCAAAAGATGAATATCTTTTTTTTCCCTGTATGCAGCACTAAGTTTTCGCATAAGGTAGGAGTAGTTACAGAGTTGCTAACTCTTGTCAATTCTGGAGTGGATTTTGTGCTTAAGCATGATGTGAGGCATCCAAAGATTTTTAAAGTAAACAGCCAAATGAAAAACCAGCTCATTAGTGTATCTTCACAGTTCAGGCAATTCTCGGATAGTCAGAAGTTGAAAGTAAGGTTCCAGGATCATTGTTTTTGACATAAATGCTCTTCAATTATGATTTGTTTATTTTCACTGAATGAAGAGCTTTTCCAGGTTTTTGGCTGGGAATAGTGGGGAACTGTTGCCTAACTAGAAATGAAAGCCTTCTTGGCTGACTAGCTCTTCTGAGATGTTAAAGGTTCTGCCTCAGATGTTAAAAAAAGAAAATGTACTTTCATCTCATTTGTAACTGGACATCCAAAAAGCTTAATCTTAAAGTATGAACGTCTTTAAAACTTAAAGCAAAAAGTCAAAGCATGTAAATAGATCTTAAAGCCTGTCACTTTGAGCAAAAGGAGGTAAAAGTTACAGAAATTGGAACGAACAGGAGTACAGGCATTTTGTTATTCAGAAACTAGAAAAGGGTGATTAAATTTTTCTGCCATATGGGAAATTCAAGTTCATTGTGGAGGACAATAGAGGAAGTAGAAAAAAATTTGAGGAAATATAAGGCAGAAGACTGGAATGAGAATTTGTACTGACAGATGTGATGAAGACTAAAATAATGACACCTCTGTAGCACAAAACTGTATGGTGGAAAAGAGGAAAAGTATCAGTGATTGAGCACTAAATTTTGTCTTGCCAGGAAACAATTACTAATGTGAAGGCAGAGATTAGAGATTGCTTACTGTCAGATTGTCTGGTATTTTTTCATGTAATACAGAGTCAACTTTAGCATCTGAATCAAATGTCAAAAGAACTTTTTTTTCAGAGTTAAATTTATTGAGGATATTCACTACATTCAGGGATTTTTGGAAAGGTGTACAAACTAAGTATGGTTTCCTTTAGAGATACTGTAATACCTAAGGGCAGCTAAAACTCATGGTCACTGGTATGTTAGAAAAGCTGGAAATAAACGCATTGCTGTAGGGATGAACAAACTATTAGTTAAGCACAAGAGTACAGACAGAGTGCATTTACATTAATGTTCAAGCAGGAATGTGCTTTTTAAAAGATCTTTCTTGCCTCCTGTTTTCCTCAAGGTCTAGCATCTAGTGTCCCCTGGTTCCATAACCCACTTCTCCTGGGTTCATACTGTGGAAAGATCTCAGAGCTCATGAACTATATTTCTCTTGGAGGGACATAATCAGAAGATGTACTCCAGGACCACATGTAATATTATCCAACTGCTAATTGAGTGCCCGCCCCCCAGATCAGACTGAAGCTATGCTAAAGTAACTCCCCCTCATCAGCAGCTGTTTCGCTCCACAGATTCGCTCCCGTTTGGCTGTACTACTTGTTAATGTAGACCACACTCAACCATCAGCTTTGTAACATGCCATATGCTTCTCTTTCACCACCCAGAAATGGATGCAACATCATTTATGCAGATCAGAGGGAGAAGCAGAGAGTAAATCAGGATGAACTCATTCAGTTATAAATGTATCATGCTAACAAAAATATTTATACTGAGTAAATACTTGTAGTACTATAAAAATAAATTTAAACATGGTCTTGTATCTACAGACCTTTTCTCCATGCAGCAGGAGCAGATATTTTATACATCCTAACAAACATCTATAGGTATACCGACACATAAGTTTATATAAGCACAAGAAAATATTCAAAGTTCTGTAATATGATGCAAATGCCAAATTATAACAAAATTTAAAATTAATTAGATAGTTAGCAAAGTGCACTGAAGGATTTTTTTCTCTTCAGTGCAGCAGAAATACCGGCTGCGCAGTGCTGTGTATGATTTATTTATAGGCTGCTAATGAAGACATATCTAATCATCATAATTAATTGGTATTTTTGTGCTTTGGGGCCTAATCACAGAAACTTTCATATGTTGGCTCAAACTGATCTTAGCTGTGAGGCAAAAATTCACAAGAAACCTTGATTTTTCTTTGTTCAAGTTTGCTTTTCCATTGAGCTTAACTACTGTGTGGTGACTATAGCTTAACCCTCAAAACACAGCATATGCTGAAGTGCTGAGAAAGTGAGCTAGGAGAGGATGATTTGCAGGGATAGCATTACTTGCCAACCGTTTCATATTTGCTGTGGGAATTTCCTTAAATCAGGCCTAATTTTAACCCTGTTTAATCAGCATCACATCAGTAAAATAATCCAGTAATTTTTGTTAAAATCCACACTTTCCCAATATTTCTTATTGTTTTGTATTCTAAACTCATCTATATGAAAAAATATAAAAAGTCATACAGCTCTGTAAATGTGCTATTCACTTGTTCATGCAATTGTCTACATTCCCCATCACTCTAGTAGTAGTCAATAGATATATGAGTCAAAAATCTGTTTTCATTTTAATTGCTGAAGCTAAAGTACCTTTTATTTTATATGAGGACAATTCTGTTCTCTATTTTAAATAAACATGTACATATAAATATATATAGTGCACAAATATAACTCCTTCTTGTTCAGTCTTTCAAATATGGCAGATGCATATACCATTTCGTACCCATGAAATGAATACTCCCACCTTCCTGTGTCATAAATGACTTGGGTATGATAGGCCTTCATTATATCAGCCACAGCACTTTCATTTTTGGCTAATATAGCTGTTCCCAAAAGTAGCTGCAATAATCATCTTCCATCTTGCCCAGTATTCTCTACGGGGCAAGGGGAACTGTATACTCTTTGTGAATGTACATTATAATAGAGAAAGTAATACATTGCACTGCATTATTTTTTTGTTGTTGTTGTTGAATCTAAACTCTTATATTTTCTATTAAATATACTAACCTGTACTGATGATACAAGTGATATGTAACAAAATAATTCTACTAGATTTTTTGTCTCAACCCCTCAACCTTTGTGAATTTTTATTTTCTCCACATTCCAGAAATAGCAATTTTATGTAACAATATCTCAATATATATCTCACATCTCTATTACATTTCATGGATCTGAACTTTCAAGGATTTTCGTTGTCCTGGGACAGTAAATGATTTTTTCCCGAGTATTTGTGATTGGTATGAGTTGTCTGTCTCCAAATGCTTGGAAACAATCTTGGTAATTATGAAAGACACTTTGTCCTGTTTTGAATGTTCATTAATATATTATCAGAAGTGTCATGCTGTGTAAGGAATCTACCAGAAATTCCTGTGTAAGGAATCCTGGAAATTGAACTGAAGACCCTTGCATCCCAAAGCATTGATTTTATCAGTTGAATGAAAGAAGAATCTCCATTAGTTGTTAGTTCTAGTAGCAGCAATTCTTATGAACCATTTCTAGGTCTCCAGACAAGGCCAAAGCCATTAAATACTTCCCTTACTTCCAGTAAAGTGCTTGAACTCAAACAAACCAATACAAAGATGTTCCAGTGCAGTGCTTAAATGGCATTCATACCATTCCAGACAGTGCACTTTAAGGGTATCATATGAAGCTAATTAGGTGCCCCTATGAGTAATCTGTCTTTGCTTGGACTTAAACAACTGGTTTCCTATTACAAAAGAAATAACTTTATTTCTCCTATTCAAGGAGAAACAGTTTTAGCTATTTTTAAGTGTCCCATCTGAGTTCTGAAAGCAAATTATTTGAACCATTAAGTAACAGCGTTGCTCCATTCTTCAAGAGGAGAAATGGGAAAAGACTGCATGACTTAGCTGAGCCTACTAGGGAAAAAAAAAAAAACAAAAAAACCAAACCACAAAAAAACCCCAGCAAAACAACAGACACACAGTTAAAAGTAGCAACAGTTATATCATCCTTTCAGTTTCCAGACATGAGCTGGTAAGGCCATTAATACTACAGTTTATAACAGATGGCCGTTCGTGTTTGGACATACACATACATCATCAAATTTTCCTTTGAGTTTCACCCTCTTTAATTCCCACTGAAGTCAATAGGAGTTTCATCTGTGTAGAGGAGAGCAGAAATGGACCTGCAGGGATATTTTTCCTGTGTCTCAAGTGACATATTGTTTAATGTAGGGATTAACACAGAAAGGAAACTGTCGTGGGGACCAACTCACAAAGAATTTTGTTTTCATCCTTGTGAAACAGAAGTCTATCAAAATTTAACTTTCTGAAGACTAAAAACAAAAAGATTTTTAATGAAACCAAGAGTGAGAAAATTGTCCATAGGTATTCTATAACTACATTCCTTTGTCTCATGTCATATTCCTTGAGGATCCACAGACAAGCAGGGTCCGTTTTCTATTTTGCTGTTCTTCAGCATGCAAGGACAGTCAAATAAGGTATATCTTTCCAGGACTCTGAGAAAATGATAAATTTTGAGACTATGTTATTAAGTCTTCTGTTCCTCCTTGGTTTTTATTGTCATACTAAAAAACAACCAAAAATAATACCCCCAAAACCAACAGTAAAACACAAAAAGACCTCATCAAAATCCATGAAAGACCCACAAGTCTTTTACAATCTGAGTAATGATCTACACCTTAAGAAGACGTAACTTCAGCTTTAGATGGCCCTATAGAATGCTTTTGATTTTTAGCTAGTGTAGAGACACAGGAAGAAATCCATTATTTCATACATAGTTTACTAACCCACATCATAAAGGCAGAAACATTCCCCTGTGGAATTTGATATACGATGATCAGGGCTGTAAACCTATTCTGACTAATCATGTTTATTCTGATTGATTGAGCTAATTGAAAAACAACACAGATATTCCCTGTAGGTGCATTTTTCTCTTATTATATTTGTATGATAATAAAAAAGGGATGTTTTCAATTCTCAAAAAATAATTATCCTGGCTCTTCTTAGCCTGCCGGAACAGATTGCTTGTCTGACACTGTTGCATAACCACAAAAATAGTTCTTAGCCTTCTCATTGGGACCATCACTCACCTCATACATTTAGGGATCTTACCTACTGTATTTCCTTGGCTCTCAGAGCATGCTGAAAGGCCTGCTAAAACAATACACTTCACTTATCTTTGTGATAGCAAACCTTGTGCTTTGTGGCAGCTATGTATCTATGCCAGAGAAATGAGGAAAAAGCATGAAATAACCTTTCATGAAGAATCAAAAAAGTGCAGGCCAAAATATTATACTTAACTTCATAACTTGTGCAATGACTTCCTCAGAAACCACACAGCGTTGCCTTATTTTTATGAGATACTACAGCACTGAGATCTATTTTTTTACAGAAAAAAAAAATGGAAAAAAAAAAATAAATGGAGATTAGCTTTTATAAGTAGCCTGCCTCATGGAACCTCTCGTACCATTTCTTTTTGTTTTGATAAAATGCAGGGTATAGAAAGATGTTTAAAATATTTTTTAAAAAATCTAATCAATGTGTTAAAACTAACATTCGGAAAATATAATAACTTTAAAGGAAGATAACTGCCTGACTTATGTCACCTAAGCTAGTAAACTAGTTAATGGAAAGTAAACTTTTTTCTCCAAAGAGAAATGAAGGTGAGGAATATCCACTGTAAAACTCCTATATAATAATTTGAAGGAAGAAGCCTATATCTCCACATTGATAGAATTTCCATGACAATATAACTGTAAGTGCATTAAAGTTGCATCATGCTTAGTGGCTTAGTTTATAAAGATAGCAACTGGAGACAAAAGAACAATCAAAACATAGGAAAAGTGTTTCTGAAACTAATAATTACTTTATAGCCTTTCAGAACTTTCAGTTAGCAACTCTTTTTTTAATTTTAGTTCAGCTGAACCCCTGAATTTCCTGTTAAATTTGGAATTAGTTCCAGACAAATACACTAAAAGTGAAACCCTAGATTCATTTAGGTCTGAATTTTTTTATCTAATCAGCCACAACAAATATTCTCAGGAAATGTAAGAACAAATGTGTATGTTTGTACTGAAGACAAACATATACCACATGAACATTGTTCTGCATTTTAATGAAATATAAACCAATTGTTTTCTAAATTATGTCCTACATCAGAATGTCACAGCTGAAGCTTTGCAAGATCTCCTTGCAAAAGGTTCCCATAAATCTCCGTGTGTACAAGAACTCACATCAGGAGTTTTCATGCAGCTATCTTAAAAGTTCTTGGGAAGTTTCAGAATCATTCAGACATGGACCATGAAAGATTTTGTGTCACATAAGTGTTTAGAGGAAGAGCATTAAGTATAGCAAATAGCTGAACTTTTTTAAATAGGTCACAAGCTGTCCCATTTCACAAAAACAAAAAAATGGAATTCATAGAATTATCAGTATGAAAAGCTATTCTATCCAAAGCTTAGGTACTGTTCAGCATCAAAAATATTATGACTGACAGAACCCTACTGTTTTGCAATCCCTAGAAATGTTTTTCTTTATCTGTATGTATCACAAGGAGATTTGAACCAAATAGTGGGATATTTTGTACACTAAAGAGAAAACAATTTCTATTGTTTGATGGAAAGTACAATTTTACAAGGATACCCAGTGACTCGTCCTATCACTTCACTGCATGCACATCTAAAATACGATTGATTCCGACACATCCGTTACCAACTAGTTATTGGTGAAAGAATCCTATGAATAAAAATCAGAAGCTATTTGTTGGTAGGCACATCACACTACTTTTCAAAGGAGTATGGTTTTGGTCCATGAAATAGTTTATTGACTTATTTCCTGATGATTATGAGATAACGAGCAAGTATTGCCTCATCATAAGCTGTATTATTTTGTACTGCTGGTTAAACAGAAACTATATTTGATCATGACCACCATTAGCTGGCATGTCTTATTAGTTATAATGAGGAGCTGTATTAAAGTATTATACAGTTCTAGAGAATTTTGTTCTGACTGGAAGTATACACAGTGCAACAAAAGGTGAGGTTTTTTTTTCTTTTTATCTACTGATGTGCTGTTGGTGATTTGGTCTAAAATGTGTAGACTGCATTGTTTTTCTCATCTGTAATGTAGTTATAAAGACAAAGCTAGTCACATCAGGGGATTTATGTCTTCCACCATTCTTTATGTATTTCCTGCATCTTCTCTCATGTACAGTCTTTCAAAAGATTAAAGAGCTGGCTAAGCCAGCTCCATCTATTTTCTCTACGTTGCCACAGTATCACTGTGTTGTTTTGGGTTTTTTTTTTTGTCATGAAAGAAAACATCTCTGGGGAAGATACTTTATATGATTTGACCAAACTACAGAAAGCATATAAAAAGGTAAGGAAAATGCGTGTCTGTGTAACAAAA
This sequence comes from Burhinus bistriatus, assembly GCA_013397275.1. NCBI lineage: Eukaryota > Metazoa > Chordata > Aves > Charadriiformes > Burhinidae > Burhinus > Burhinus bistriatus. The sequence goes on from VYXH01003359.1 coordinate 10,326, forward strand.
TATCTCACTATCAACACAGGCTGATGGATGTTCAGTTTTGGGCGCCTTACTACAAAGAACGTGTTGAGGTGCTGAAGCACATCCAAAGAGCAACAAAGCTGGTGAGGAGTCTGGAGAGCAAGTCTTATGAAGAGGAGCTGAGGGAACTGTGGTTGTTTAGCCTGGATATAAGGAAGCTGAGGGGAGACCTTATCGCTCTCTATACCTACCTGAAAGGAGGTTGTAGAGAGGTGGATGTTGGTCTCTTCTCCCAAGTAATAGGCAACAGGACAAGGGGAAATGGCCTCAAGTTGCGCCAGGGGAGGTTTAGATCGGATATTAGGAAAAATTTCTTCACAGAAAGGGTTATCAAACATTGCAACAGGCTGCCCAGGGAGGTGGTTGAGTCACCGTTCCTGGAGGTATTTAAAAGACGGGTAGGCGTGGTGCTTNGGAATCCTGTTCCCGTCCGTCACTGAGTCTAGTCTGGGACTTCTCTAGTGCCTGTCGGTGATGTGATTGTCATCCTGGGAGTTTGTTATGCTTTTGTATATATTTCATTATTTCCTTTTTATTCTATTATCAAGATTTCATTAGAGTAGTTTATTTTTTTCTAAACTCATAAGTCTCTTTCTCTCTCTCTCTCTTCTCCTTGAAGAGAAAGGTGGGGGAGAGCATCTGTCATTCACCTCGATGGCCAATCCAACCCAAACCATGACAAAGTGTACAGCATTTCCAGAGAGAAATAACAATGGTAGAATCAGTTTGTTGTGCAAATTTTTAGCTTGTCTGACACTTCCATATCTATATTTAGTTAGTAACTCAAATCCAGCTTGACTAAACTATAAATGTCCTTCCTTTTCTTCCTCGAAGTGTTCTTCATTACATCGTTTCTTGGTCATGATGGACAAAGCATGATTCTGCTGCAACTCCAGTTTAAATTTAACTTAAGTGCCACCACAGGTCTTCCTATTTAGGTTCTGTTTAATTGTTATAAGATTTATAGTTCTTTATCCATCTGTAAAATAAAGTAATTTCTCTTGATCTATAAACTTAAATCTCTTGTCCAGGTGTCTTCTCACATCTCAGTTACTTCAACACCTGCTACTTCAGAATGCTGCTAAAAGGATCCCATCACTTGTTATGTATTTATTTGCATCCATTTAATGGATCCATCTATTGACTTTGGTCAAGTATGATGCCTCTCTGCTTTTCAGGGCATTCTTGATCTCTTCCTACCCTACTGAAATGTCAGTTCTGGATTGAAGTTTGATTCAAAGTTTTATCTCTGAATTTTAAATCTTTTGTTCATTTTTAAACAGTATGATCCACAATTTCTTCTCCCATATCCTCCATGCTTGAGAGAATCTTTCCATGTGTAGCTGTCAAACAGCAGTGTCTTCCTTCTGCTGCCTGAATGATCTCACTTCTATTATGTTTTCTGTTTCCTTGTAACTCCCTCATTTATCCGAATGCATCTCCTTCCTCTTGTTCTACACTCTGGTTGACAGCTACTTGAAATAAGAAACTCCTTTGTGTTCTCTCAATATGGTCTCACAATGCCTAATACAATAGGGTCCTAGTCCTTAGGTTAGGCTGGAAACTGTGCTTGACAGTGAGCAAAATTAATAAATGCTGACTTGGGGGTGGAACTGTATCACTTGCACTTGCCGTCAGAAGACTACTGAAGGATTAGTGACCTAAACACTCCATATTTTGCATCACTGAAAACAGGTAGTAGTACACTATGAAGCCTGGGGAAGCTCACCAGAGAGCTAACATGCACTGTACATCAACAGAAGCATTTTCTTTTTGGCAAAGGATAAAAAGCTCTGATAACATGGACTGTCATTTTACCGGAAGAGTGATTTTTATTATTTTTTTTTTTCCCCACTCCTCCATGGGACTTTTTAGCAAATCCATTTGATTATGACAAAGCTAAAGATTCAGATATCCTTTCTGTGACCTTCAAAGAGGGCATCTATCTCTCCTCTTGCACATGATCCACTGAGATCAATTTTCAAAATCCTCTGAATGTTAAAAATATTTCAGGTTCTTTTTCCAGGCAAAGAGGCTGTGACAGAAGGTAAAAAGGAGCACCCTAGGAAGGTAATTCAGATATGTGCAAAGAACCACTTTATCTTTCTGAAAAACAGATAAGGTTCCTAGCAGGAGAGGACCACATACTCAACCAGCCTTATGGGCATATGCAAGATCTCATGCCACCAGAAAACGTCTTGATGAAGTGGAAAGTGCTATTCTGTTAATTAAACCAATATCTTAATTAAAATACATTCCTTCAAATATAAACCAGTTTATCTGAATCTCCCTTAGAATGTATCTGTTATTTTTTTCAATCTATTTAGTTTTTAGTACTTTGCATTGAAATTGTAGTTAATTATAGGTGGAATTTAGAAATGCAGATCTAGTGAGTTGATTCTGATCACATCAGCTCTCACACAGAATCCTGTAGGATCCTCTCTCAGAACTCCACAAACTTTTCCAAAGCATAAAGTCTCGGAAATTCTCTTTTCTTTATGTGAAAATCTCTAGAGCATGGAACTCTTGTGTCACCTCTTTTACTTTGGTGATTTTTTGTCTGAATTTTTTTTTCACAGAGCCACACTGGCTGCCAAACCATCAACAGCTTCCTGAGATATATCTCTTCTGCCTCCCTAAGTTTACACTACAAATACCTTGCCTTGTACACACAACTAAGCTATCCAGGCTGTCAGAGAACTTTACAAACAACACAATAATTCTTTTATGGGAAACTACTAAAGATAAGCAAATATGTTTCCATACCTTGGAAGTTTATAGGGCTGATTCAATGTAACATTGTTATGTTGGCATGAATAATTTTTTTCTGTTTGTTAATGCTTTAGGGAAAAGGAATGGAGGTTTTTTGAAGAGGCCAGTACACACATCCAAGGCATGGAACAGTGGCTTTTATCTAGATTGTACAAACCAAAGTAGATAAATAATGTTTAAAAGTACATATTCAAATTCTTTAGGAGGAACAATACCATAGAAATCCCTTCTCCCTAATGTATTAATACCCTTTCATGTTTCGCTGATATTGTTCGTACACATTTTGGACCATGGGAAAGAATGTATTCTGTAGTCTGCTCTGCAACCCTTTATTTCTTCCTACATACAAGAGAAAAAAATCCAACACAAAAAAAGACAAAAAGTTTGTTGTTTCATCATCATTTCCATGATTTCCAGTGTCTTCTTTTCCCATTTAGGTTCTCCCAAGTCAAGCAAAGAGTAGTTAACAACTTTTCTATAGAAAAAACCTTTTTCTTCTAATCAATCATTTATTTTCACAAAGCTTGTGGAATCTTGCTGTATTTGAGACATCTGCCTCAGAATCAGTTGACACTATCCAATAATTTCAAAAGTTGCTGTTGAAAAATAGCCCTATGTATACTTGCACGTGAACATGCACATGAATACAGACTCAATATTTGGTTACATTAAGCAGATCTATTTAGGGAAACAGACAAATACAGTTTCCTAAAAGAAAACTTAATAATGAATAGAAATAATTATTGCTAATATTTTGTAAGATAAATACTTTAAAATATTTTATATCATATAAATATATCATATAAATATATCCATATGACATAAATATATATTATATAAATAAACTTTATATATTTATATCATATTAAAAGATGCATATAAATATATCATATTTTATAAAATTTTTATATAAGTCACCAGAATATTTGTCAGATAAGCAAGTAGTGAGAATAGCACAGAAGGGTGAGCAAAACAGCCCCAATCCACGGATTAATAGGAAAAAAGGAAACAAAAATAGATTCAGTTAAACACCACAGTGGCAATAGAATGCTTACCTCACATACAAAAGCATAATTAAGTGTAGAGGCAAAATCTAGTTCCATAAATAACTATCTATAATCATACACAATTGGCATGTCATTATTCATATTACACAAAGAACAAATGAGAAGAGAAAGCAGCATTAGTCTTATAGAACTGAGTTCCTAATTAAGTCCTCATCCAAATAACTAAGCCTTGCAAGCTCTTCTTCCTCTCTCGTTTCTCAAGTATGGTCATTAAAACTATCTGACAACATCGTATGCAAAACATCTGTCTTCTGTCTGTTTTCTGTAAGAACAATGTCAACCTTAAGAAGGACTAGAATGGCTACAGCACATCAGCTCCTAGTTAAGAAAATAATCTAAATAACATAAGAAGTATCAAGCAAAATAATGCAATCTTTTGTTCTTAAAAAGAATTTTCCATTTTTTCTACATCACTAGTAAATCAATCCTTGTTTTTAATTGAACAGAAAGATGTGAATCTGAGAGTGACAACAGTTTACGAACAGTGAACTGATCTGGAATATTCTTGATGGATGTAATAATAAAAGGAAAAACCATCCCTGTCTTGTTAAAGAATGATTGATATTTTCTCCCAAGATTACTGGAGAAATTGGGAGATTTTCTCACTGATACTTTTTATTTGATTATTCAATTTTTTTAACCTTCTTTAAGGGACAAAGATACACTACATACCACACTACAATCCCAATGTCATTTGGGTTCATGTTTCCATACCCAAACCTGTTTAAAATAGCTGGATTAGAGACAGATAACAACATACAACTTGCAAATGCAGAGCTAGTGCTGGATTTGAAATCTTTCAGGGTGAATGTTAACTTGAAAAGCACTCGAAGTCAGAACTATATGTTGTTGCAGTATATTTCATTAGTTTACCCAGATGTCTATAGAATCATTTATTGAGGATGCAATATAACCATCAGTGTTTGGTTTTGGTGACTTGACCTACTTTCATTTTGGAAGTTGGATTACAAGGACTTTAATCTCTGTGTTTTGAGATTGAGTTCACATCAGTGTTTTTCTTGACCCACTCTGTGCAGATGATGCCACCACCTAACAATGTTTTCTTTCTCTCACTTAAAGTAAGTACACACTACTACCCAAAATCTTAAGGCAGACATTAAGACATGGTAACAGCATACTCTTTAAACCCTCCAAGCCCTGATATAAACTCTTCAGGTAAGGGGTAAAACAAATTGACAGGACTAGATTAGGGGTACCAAATTGTCTTCTGCAGGTTTGGACATGGGACTTCAGTTTCCAGCGCTGTCAGTCCTTCCTTCTCTTGTATTCGATACCTTGACTAGAACAAGTTTTAAGGCTGACAGATGAGTAATGCCTTTTCTATTTTAAAACACAAGAGGGGTTTAGAACTATGGCCTTTCACAAATGAGGGTATATTATGAAGAAACAGAAAGGGAACTTGGTGCCGGGGGAGAGAGCAGTGACCAGTGAATGATGCGTCATGGCCATCTACTTTACCCTGGGACATCAGATGCAGCCATCAAGGGGGCTGAACAGACAATTAGGGAACCATAATGCTCTGTGACAGGCCACCTTTTTCCTCACATTTCTGCTTTATGAAAGAGTGAATTTGACTCGTTATAATTACATCCTTAATGGACTAAAGTAACCCAGTTGTAAATTGGGCCACCTATACACAATTATATGAATACTGAGCCAAATCCATCACTGCAGTCCACCTGCTTTGCAAAATGTCAGTAAACCAGAGCAGGCCACTGCCTGGCCTCCTCAGCCAACTAATGTAGTTTTACAGCTTATTTCAACACAGGAATAGTTCACAGCAAACAGAATATATCCGTGAATCCAGTGTGCTGCACACTGAGCCAGTTCAATATAATGTGGAAATAATTTATAAAACTTGTTTCAAGGAAACTAGAAAAGAATACAAAATAACCCCTGCTGTTAATTAATATGTGTGTTTTAAATAATTAAATACAATAATTTGTTATCAAGAAAACAAGAATTTACTACCTGTTTAGTCTGTTAGTTATTTTTTCTAAGTCCATAATTTCCCTGACTATCTATAGAACATATAACAATTGCTTACAGCTTGCTTATAGGCATGTTCTTTCTATCCTTTAAATCAAAGGAATAACAAAATGAAATTATGCATACTGGACATGTATTAATTTGTATACTTTTTTTTTTTTTTAAGGTGAATGAGGAAGGCACCACCCTTTCCCNTGTTTTTTTTTTTTGGGGGGGTTTCCCTATTTCTGGAAGTAGTTTACTGTAAACAAAACAAGAATGTATTTATTTTCACATGTCCTCATGCCAAGGGACTTGATGACGCATTCCTTTAGAAATGCATCTGTCATATTGAGCTACTTAAAGTGACATGATACAATGTGACATGTTGATGAACAGTGTGACACAAGGTACATATTTCAATAGATCACTCAAGGCAGAATTATAACAAGGGAAGTCCCAGGTTTAAAAGGAATCAAGATGACTAAATTCTAGTTTTATTTTTTCTTTCTAGAAACTCTAGATATTGCCTGAAAAATATGTCCCATAATAGTTGTACTCTGCTTGCTAATGTCCTGTTAATCACACAGGAAACATAATTATTTTCTTACAATGAATTATTACTCCAGCTACAAAAATACCCAACATACCATGTTGGTAGCAAAAGTGTTTTTAAAGGTTATTGAATTTTTTTCTGGTTCTGTGTGATATCAAGTTGTGAATAATGTAGGCAGAAAGAAAGGATAAATTTATTTTAAGAGAAAATTACAAGGAATTTTAGCTGACAGCTGTTGCTTATGAGAATGCATTTTTGTACAGCAGTTATTGTACTGTGCTATTACTGGACTGTGTTATACTTATGATAAATGCAGAATTTTGGATGCAGAAGAAGCACAATATTGGTTACTTAAACAAAAACATTTATTCACTTCTAAACTACTTGAACTGTGCTCATGTGTTGTAAACAATGCCAAAGGTGAATGTATATTAGGAGTGAAAATATTTGTTGTAGCAACTTTAAGAAGCAAAGTCTTTGTCGTGTTTATTTATTTATTTACTAGTTTCATAGTTAAATAATACAGTTGCAGGATAGAAATTGCAAAACATCCTAAGGGGTTGCTAAAAGGAATTCAGAGAGAATATGAAAAAAATAGAAATAGTGGAAAAATAAAAGAATGCTGCCTTCAAAAGTTGCAGAAGTTGCAAAAGAAAATACTCTTGTCTCAGTGCTGATAGAATTTTAAGAGAAGAAAAAGAGCAGGGGACAAATTAAGATATCTCCATATGATTGTGTTGTGTATTTGGCCCCACATCCGAACCCACAAGTCATTTCTTCATTTGTGTGTAACTCCCTAGGGTTTAAAAAGAGCCAGCTCTCCTGGATAATTTTCAGGCCCCTCCCAAACATGCTATGTGATAATGAAGGATAAAGAAAATCAGGTCACCGACAGCTCAGAGATGCTGAAATTTGCCTGTCTGTGATGACTCCTCGTACTAAGGCCAATTTTGACCTAGTCCCAGTGGAACCTCACCATTTACTTTGATTGGTTTCAAACTGAACTCTCTTCCATAACTGGTCCAGATTAGTAATACAAACCTTCTAGGAAATAAATGAGACTACACAGAAAGCTTTAAGATTCTTTTAATGAGCACAAGTATGGGATCAAACTCTGTGATACACTGCTGAAGATATAGAGACATTGTAAATCACTGGTGTACAGTGATTACGAACAACAAAAGGATAAGAAATAACTTACAGCTTTGTTTTATTTTGTCTCTTCTCCACCATCTCTAATATCAGTTCTGTAGCCTCTGGTGCAGGCAGGATGCTTTGGACTGTATTCTCTCATTTAAAAAAAAAAAAAAAAAAAAAAAAAGGCAAGTACGATCCTCCTCCTCTATTCAAATTCAGTCCATGGGAGTGAAATCCCAGCCCTGTGGAAGTTATTGGCAAAACTTTTACTGACTATAATGAGGCCAAGATTCAAGATTTCATTTGTTGTTTAAAAAAATATGTCAGGGGTTGCTTCAGACTACTGCACTGATTTAATTTCTTTTCACGGCCCTAAATATTCATTCAATTTTCTAACAGTACATTCTGTTCTGTCCCTTTGCATAACCTTATTAAACAAGGTACGATTGTAAGGTAGCAGCATACCATCATATATAAATTCTGTTTTCCAATTCCTAAACTCTTAGGGTCAGTTTAAATGTAGTTGCAGGTGATACAAGTCAGTACAGAATTTGACTTATTCTATAAATCGGAGTGAAATTAGTGAACAGCATGTGAAATGGTGCTAGCTTTGAAGAATAGATTATTATCAATAATTATGGTGCCTGTGATGAGTACTTTGACTTTTACAGTTCCCTGTAATTTACATGATTTAGATGTATAGAAGGGAAAGAAATGAAATGAGCTTCAGCTTATTCAGGGAAATAAAAAAAGAGTAGAACCAAACCTCCATTTCTCAAAAGAGCAACTAGATAGACTGCATTTTAGAGCCATCAACACTATTAGCATTTAAAAGATGACTAGAGACTGAGAGTAAAAATAACGTGATAAAACAATTCACAACTAATATCAGGAAAAATGAAATTTCAATATTGCTGTCACTTTGCTGACTGAGTTGGTGAGTTGAGCTGATGTAGGGTTTTTTTTAAGCTGTGATTGGCCTGCCAGCATGGATTTGTGTTGTCATGCTGAGGGCCCCTCTAACAGCCCAGAGGTAGCAGGTGGCTGCTGACTTACACAGGCTTGCATCTATTTTATTATTTGTTGGCTCTTTTATCCCTGACAGATTCAAACACAAATAAATTCAATCAGGAACCTCTACCTTTCTATGATTCCATTTGGTACCTGTAGCTAACTGCAGTGTGTTTCTGAAGTAGCATGACAGCAGCCCCAGTGACGTGGGTAGAAGTAAACAAGATGTTTTATATCCTGAGTGGTGATGGCTGGGCACCTGAACCAAGGAAGCAAAGAAATGCAATGTTTTCGTGGAGCTCACTATGTGGAAAAAAAGTGCACTTTAAGACAGAGGCCTTAGCTAAATTTTCCTCAGAAGACAAAAGGTGAAAAAGAAAACTGTATTGTTTTGAGTAAGAGTTGAGCCAAGGTATTTTGAAAACTGTACCCAAAATCATTAAGTGCCGTGGACAAGAACATAACAACTTGGTACAAAGTGGCCACACTTTAAGCTTGCTCCTAAGTTCCTGTGTTCTTCACAACGTGCAGGTTGAAAGTGGCTTTCAATCACTCTAACATTACTAGGAGATCATCATCCTTATCAGTGATTAAAAGCTGATATCCACAAGTATACTGTGCTATGAGATCCAAAGGAGTTGAGAAGTCTTACCACTTGCTACGTCTGAGTCAGTCTCTGAATGTCCATGCCTCAGGTCTTTTCATGAATACTATATATCTCTGAGGGCCAGATTACTCTGTCACAGGTTGTCCCAAAACCTGAGGACTGCTGAAAACTAATGCTTCTTTAAAAGGTTAGCATGGAGGCTGTCTGCTTTCATGCTACTTTAACACCACTAGCTCATTTTCATGAAGTACCTCCAGAATGAGTTGAATGTGAAGGTCAGATTTTCCCAAGATCTGTATCACTTTTGCTTTGTGGAGGTAAACGCCCCTAAATAGGAAAAAAAATATTGACTAGTAAATACACCTACTGTACATTTGTAAATTTTCTTTTACTTGTCCTCTTCACAGAGATTTTTGAGAAGTCTGACAGTAGCTGTTGAATCAAGGTAAAGTTATGCCTCATCCCATTTATGTTTCACTTGAATCACAGGGTAATATATACATAAAGAAAAAGCACATCTTTTAAGAAGTGTCTGCTCAATCTAAGTGAGGCAGTCACTCTTCTACCATGTGTCTGGGCTGAGAGGCTTTTAAGGCATTCTCACGTTCTGGGAAGAGGTATTTCTGATGAAATGGTCTTTCTAACTTTTTTTCCAGGCAGCTGTATTCAAAATTCCTATTCAGTTATTTGATCATATTGCTGAATTGCTCCTCTCTTCCTTCAATTGAAAGGAATAAATAGATGGTACAAACCTAGAAGTGGAACCTGGGCACCCCTGGCCCCACCTCACCTGACCCTACCCCAGTCTTCCATTTCCTCCCTTCATTCCTCTGCAAACAGCAGGAGGGATGTTAGGACATTCAGATAATTTCTGCATACTCTCCTACTGCAGTAAATCTTCACGTTCCTCTCAAAGACAAGCTCAGTAGATCAGGAGGGAAGGAAGCAGAGCAAACCAGCAGAATTAAAAGCATGTGTCAAAAGGCAAAAACATGAGTTTTCTAGATAAGCCAAAACACAAAATCTGGAAGTGAAAAATTTCCTGTCCAGTCATCCAGCCACTGGGATTTAATTGCAAAACTCCCAACAGTTGTTTTTCTCCCTTTCTCAGGAGTGTCCTCATACAAATGCCTATAGTATGCTAAAATTTAGCTGAAAGTTTCTTCTACTTCTTAGCTATTTTAAAGCACTCATCATGGTTTGTATGGGTTTGTTGTAGTCAACACATCTTTAAGACTTTATACCTTGAATCTTTTGCCATATTATTTTTCTATAAATATTTTCCTTAATTTTTGATGAAGGCTGCCAATTTTTGTCTGCCTACAGAAATTCACACTGTGATGTCCTGCCATCCGGCTCATGATTTTTCCATACTATCAAACCTTGTTGCATCAAAAATAAAGTTTCATATAATTCTGAATTAAACAGTAGAAACTCCTAAACAAATATTTTAGGCCCTTCAAATTACAAATTTGAATATCTTTTTTGTTTCCTGTGTGATCTATCAGGTATAGTCAGTGAAAGGCTGCAGGAGAAGACTCACCTGTGGTGTATATTGAGTGGTATTTTGTGTTCACAAGTAAACGCGAGCATATAGTGGCACAAATACTTAAGTTCAGCCAATTTAAACTCAGTTTAGGATTCAGGGAAAGATTATAGATAGAGGCTAAGCAGGTTTATGTTTTTCTTTTTTCACAGATAATTTCACCACTGGCAAAGACCTAGGAATAGCAGGGGTCCACTGCCTATACTCTGTGTACTTCTTCCTTTAAATCTAAATATGTCTCTGAGCAAGGAGGAACAGCGATGGGTAGTGAAAAAGAAAATAATTGGGTTTTGTGCCACTTCTTCTAGATACGTTCCTTTTCCTATTTAACCTTTTTTGACCTGTTTCTCAACAAAAAACCTCAACCAACCAACAAACAAACAAACATCCCCCCCCGAAACCAACCAAAATCACCAAAACTGACATACAGATTTGAGGATTCAGTGCAGGTAGAGAGGCATACATGAATAAAAATGACCACCTGAGAAATATAGGGAGCATAGGGATTGCAGTGGTTAAAAAAGAGACACTCAAAATGGATGTGATAAAGCCTGCTTTGAAGAAACAAAAAGCCTATTTTACTTGTCCACCATGAGGAAACCAAGAATCATATATATGTATATATAATATATATATATAAATCAGAAACAAAGATTTAATTTGGACAACAGTAGGGAAAAAAAAAGAAATAAAAAGAGAGATTGTTGATACAGAGTACTTTAAAAAGATTTAGAGAACTTTAGGAACAAATCAGATTAAATGTGTCAGTCCAGAAAAGGATAAACTAATTCATAGTGGTCCTTGTAAACACAGTTGTGCTATGATTTCCATTGTTCTATTTAGTCTTCTAACAATTTAGGTATTTCATATCTACACATTTGCCTATAAAGTGCTGCTGAAGAGGAAAGGGGAGAAGAGGTTGTTATTTCAGCATATACTTGATTCAAATGACTTGGATTCAAGTTCCCAGACCTGGGTAACTTTGGTTTATTGACTTTGGGCTTCAGAATTGCATCAGCAAAAAGGTGGTAAATCTGTATCTCACAGAAGTAGAACACACATTAAATCTCCCCAGCATTTCGTGAGTCTGCTAGATGCAAGCACAATAAATGTCTTGGAAGGCCTAGAAATAAAGTGTTTAACGAATGAGTCATATCCTTGACTTCCGTAGTACTTTTTCTGTTTATCCCAAGTAAGGAATCTAACCCAATTAATTTGTTTAATGTTTCCAAACACATCTTGGAAAATTACATTTACTTTCTGCTATAAAATGAATGCGGTTTGTGTATCAGTCACTTCCAGTAGGATAAATTCAGACAGATGTCCTTCATATATATCCCTAGAAAAATGTACTTGAGGCCTGTGTGATGAGGGAGATTCAGAATCCTCACCCTGTAACAAATTCAAATGCAGTGTTCTTTTTTTTTCCTTTTGCAAGTAAATACTTAGACTTCCAACCACAAATATTTACACTACAACGAGCAGGAAAGATGGAGTTTATAGGTAGACTGTATGAGAAATGCTTTCTAAGTATAATCATGTCTTCACAGAAGCATTTTTTCTAGTTCTTTTGTAATGGAAAAAGAGATCACACCAATGTTGTATCAGGAACTTTGGCTGCTAAAGTATGTCTTATGTGCTGTAACAGCACAAAGGGAATTTCCACCTTCCTGAGGAAAGGTTGCTTGGAAGTTTTGCTGGTGACATGTTGCACGTCTTCCAGGTAGACATGTCCCTCAAACTGAATTCAATGCTGCAAGTCCATTTCTAATTTAAAATATTGTGTAGTATATAGAGCCTCCATACGTTAACACATACATGCTCCACCTTTTTCTATACTGTTATATCTACAAAGAAGCTTTCCCAAAGATGAAGCTTTCTATGCATATGCAGAAGATGAAACACCTCTGTTTGCACGTGCAAAGACTCCATTTTTAGCATGTTTGCATACAAACTTTAGTGCTTGCCTAACCAAAGAGTATTTGTGGGAGTCCAGTGGCTCTCTGCCTTTTGAACTTCCCAAACAAGTTTGCCACATCTGATATTATTAAATATTTAGAGTTGAAAAGGAAATTACACTTAAAAAAATCACTACTTGAGTTCAAAATACAGGTTTCAAGTTGTTCAGTAGAAAAGCCAGACACTGTGAGTCAGGCAGCGTGTGCAATGCTTTAATTTCTCTAATAAGACAGCATAATGGCCCATTATTGTTTTTACATGCCACCTTACTGTGCTCTTTGAACAAATTTTCTGTCAAATTTTCTTTTAGCATCCATATATTACATTTGTATTGACCCTGGACCCTTTCAAAACATTATGTTAGAGAATTGTTGAAGTGTTTCACTAAAAGTGTTCAAAGCCATTTACAGCCTTCCAGTAAACATGTAGTTATTCTTCTCTCCATTAGAGGTATTATATGGTAGTTTATGGATATGAATATTTACACCTATATGTATGTATCATACTATCATTGTACTTTTGTATATATAAATGAGTATGTATACATACTGACAGAGGAACTGTAGAAATCTAAATACTTATTATTAGAAACATTATTATATATAGAAAAGCACCTTAAGAATTTGCAGAAAAGTAGATAGTTCAATTAGATCAAAAGGAACCTCCGCAGCTGAGAGGTTGCTAGAATTTGCTTCTTGTTTAGAGGAGTCTTCCGATCCATTTTCGTGAATGGGTGCAACAAAGACTACATTCAGCTTGAGCATAAAAACTGGGGACATAAGAATATACTGTTAGTTACGTACCCTGAGGACTTACAGAAGACCCTAAGTTAACACCAGAACAATTTTTGTCCATTTATTGTACACGGATGTGGGATGGAACACTTCTAACATGGAGGATGGTCTGAACTTACAGGATTGCTGGGAACCTTTAGGGCTATGTTGTTCAAACACCCCTACCATGAGCAAATGAGTCATAAAACCCATTTATTAGCTTCGTTTTAGAACTTCTGAGATCTGCTCCACTTCTCTCTGGTCAGTCTCCAAGGTCTTTTATTCTTCTGAGGTTAGGATTTCTTCCTAATTTTCATGCAGAATTTATGCATGAACACTTTGTACTTGTTTATTTTTATGCACATATTAGCTTTTAGCTTAAATACTGCTTCACTTTTCCCTGGCTGCTTTTACTCTGATATGTTTATTGACTGAAGTCATATTCCTTCCCAGTCTTTGTTTTGCTAGTTTAAGAAAATCTTGTTTGTAGTTCCTTCTAAAGATGTATCTTACCTTCCTCTAGTCATAATAAAAAGCTCTTTCCAAACTGACTTCAGTGTGGATGTGCTTTGCTCCAGAATGTATGATGAGAATTGTGTATAGTATTTGAAGAGTCTTATGGCACCTCCTACATTGATACAGGCATTTCTCTATTTCTTTACTGGAAATTATCTCCTTGATTAGTTTCCTAGGGCAAGGATTCCTCACTGGTCTCTTCAAACACTAATAAGGAATCATTTTTTACCTTGTGAGTTCAACATATGTAATGTCAGACAGAAAATGAGCTCAAATGCTTTGAACAGTTATCAGTGATCTTGGTGGTGGGAAAGAAGGAGAAGCTATTGTGTGTTTCCTACTGCATATGTTAAATAACTCAAAAAGTGTTTTGGGACATTCACGACATTGTGAAGCAAAGGTGTGACATGAACTGCTAATTTTAAGTATGAACAATAAAGGTATAGACTGATGACTCGTGGAAGTGTATAACTAATTGCAGTGTGTACAGAGCTAATAATGGAAAAGAGCAGAGAGCTATGACAACATTGTGTGGTTATATAAAATAAAAGTTACACAATTAGAAGCTTTTAAACCCTTTCAAATCATCATGAATACAAATACAAATGCAAATGTAAATGCAAATGTAGATGCAAATGCAAATGCAAATACAAATGCAAATTCAAATACAAATAATACAAATACAAATACAAATACAAATACAAATACAAATACAAATACAAATACAAATACATGAGGCAGGCCAGCATTTTCTGTTTGAGAGATTTTAATCGGAAAGGGAAAAAGTGCTGTTAATGATATTTTGGAGGAACTTTTCTTCTTAATTTACTGTTTTTCAACAAAAAACAAAAACTAGGGGGAGGAGGGAAGTTCTGCTGGTATTTCGGTTTCTGTTCTTCAGATTTTCCCTGTTGGTACCTTCATGTCTCTTCCTACCTTTTTTAAAAGACGCAAAGTAGAAAAAAAGGAGAAAAAATTAAAATAGGAAGTATTTTGACATTTTCCTCCAGCCTTTTTTTATCAGAAAATGATTTTGTATTTTAACGGAATTTTAATCTCTGTTCATCTAAAAAATCCCCATATAATACAGTAATTTATTCTTTTTTATTTTCTTGAATATCTGTCTGCTTAGTTTTCCACACCTATGCATCTCTTAATTCCATAGATACAAAGTCTGGTACCATTTCCCATTTCTCTAAAAAAAACCCAAACCAATCAAGCAAACAAACACACAAACAGAAAACATGAAATGTTTCTGGACTTGGAATGAGATTTTTGACCTTCAGGTTAATCTTTGATTTGTGTTACTGACGAGCTACTCAGTGGGCCACGTCCCATTTGCGGTATGAATTTTATAAACACAAACACAAACCAAGAGTTCCTGTTTGAGTAAATCAACTGTCTAATGCTAAGCAAAGGGACACAAGGTACCTGCAGGCTGGGAGAGAGGAGAAGGGGAAGTGTACTGGAAGCAAAGAAAAAGTGAGACAATTCCGGTCAGTGTGAAAGAAGAAGGAGGGTTCACCACTGAGAAGAATTTTTGTAGGCAGCAAAAGGAATTAGTGAGGATGACACTGCAGAAGCACAATCAAGGGATTTTTTAGGAAGCTCTAAGCAGCAAAGATTATCACAGGACAGTATACAAATGTATTTTCCAGAATATGCTAAGATTCCCAGACAGAGATGGGAACTGACATTTCAGTAGTAAAAAAGAAAGTCTGAGCAGATGCACGCTCCAACGAACCTCGGGTGTAAAAATAAGTAATCTCCATTTGGTGTGATAGAAGCAGAATTAACAGAAAGATGCATACAGAGGACTGTCATTATCAAAGCAATGAACTTTGAAAATGGTATTTTGCTGAAGCAGTTTGAATATGATGAGAACCTGAACGAAAGCTTTATTAGTGGAACTTCACAGGAAAAGATACACCTTGTGATGGAAAGTAGAAGATGTACTGAAAGTTTGCTGTAGCCTGAATCTGACAATACAAAAAGATGATGGAGTCAATTACATCATTCAGGTTTGAGTCACACAATTAAGCCTTTCAGTGATGACGGGCAAGGTGAAGATGTTTTAGAGAAAATTTGAAAAGAGGAAAGGGAAAGAACTGGTTGGGGAAAAAAACAAACTTAATTTTTGTCACTTTGAGCTTGTATTTTAAAAAATCAGTCAGGGAGATAGGTCAAGATTTTGTTCAAGCAAGAGGGGACAAATCTTTAGAGCAGAGCTAGAACTACAAATGGTGGTCTGCCTAAAGGTGAAAGGTGAAATAGTGTTTGTGGACTGTTTGTCCGGTGGTTCGGTATAGATCAAAAGAAGAAAATCAAGTTGTGATGTCTGGGGGACACCATGAAGAAAGGGCAGCCAGAATGATGGCAACAGGGTAATCTTAAAATATCTGGATCATGCAGTCAAACAAGCCCATATATCTGGACCTGTATAAATGTTTTCATAAGACAAATGCCATTGCAGGAAAAGGAATGTACTTCACACATGGAAAATGGTATATCGGAAAATAGTGTTCTGAAAATATTTTTTCAAGGCACAATGGAAAATTAAATGCATGCAAGATCTTTGAGTAGGGTTGTGGCAAAAAGGAATAATGATATTTTGTAATCTGCTAGGAACATAGCACTGATAAGACCTGTACTACCAGTTTTGTGCATTTTTTTGTACCTTTTTTTTTAAAAATGTTGATAGAATGAAATTCATACAAGGTATTCCTCCCAACTCCTCTCCAAAAAGAGGACAGGAAATGACATTTCACAATGCTTTTCCTTCTTAAAAATAAATAAAATAAAAATATATTTAATTTGATATTGATTTTGTCCCTTCTTTGAGTTGAGAGTTGGAATAGATGACGTCCTCATTCCTTTCCAACCTAAGCCACTCTAAGACCTTATGATAACAACATTTTCAAAAAATTACAGTAGCAAAGGGTATAAGAGCAGCTATTTGGCACATTCAAAAAAGAAATCACATGTTTTTTACATGAAGAGAACTAGTTATCTGGAAAAAAGATTGCAAATACTTGAAAGGGAAGTATTGGATTCTCCTTTTCTTGATGCTTTGATTTCAGAGTGTCATGTCTTCTGGGTGATGTGCTTTAGCTAAGTGCAAGTTTTGCACATACACAAGTGACTGATCTCCATACAAGGTTAAGCAGATGAAATGCAATGTCCTGTGGTTTGGAGCAGGTCAAAGTAGGTGAAGCAGTTGTCCCTACTGGCCTTTCACTCTATGAATCTATGAATCACATTAATCTTGTTCAGAGCTTATTCTTTGGTAAGCTGTTCCTTCCTCATAACAGTTTTGTTTTCTCCATTCTGACCTAAAACCATTCTTTATGAAGTGACAGATTTCCTAAGGGAAATATCACAGTCTCATGATTTTATTTGATGGCATTAAATGTATGAGAAGACCCAGTTCCCAGAGGAATTATTCAGATGTAAGGATTAAGGATTGAATGAAGCCTTAACTTGGCCTTTCATTTTGGGACCACAAGTAAGTTTAGAAGCAAGTGTGACACAGCCAATGGTATGTGAAAAAACATCTTTCTGATCTCAGATACCTTTAAAATTATTTTTTAATACATACTGGAGTCACACACTAGCTAATTATTTCTTACCACAGACAATTGAAGATGTAAAGAAAAGACCACAGAGATGATTTTTTTTTTCCATTTTTTTTTCCTTTGCATTTTGTTAAGAGCAAAAAGAAGATTAAAAATAAAATGTTGATGTCTCAGATGGTTAACGTTAAAAAATCAGGTTTAGGGTTTCAAAGCTGCCTATGGGATTAGAACTCTTGTTTCCTATTAATTGTAAAGCAAATAGTCAGCTAAGTTAAATTTTTAAGGAATGTTGTATCAGTGCATCAAAATATCACCTCTCCTGAATAGCTTTGTCAAAATATAACTAGTCTTTCTTGGTGTTTTGTTTTGTGGTTTGTTTTTTTTTTTTAACATAATGGCCTGCCAGCATGCTAAATACCTTCATCATTTCCTTAACCTTCTTGAGCCTAGATAATAATTGACTGACTGATAATACTTTATGATTGCTGTTTAAGTAATTTTGAAATGATGACACTTAAAGGAATTTCTTTTTGTGCAAAATAACCAAAGCCAGCTCTAGATGTTAGCAAGCTGGTCTTTAGAACCAGAAATATTAGTGAATTCTAAATGTAAAACTATTTACTGGATGATCCTTGATCTCTGACATGAGCTGCCGTCCACAGCCCAGTCATTGCCTGTTCATCTCCCTGTGGGAACCACAGTCTTAAGAAGATTACACTACACAAATAACAATCAGCTTGGATAGAGGACAAACCAGGAGAGAGTCCATTAAACCTTTCACATCATTACAAGCCTCATTGTTTTGCAGATGAGCAACATAAAGTGGAACATATGCATGAGGCCTCTTACTGACTCTCTGGGTAGCAGGGATTTCAACTATCTGAACCTAGTTGATTGCTGGTAAATGAATAAATAACCTTGAGATAATCCTTTCTTTTTGCCGGAAAGGTGCCCTGCTTAAATACCACGTAATGAAAAAATGTCCAGATTTCCTGTATCATATTTTTGGTTCTGTTTTCTGTGTACTATCCTGTAATTGCTATGGTCACTGCTTTTTGCCATCTGCTCACATCAGAAGGTGAAACTAGCGTTTCGGAGGGAATTTTATTAAGCTGGGTGCGGGGAGGGAATAAAAAAAAATTGTAAGTAGTCTTCACACAGTATCTGATTTAAGGCACAGGCCACCTCTGGAAAACATATTTTTCATGGGGACCTGGAGTTCTGAAGTTATCAATTTCCATGGCTGTATGTCACAACAAGTGGATAAAAGGTGATTTATTCAAAATTTAACTGTCTGGTTTATCTTTGTAATGTGCTCCTACAAAAGCTATTTTTCATTTTCTGTTCTGGGTGACTGTTGATCATATTTCATTTATGCATATTTAATATTCATTTTCATGTAATTTTTTTCCTAATATTATTTTCCTCAAATGTCAAAATGCTGGCTTGTTTATTTGATTTTTGAGCTATTGCAATAATAGCAGAGAGCTCTAATTTTAGATCAGAACACCAGTATGTTGGCTTTTTAGGTGCCTCATTTAATGATAAGGTATGTACATGCAACTAATAGCTTGCTTAGCCAATTCTAGCTTAGTACTAGAGCTCCTTCTTAAAGAGAAAGAATAAATATTAATATATTTGGACCTCCAAGAGTAACATTTAAGCTCAGATTCAAATCTATGTTAATATTTTAGCAAAGGATTATATAACATTTTTCCACCCTAGGGTGCACTGAACAACTAAAATCAGTCAGGAATCAACAGATTCTTCATGTGTTACAACGTGAAAGACATTGATGTGTATTACTTTTCATTTATGTGATCACATAGTCTTGTTTATTTATTAGCCTTTTTTTACACTGCATGTGTGAATCTGTTACACTAGTAATGATCCTAATTAGTAATTTTAGTCATATCTTGCATTTATATAACCCGCTTCCCTGAAGGATCCCAAAATGTTGGGTGCTTTGAACTGAAGATACTCCTGATTTGAATTTGATGCTAACCAATTTACATTCTCTTATTGCACCTATCTGGGTTTAAAAGGACTACACATAGCCTCTAAGAGCTCTACTGGTGACTAAGGATTCAGGATGGTACACCTCCTATGAACTAAATGAGATGTGAATGAGGCTCATTGTTTGTGTATGTTTAACCAAAGGGAAAAGAAAAAGTCTCATATCAAGTATACTATGAAATTCTTCACAGGTGGGGGAGTTTTACACACCTACTGATTATTGTACCTTACCTATTTAGCCGAGATGCTGAGAGGTAGCAGTGGGTGAAACTGGAAAGGTTACCTGGTTTAGTTAAGATTTGCTAAGAGTACAGTGATGCTTACCCAAAGAAAACTGTCAAACCCCAGGACCTGTGGAGCTGATTTTCAAAATAATATAATAATAAAAAAAGATTTCTCGTGTGACTTCTCTTACTTTTCACTTCTGCTTGGACATAACTGTTGAAAGAAGAGTATCTTTTTGCAATGGTAATAAAATCAAATTATTATCACACGTCTTTTTATTTGTTGTTTGGTTTTGGTTTTGTTCTACGTGAATCCAGACTAAGGAAAATTAAAAGAAAAAATAACAGAAGCTAAAAAATAATTTTGTGTGAACCTTGTTGCCTTTGAAAATGAATTCTAGAGTTAATTATTCATCACAGGTCACATACCTACAATGGTGAAAGATCTGTTTTTTCCCTGAAGAATGGGGACCCTGTAAAGCAAAGAAATAACAGCACTTACAGCATGAACTCATGTATAGCTTGGATGTGTCTAGAGGAAAATATCTTAGGTAGGCAGATAGATAGATAGAAAGTAGTTGGCTCAATTTATTTCTCCTCTGACATTTCTCGTAAATCCATTTAATTCCCTCCCTGTACTCTGAAAGGGAGGTAACATCCTTCCATGGTTCTAATCACAAACCCATCTCCTCTTCTCATGGAACTATTCAATTATTTTCCATCAGTCCTTGTGGATCTATTCACTTTCTCCTACTACTTTCCTCTTGCACAATTCAATGTGAGTGGGCAAACTGCTTATAAAAAGCCTGGGATTAGAAATGAAGGGCTGTTGCAGTTTATTGGTCAAAACCAAGCAGAATTACTCTCTGAGGAGTTGAAGGAAGCTTACTCGGAATCTGTCTGTATTTTACTTGGATCCTTTGGGTCCCATTATTCCCTCACTTTCATTATCCTAAGCACCAATTCATTTCACTTACTCTCCCCTTTCCCCATGGCCTTATTACTTACAATACCATGATGCAATCATTTTATTGCTTTGTTTTCTCTATAAAACTTTATTGACATAATAAATAAAATACAATTTTCTGATATATTTACAACAATAACTATGCCCTTACACACACAGATATCAAATTCATGCCCATAATACAAATATTTTATATCAAGACAAGTCCTAGAAATAAAATAAATAACTTGGGCATATCACTAATGATTCCATAATAAATACGTCTCCCACTGTAAATCAATCACATATTGCCTTAGTTAGGAATAATCCCTTTTACTACTATAAGTAGTGATATCTCGTTAAACAGTTGATGCTCTTTCTATGTTAGATACAGTGGTCAACATGCTGAGCTTTTGCAGTTGTGTTTTTAAGGCAGTAGTTAGGCTCAGGTAAACTGATTTTCATTATATATTATCTTGAGGTTTCTAACTAGCATAACACCTCAGCATTTCATGCTGCCTGTATAAGGGCACGCCTCTCAAGTGCTTGTTTTACATTCCTTATTTTTCATCAGTGACGGACTGCATTTATTATCTAAATGTCCATTGTTACTCCCACATCAGTTAAGGAATGGTAATGCATGCACACATTACAAATGTAAGTTAACCAGAGTGTTTTGAGGGAATTGGAAGGGTTTAGAGGAGAAGAGGGGTTTGCTGGGTGCTGATCAGTTGGTGAGAGACCAGAATGCGTCAGTCTGCTCTTGGTGGGTGCACATTTGCAAGTCTCTTCTTTATGCACTTAGTGTCTGGTCATTTTTGGCTCTTTCTGTGCATTTGTTACAGGTGGACATTTTTATAAATGGCCTTTTACATTTGGGTTTGGGTTTTTTTTTAGACTTCTTAGATGTCTAATATACTAAAAGCTGTAATCTCCTTTCAGGGTGAGGTTAAAAGAAGTGTTTGTTCTTACAGAAAGGAGTGTGCAGAAAGTTAGGTTTAGTTCCCCCACCAGGGAGACAGCAGCTACAGTGTTCATTAGATGGTCTCTGAATACCTTGATATGATTCAAAGCACACTATTGCTTAAACTGGGTCTTGCAGGTGCAGTTTGGTCCTCTCAGAAGTGAATGATTATATGTTTATATGATTAATAGCTTGTGCAAAAAAAAAAAAAAATTAAAAACAAAATACCTAAACTTCATATTTTTACCTTCTCAAAAACTTGAGTCTACCTTACTGATTTTTTTTAATAGATTTAAGAACTTTGTGTCTTGTTTCTAACCTGAAAATGGGGATAAATGTGGGGATATTTCTCTTCCCACACAGAGTATTACTCTTCTCACACAGGGTTAAGTTCAAAACCTATAATCAAGTTTATGCTGACAAGTACCATCCAAAAACTTCATGCAAATCAAATTCACACTGATTTTTGGAATTGAGAAACATGATGAAGGAAATGAAAAATATGTGAAAATGGGAGAAGATTTCAAAGTTCATCATAGGTGGGAGTTCTCAGCCTACCTACACAATAACCAAAAATATCTCTTTTCCTGTTTTGTTGCAATATATTCTACTGACTTCTCTGTGTTTTAGAAGTTAAAAATTCCTTAAGTGGCCTAAATTAGTACTTGTCCAGGCAGCAAACTCATCCATAGACTATCATTGAAGTACAAGTATGTATCACCAAAAATAGGTTGCCCTGTGCTTGAAACTGAAGAGGGAGACAGATGGCATGTAAAACCAGAGCTGTCCTGTGACAGATTTTGAAGGATTTTCTTTCTGTATTACTTTGGGACATAAAGTAAAAATCTAGGAATATATATATATATATATGAAAAAGGATAACACAGGGCAGAAACAAGTGAGATAAATTTGAAATTTTGATTTCTTAGTACTGCAACATTTGATTTCAAAGATTATCCTTTATTTTTAAAGGTTCTATTATGAGTTAAACAGAAAATTTCAAAATGAGAATCCCTTTTGTATCAGAATGCAAAGGTTTTTGTTTTAAAAATCTTGAAACAAGTTCTTTGATATTTGAAATCCTTTTTTCAGATCTGTTTTTTTCTTTTGGGGAATTGTTAAAACTGGACATTTACGTGATACAGTTTTGGTTTTGTTAAATAAATACCTCTTATGGGAAAATTATGTTTTTGAAAAGATCTTTTCACAACCAACTTATCCACTGTGTGAACAAAACTTTTTTTCAAAACCATCCATAATTTTATTCTCTATCTGACCTTTTGATTTAAAAACCATCTCTGCTCACTTCCTTGTGAAAGTGTAGAAGATGTAATTTTTAATGCTCTCATCAGGCTTATGTTTTCTTACAGGCTCAGTGAATATATTCAGCTGAACACTAAAAGTTCACAACATCCATCTCATTAATGCTTATTTGTTGCTGTCACTCTGTAGTTTTGTCCATGTCTTTCGATGACATAATGTAGCTCTAAAGACATAATCTTATCTGATAAAAAGAGCTGACCTCCATAAATCTTGCTAAAGTTAAAGGAAATTTCCTTTGCCTAGAAGAAACATTGGACAAATCAGATAAACCAACTATTTTGGTAAACCTAAATACTTAGTTTTGTTCCTGTTATCTCTCAATGACTGGCTGTCAGTACTGTTTACCATACTCTGTTTCTGGATAATGGCAAGATGCTAATAAGTACAAATTTTAACACCAGATCTAGGTATGCCTGAAGTATATTCTGACATAGTTTTGAATTATATACTAAAGACATTAAATCTTATTAGCTTCTGAACTTCTGACTTTTCGAACTCCTATGATGCTCTAAAATTGAACTTTATTTCATTAGTACATCCTATGGTGTGTGAACATTATAAAAATGCTAGAACAATGAAGTACAATATTTAAAGTCCTCCTTCAAAGAAGTGATGAATTCATTTGTTAAAAACTTACCTTGAAATGCCATGTTGCCTTGCCTCTGTAAAGTAAGAAACAACCGAACTTGAGTCTGCTTTTCCATAAGTCAAGTTCTTCCTTTAACTTGAAGTTTTTAAATATCCATTACAGTATCAGTATTATGATTTAGTACTTGCAGTATTATTCACTTCTCCAATAGCAACAACAAAACACAGCAAATCATCCTAATGACATTCTGGAGAAACCAATTAGGAAATTAGGACAGAACGTTAATCTACTCTAACACTGAAGCAGGACACACTTATCAGTCCTTATCAGCTTGGGCTCTGTCTAACAACGAGAGCAAATATTTATCTAGAGCACACTGGGTAGTAATTCCAAATATGGCATCAACATGTCTAACTCACTATTCTCACAATTGATTTATAGTAATCTGAGGTACAGGGTTTGGGTGTTTTGGTGGGTTTTTTCTTTGTTTTTTTTGACAATTTCAGTGTCTTGTTCTCTTTCTGATGAAAATAAAGAGTGTATTAGAACTGACTGTACTAAGCTACCTGAAAAAACTATCCTGAAGTTAAAAACTCCAATTCTTCCCATAAAACCCCCAGTGGATAATGCATGTGAAGCTCTGTGTACTGTGATGATAACCAACGTAGGAAAAAACCTACAAACAAATGTATTACTTCCGAGCTTGGGATGTGAACTAAGAAAATGAAGTCAAGGGGTGGTAAAAAAGAGCACAAATAAACATATCAATAACAGAATTCAATGATTTTAGTATTAGATTTATGAAATAAGGATCAGGTCCATTTATACTAAAGATCAATTAATGAAGACGTATTCCTTCACCTTGTAAGAATTAGCTTAAGAGCTAATGCCACTGTTTTTTTCTTTTTTCTTTTCTTTTTCCTTTTTTTTTTTTTTTAAGTACAATAAATCCATTAAGATTTATTTAATTTAAATAGCATACAAAATGCTGGAGAGTAGAAGGAACTGGTATAAAAAGTAGCAAAATGAACGCTGCAAACAAGCAGGTTTTTACTAAAATATCTCAGATTAAATAGATTATGCTTTTAAATTCATTAATTTTCTACAAACTAAAATACAACTGTATAGATTTCATGGATTTCCAACAGTGTGTACAAAAAGTCTCCAAAAAGGTTAGATCAAGAAGAAAATGTGCTAGAATTCCTCTTATACATTTGTATGAACCACTTAATAGAGATTTATTGCTGCTTAACAGATGAGCATGGGAGGAATGGATGAAGCCTTGACCCAACCATCTTCCCATATGCTCATATGATGTAGGAGCAATGTAGGCTTCTAGTGATCCAGGCTAGTAACAAATTTGTAGGGTTTTTTAGCACACAGGAATAGTGGCACTAATGACTTTGCACTGCAGTCATTATTTTCACCTGACTTTAGTCACCTAAAATAAAAATGTAGTCTAAACCGGTGATGTAGTTTTCCTCTGTTGCTAGTGATGAGAGATGGACATCCCTTACTTAGATCAAAAGCAGTTAATGAATATCCAAATTGGTTTAAACATTAACAGATGAGATACTAGCTGCAGTATAGGTGTGTTGTCAGTTTGTGTATTGTCAGTTACATATGAAATATTATTCTGAAAGCTCAGGAGGTCAGAAAACCTTGCAGACATGGTCACACTGCCTGAAGTGTCTGATCTATCTAATTAAAATCTAACACGTCTTTTTCTCTATGAGAACCAGTGACTCTGGTATTAGCCTCGGAAGAGAACCTTAGAGACACAAATCTTTCCAACACCTATTTGTGATTTTGTCCTTCCTAGAGCTCCATCAAGAGTCACTCATCAACTTTTAAAGAAATGGTGGCTAAAACACGAAACGGGCAGTTATTATTATAACCTTCTTTTTCCCTCTTCTTTAGTGGGGAGGTTCAGGAAAAAAGGAAAACTGTGTTGGTTTCTTTTGTTTGTTTGTTTGTCTGTTCCTGTGAATGATAAACCATTAGGATGAGAGCTGCTTGCCAATGGTTGACTGATACCCTTTCTTTTCATGCATTGTTAGCTATATATATTAGCATAGCGTATTAACCAACATCAATCTTGGGTCTACTCATACATCAGTTCAGTGAAAGCCACATGTCTGATCTGAACAATTCTGAATCCAGTCAGGTGAAGTTTGCCACTACATGGCTTCACTGGGCTTCTGGACAGCCCAGAAAAGCAGCAAAGGCACCTAACTGTATTCAACATGCCATGTAAATACTCACAAAGAGCGCTAGATGACTGTGACTGGCTGCAGGGATGTATTTCCCTCCACTTATGATTCACAGTCATGAGCTATGCCTGGTATTAGATACTTAAGCCAACATTTTCTTACAAAATAACAATAGTAAAAAGGAAAAAGTGGCATTTTCACTTTTACATAGTCATCTTTATAAGGGGTGATCAAGCTTTTCCCTTATGCATAAAGAAATTAAATGTTTACCCTGTCAGAGAAAGGTGGTGGGGCAAAACCAGCTCTGTATTGCTGTGAGTAGCTATCAAAAGGAAGACTAGGTTAACATTTTTTCTGGCTTTAGTTCAGCTTAGAGCATCAGCATGTGTATTCACTGTACCTTAAAGTGGAGACTCAGCTGCTTCATCTGTGAGTTCATGGGATGGGTCCATAGTTTTATATGAAGTGGAACAACTGTAATGGGAAAGAGACTAAGATATAGTTATAGAGTATCTCGGAATACCCTTGGTCCTTAAAGAAATTTCCTGGGAAGTGGGAGATCTGGGAAGCTCCAAAAGGAGAATGGTTTACACCCATATTTCCTATACATCAGGCCCCACAAGAGGTGATCTGGCACCTTGTTGGTCAGGATGTCTATGGGTTACTGTCCACTGCAAAGCTAGCCAGAAGAAGTCCCACTTAGTGAATCCCAAGATACATTGTGTATAAGGTGGTACTTTCTACTGTCCAGAGTTAGGCGTTCCTCCTGCCATTGCCATTGTTTAAGTGATTACACTTTTAAAATACTTCATGCTTTTGTAGCAGTTCTGCAAGAGATTTAAAATTTCAACCTGAGCACCCAAAATATCTCTTGAACCACAAAGTTCAAATCAAAAAGGGTTTGGACATTTAGAGTCAAATACATCTCACCTAACTTTAGACTCTTATAACTGAGATGTTTACATCTGATTTAGTTGTCTTTGAATCCCCTTATAATCAATGAGTGGAAATGGTTACTCTAAAGGTGCAACTGACGTGGCCTGCTTTAGGTGTCTACTTTAGAAGGGGAGGAACAGTAATGGATGTGCTTAACATGGAATATTTTACCCTACAAATGCTCCACTTTATTTCCACCTGGCATTGAAGATACCAAAATTCATTGGCTTCTGTGTATTATTGTTTGTTTCTTTCTTTCTTGTCTTTATATGGAAGTTCTCCAAAGGCCTAAAATTCTACCTCTATTTGTGTTATACAGAATTTCAGTCTGGACAGGTCTAGATGGCACCAAACCCATTACAGACTTAATCAGGAGGATTCAACAATGTGCCCTGTGGAGTTTTGGGGGTTGTGTATTCTGAGAGGCACATAAAGGTTTAAGCTTCTTGCAAAATAAAACAATCAACTTTCTAAAGAAGTGGGGATGGAGTGAGAAGTGTTTTCAGGATCATATTTTTGGAGCTGGTCTTTTGAATTTTGTCTGAAACTTACCTTGGGCAAACCAGACCTTGTTGACCACAGACCTCTTAGATGAGCAGACAGATGAATGCTGAAAAGCTGACACAGAGTGTTTATATAATGCTTTTATTTATTTTCCTGTTAGTACAAATAAAATCATACCAAGCATTATATGCATACTTTGTATTGATGATTTGTCTTACCTATCAACTTGATTTTTTTCATTGTGTGATGCAACGTTACAGTGAATTTGGAAAGAAGACATTTTTTCTGAGTTATAGAGCTGAATATACTTTTGAAGGGAAAAAAAACCTCTAATCCCCCCAACCCCCCAAGGAACTAGCAGCATCCTCAAAAACAAGCAATGGGCATATTTTGTATATCAAATTGTTACTCTGAGCTCTTGCAAGCAGTTAGGTTATTCCTGTGGAGTCATACATAAGTGATTTTAGATTTATTCCCAGTGTATTGAGGCATGGAGTTTGAAGACAATGAGAAAACACAATACACAAATAAGTAAGATAAAAAGGTTTTTTACTTCATTTTTGCACTGGAGACATCACTACTATGTAAGCATTCCATTTTAAGTATAACCAGCTTTCCCTGTGCTCTTTAATTCAACAATCTGAATCAATGAGGAAAACCTGAATCAATGAAAAGAGGAAAGAGAAAGCCCAGAAGAATAAGAAGCAGATTGCCATAGAAGAAAAACAGAAGCCTAAGCTACACAAAAATGTTGAGGTATCTACATTACAGAAAGTCTGTCCATGAATACATAAATACACACACACACAATAATTACAACCAGGATCCACTATAGCCATTATCCTACATTTTGGTCTACACTGAATTATCCTGTTGATTCCCAAAATAGTCAGAATCTGCCCTTCTTCAGCCCATCTACCATAGGAAAAGCTCCATGTAGTCACTGGTTCTTATGTTCTTAGGAGGTCATTTTCACTAAAGAAGGCTCAATCTTGATGAAGCAAATTTCCAAATCCTGACATTTGTTTGTAGATTCTGAGAAGAGTAACTAACTAACAATATAAAATAGTAACTGGGTGGAATAAAATAGGCACTGAACTTATGTGGACTTCAAAATATTTTGGTTTTAATTTAGTAGGAAGTTTTAAACCAGTTTTTCATTTATCTTGACTTGATTTCCCCACCCCTCATCCTCGCAAGGTGAAAACTAATTCAGCAAAATTTTATACCTCTTTTGTGTTATAGGGATTATTGTCAAATCCAACATATCAAAGACTGTCACTCAGCTTGTATTGTAATATCTACTTTCTGCAAGTAGTGCCTAGAACCAAAACATATTCAGAGTGTGTATCTCTCCTGCCCCCAGATTTTTACTGTAATGAAATCTAGAGTTAAAGAAAAGAAATGAGTAGAGCGTAAACATTTTGGCCATAAACATTTGTTAACACTCAGATTCAGATGTGTCAGATTTTCCTGTACTCATGAGAGGAGCTGACAAGCAGAAAGATTGTCCTAAATATATGATGAAGATGTAGTAAGATAGACAAAATGTGATACCAGCAAGTTCACAAGAAATGTCAAGTGTTTAGTGAAGAGTAATGGAAAATATCAAACAGTCCTCCTAAATAGAGTTCTGAAATATCTGAGATGATGACTCATCAAAAACGTAACATAAAGAAGTCTGTAGATATAAAAATATGTTAACATAAATGACTCAAAAATCCATTGAACCATAATGTTTTTCCATGATAATTACAGCTTTGTACTGGATATATTTTAATTATCTGAAGACACAATGGGCTATATATCTATTTGTAATTGTGGATGATGTAGTGTGTGCTTTATTATTAACTTCCTACAACCTTTTAATAGTGTACCTGACATTTGTTATGGGAGCAGTAAGTGTTCTGAAGCTGAAGAGACTTTTACACAGTCATGTCCACCCTTGATCTTAAAAGGAACAGTGACAAGAAAGCTGGTGGTAGTAGGTGGCACAAAAACCCCCACCTGACTATTGTGAAAATCTTGGTCACAGAAATGAGTTTTAAGAGTACTTGAGGAGGACTATGACTATAGCATGAAATTCTGGGGAATTTTTGGTAGGATTCACTTCAGAAGACAAGGACTGGATACTGAGAATATTCCAGCAATAAATTTCTTATTGGCTCCTTCTTGAGATATTAAAATTCCTCTTGGCAAACAAAAGCAGGAAAGGCAGTCACTAAAGCAGTTGACTTCCAACCAGATCCTAATTATTAAACATCTCAGACATTTTGAGCAGCCAGAAAACTAGGGTAAAATACAAGCACTGTCACAAGGACAACTTATTCAGAAAAAGGGAAGGCACATTTTGCCCTAGCTTGCACTGCTGGGTATTATTGCAATGCACATCCTTTTTTAGTAATTGCAGAGCAATAGATTATATTGAGATTTTCATTCCAAATTAAACAAGAATGCCCTTCAGAAACACTAGACTGCAAAAGCTGTTATTTTTGTTAATATGCTGAGATTTCTCTAAAATAGCTTTGCTATTCCTGATTTGCTCACTCTGAATAAAGAAACACAACTGTACTGTGTGACTGTGTTCTCTCATGTCTTCTTATAACAAAGAAGATACCAGCAAACTTTTGTCACTCAAATATGCTTGCTACATATAGTTGAATTTAATTCTTATGTCCAGAAATGAACTTGTGTGCTGTGTCACTGCCCCACTGAGCATCCTCCTTGGTTTTGATTTGGATCTTCAGTTTGCAGTCTTATGTGTGGTACATTTCTTGCTCTTAGAGAAGGATTCTTGGAGGGTTGTTTCATTTCCAGAGTTTATTTAGGAGACATCTACCTCCCACCATTCCACTAATATTCTCATCTGCTTTAAAAAGGCTAAATAATTTTCAAAGGTGTTAGGAGCTATATTTTTAGCGACAACTTACGTCTTCTTGGCACATTCCCGGTACAGCAATTTTGGCAGACCTCGTGTTACAGAATCTCTTGGTCTGTCATGTATTAAAACTGTTCTTTGGGTATCCAAGCACTTAAAATACTTGTGAGTGTCAGGCTCACAAGTAGATGGATATTTCTTTGGTTTAGATTTAAATGCCAAGAGAAGCTAAAACATCAGAAAAGGCAGAAGTCTAAAAGGTACTCATCCAGTCAGATACATGCAGTACTTAAAGACATATATTGGACAAACTAAATGGCTTGCTGATTCTGATTTCAGACAGTGGCAAATATCTGAAAGGTATATTTAAATGAAAGTAATAAAACCTAAGGTCTATTGACAGTTTTGATAACAATGATGAATGCCATGGTACTTAAAAAGATAGCCATCTGAATCATCAAAAGTGAAGGCTTATCTCACAATCATATTCAGCTAATAAAATTCCAACCATTTTTGATTTAAATGTTTTGGATTATGTGATAACCTTACCTACATTGCTTAAATTGTTATAAAGAAGAATAATAACTGCCAGCAATAGGTCAGGTATAATTCATTTAAAGCAGCACACTTAGAAAAAGGAAAGATGGTCCAGTGATAAGAATGACAGCTGAGAGCTTGGACAACCTGACATATCTTAGCATTGACAAAAAGTCCTTGTGCTGCAATGCTTTGTGAGGATAAATACAATGGAGGTGTTAAAGCATCTGACCTCTAGTGTAATGAGAGCTGTGCAGGTAACACAGACTAATAGGCATTGCACTTCATTGTTTGTTCTGTGGCATGCTAATGATCCTAACATAAAGGGAATAGATTCAAGGAGACCTGAGCTGAGATCTGCTGGCCTGGTAGGCAGCTTTGACAAAATCACTTAATTTCCCTCATTTCTCCCTCTATAACCATGGTAAATAATCCCACTTTTTTTTGTAAACCATTTTGCAATTGTCTTATGAAATATGTTATCTAAGGCTATTGTTGCTGATAATAAAATTGTATTTATTTTATTTTTGAAAGAAAGATTTTGAAAGAAATATTTGTAAAAAATCTTTGTTGTGAGCCTATACTTGCATTTAGAAGAAGGAAACACTTTTCTTAAGCCATATATTCTGGACTTATTTTTCCAAATCTTAATACTTTCTTACAGAATTAATGGAAAAATATGGGAGCCCTCCAGTGGTGGAAATCATGTATCTGGATTTCACAACGTAGCTACTTTCCTGTGAAAGTTGCCCTTTTGCAACATAGTTGCCATAGTTTTCTGACACATATGGATGCTGATCCCATTTTGATTAACAGGACTTGATACCATCCAGCATTTGCCTGGACTTGCATATGAATGTATTCCCAGATGACATTTGTAAAAGCCAAGAAAGCCAAATTTATCTCACAGTTACTTCATTTTCTATATAGCCAGGAAAACCCTTGGGGGCTCTTTGTTTGTTTGTTTTCTTTCCACTAGAAACCGCATGGGTTAATCATGTTCTCCCCTTCCACAGGCTTCTCACCTTTAAGGGTGTGTGTTGAAAAGGGATTTACAATTGCAGTAATAGAGATGTTTGGCTGGTCTGATCTTCCCATTCTTCGGCTTCCTGGATTACCATGTTAATCCAGTCACCATTTACCTCCAAAACTGCACTCACTCATGTAAAGCTGCAGGACATCCTTCTGGAAAGGCTCTGGACACCTGGCCCCTCACTGCCTCGAAAGTGTGGCCTGGGAGCACAGTACTGCTTCAGCAAATGAACTCACATTTTGGACTTCTATGCTCAATTTGCCATAAAAAGGTGGGGTTATTCTTTCCACGGAAAAGCCTTTCTGTTGCACTCCAGGAAGAAAGTGGAGATCATAATCTGCTTTCCAAGGAAATGTAACTTTAATTTGTTCCACTTATGTTCATGCAGTCCACCGGGACTTCATTCCTTCCCTAAACATGCTAATCTCTTAATAGTACAGATAAATCCTTAATATGGAGCTCCTGTGCCTTTAATTCAAGTTTGTAAGACTTTTAGACATTTTAAAGTTAAACATGCCAGCACAACTGTCAGATGGCTTCTCCTGCTGAAGTTACAAATGTGGAGTTAAAAGCAATTTCCTTGTGAGTGAGGCACGTATAAAATACAAATGTCTGAAAAACAGCAGACTTTTCAGAAACCCTTTCTGTAGCACTGGAAACAATAAGAAAGAGATGAAAAACAGAGGATTAAATGTTTGCCTTCTTTTAATGAGGACAGCTTTTGCTAGAAACACATGTTAATAAAGTGCATGGAGTTACCAAGAACTTCTTTGAAGCCCTTGGCTTCCGAGGTATTCATAAGCAACCCACAGCAAAAGCTATACAGCCAGAATCCCACTGTAGTACCATTGCCTGCAATACCATTGTCACAGAGAGATTCAGCAAAGGCATAGAAAAGCACATCTTACTGATACAGATGTGAGCTTGCGCGTGCAGACACATCAGTTTGCATCGTGTTTAGCCAGAGGAATATCCCTGCCTGCAGATGGAGGAGGAGGAAGTGTGTTTCCTTCTGGTTTTGTTTGTTTTCTTTCCTGTTTTATTTCATTTCAAATCTAAAGGCAGGCCACTGAAGTATACAGAACAGCAGAAATAAGACTGTAAGAGGCTGAATCTGCTTTACATCCTTTGCCTTCAGATTTCAGTGTTTTTCACCATATTTTATGCAGCAGCTGCAGGGTCCAGGCCTCCTATTGTCATGGAAAAATAAAGGCCTCATTTAACTGCTGGTGGAGCTCTAGTGTGTGATGTGTGTTTGTTAGTCTAAGACATCTGCTCTTTGTATCAGCTACTAACTGCAGAAACCACTGAGTGTCCCCTGTCCCCTGCCAGGCAGTGTGTGGAGGCAGTGGGTCAGAGCTATATGCCACCGACCAACAAAAGAAAAAAGGGGCAAAGAAAATATTTGTGTGCAACAGGGACTAAGAGACAGGAAAAGAGATACTTTTAGCTGTGGCCGAGAGGTTATGTGGTTAGCACGTGACAGCTGCTGGTCCCTTAATCACTGGATGGATAAGGATGACTGACTGTCAGGGAGGCTCTGAACTATGTAATCTGACAAAAACAGTGCTGAGAGGATGATGATTTTAGTTACAGGGCCCACATTATGCACAGTTCACTTATCATCGGGAGATATTCAAAACATGCAGTGAATCAAGCAGCAGCAACCTCGGGGCATGCGTGACACTTGTTGTAACCATGCCTACCTGGACCAGCTCCCTGGCTGGGTCAGGGCACCTCCGCACCCCCTCGGCACTGACACTTTCCTCCCCTGGCACCCTGGTTTCCCTCTTGGGGCCCAAAGGCCCCCATGCCACTGCCCTTCATCATCCCACAGACCCCTTGGAGTGCCAGCAGCCTCCGGGCTGCAGCTGCCCAAACCACAAGCCAGCAATTAGGAGTGTTACAGCCGTGATCTAACTGTCCAAGAATATTTTTTAAAGTATTTTTTTTAGGGAGAAGGGAGGCAGGGATGGGGAGAATAAGAAAAAAAATATTTCGAATTTGTGGATGATAAGTAGTTTTGAGACCTGACATGTTCATTTGTCTGTAATAGTGAAAAAAAAAAAAAAGAGAAAGAAAAAAAAGAAAAAAAGGTACAATTGTGCATGTATGATAATAAGGGAATTTTGCATTTTGACATGCAAAGAGATTTTGTTAAGCTTGTAGCTGTCAGATGATCAAAATAGAAATCAAATGGACTGATTCTGATGAATGTTTACTTAAAATTTACAGATAGTTCCTTGCTTTTAGCGAGAAAGTAAGATTTTCTTTGCTTTGGCTGAGGGTTGGAGTTGTCACACAACTTTAACTACCTATAAGTTAGATTTCTCAGCTAGTTGTCTCATGAAAGTCAATGAAGGGATACGAGAAGTGAAACATTATCAGGTTGTATGTCTTCAACATCCACATTTGTATCAAATAAAGTACCATCAGTGGAGTGTCTGTCCCTTTCTACTCATTGTATGTGGAGCCCATATGACTAGGTTATAATATTTAGATGGCAGAATTAGATAAAATAATTCCTATTCACCTTTCAAGGTGATAAATTCTATATTTTCACTAGGATTTTTATTTCCATAGTTAATCCTAAGTACAAATTTGCTTGGGCATGCATTTCACCAAAATGTGATGCCTGTCTCTTATTGCCATCTATTTAATTTGCTTTTTAAATACTGATTTATTTTTGCCTGAAATCATTCAGTGTCTTCATAGCAGAATCATGTAATACCTTTAGACATTTAAACATGATGAATACTCTGGAAGGACTGATTGCTTTCATTCTACAGCTGTAATTTTACTGTCTTATAGCTAAGGACCAAGATTACCAGGACCTTATACTATATGAAAAAATTTTCTAACAATATTTTTACTGTTCTATTGAGTCTTAACTCTTCCCATGAATTAAGCACACTGACTGAATTTGGCCTGCCCTTACTTTTTATTTCAATGATGTATATTGATTTTCCTTCCTCTATACATGAGCATGCCTAAGTAGAAAGTGTAGTTCAATAGGTTTTACAGCTCTATAAGAAAAGAAAGTCACATAGCAACCATAATGTCCTCAAACATGAGAGTATAGTCTGTAAGCAACCTTATTCTCCAGTGGCTAAATCCCAACATTAAGGTAGGATATTCCTCAGTGAACACACAGAAAGTATATTTCCTTGAGACTTTGGGAATAATAGGATTAACACCATTATAATATATTTTCACAAAGTAATAGGAAGTAAAGAGCAGAAAAAGAAAATGTATGGCATTGACTACAATTCTAAAACCTAAAAGCAAGAAAATAAGATAGGAGAGGGAAATTTACTCTGTATTTTATTCAAAATTTTTCAGAATCTGCTGAGATTGGCAAGACCCTTGGATCCCAATTATTTTTTGCTTTCATTTTCAGGAAAGCAAAAAAACCAACAGCTTTTGTCTTTCTTTTTGTTCTATCTTTCATCCACAAGCTGAAATATTTGTTAACTTCAGCGGGAGTTTTGACATATTGCAAAATTTGTGTATGATATTTTAAAGATTGTTAGGGTTTTTTGACAAAAAAAAAACCAAAGACAAAAAAAAACAAAAACAAAAACAAAAAAATACCTCGTTCAGAGACAAATTCTAAGTCTTAAGAAATGACTTATGACTGGTCTCTGATTTGAGAAATATTTGTCTCAGATCAGAAACAGGTTTAACTCAGAGAACGGGCGTAACGCCCCATTATTTTTAACATGTTTCACTGCAATGTACTTGCTTGCTTATATTTTCACTTTAAAGCAAAAGTCAATCTATTTGCATTCCAATATAAGATACTTGGATGTTCAATATAATTGCACAATTTGCTAACAAGACATTTTAAAGAACTGTGATGAGAAATCTAAATGCAGGTAATCCAAGGGCTTTAAGTAATATGACTTCATTTTAGCTCTCTGGAATAAAGCTAATCTCTGTCTTCTAGTACTGAGAAGCAGTTTTTGATCCTTGAAAATTAGTGGTTCAATTTCATTGAAATACCTACATGTTGAATTATTTCTGCTTAATTTTGGCTTACCATAAGAACTGAAAATAAGTAAAAAGTCCATAGGAAGTCACTATAGAGTGGTTTGCTGTGCAACATAGCATAGCTGTAATTTAACATGGGCTAGTAAGTTTATTTGCATAATATAAATTTTAGCCTGATTTTATAATGAATTAACTGTGTGAGTGCATTGACCCACAATCGGCTACGATACTAGGGTTCAGGAAACGTGGTGAGATACTACATTTCCTTGTAGCAGCTCAGTGAAATTGCAAATATAATAGCCAAGAGTATGTCTTTCTGAAAGCATGTGGGAACACCATCATTAGTGTAAATGGTCCTTTAAGGACATTATTTTTTTACTGATACTTTATTGTTGTCTTTCTATTTTAAATTTTTTTTTCTTCTATTTTTTATCTATTTTTTTAGATGGCAAAATAAACAGGGCAAGTACATAAATGTTATTTGAGGGTGATGAGGCACTGGTGCCAAGGCTAATAAAGATATATTTCATACATATCCAGTATTAATACCCTTAATGCGTATATTAATAGGCATATTTCAGTTCTTCTTCACTATATATGAGCAAAAGAATGTGTATTTGGACCTCTGCAACATACAGAAAACAAGATATGGTTACCGTAGCCTGTTTGAAACAAGCCTTTAACTCTCTGACAACAGTTCCTGACATTTATAGCACAGCTCCTGAGGGCCTCAATGACCATCATGTCAAGCTGAATCTACTATTAATATACCTCAGTAGTAAAGAGTAAGTATTATGGTTTTTATCCTGAGTGTGAAAGGTCCATATTTCATAAAGATCTTGAGTCTGGCTGAGTTATTAAAAGGTTTCCCATAAGGAAAGAAACAGTCATTCTTTTTTTTTTCCCCCTTTTTTTTTCCCAATAGTTTCTACCTGCTGAAACTTTCCTTTCTTAAAAGAACGAAAAAAAAATCATCTGCATTTAAATTAAAATACAGAATCAGATATTTCTAGCAAAGACTATCTGTTGTTTTACAATGTTGTGTAGATGACACAGATTAGACCTGAGGGTCATCTTCGTGTGAAACCTCTAATATATTTAGCAAGACTTCCATATTTTCATGATGATATTAGACAAGACTTTTTTTTTTTTTTTTTATTCAAGACCCACTTCTAAAGAGATCGAGACACAAAAAACCACTTTTTCAACAAGCAAAAGTCAGAGAGAAAGGTTTCCAGAAAAGACAGATAATTTTTGGACATTCAGTTAGGGACACTTCACAGAGTCATGGAAGAATTTTGTTTGGAAGTGCTCCTGCACCTCATCTGTTCCACCCGCCCTGCTTAAAGCAGGGTCAGAGAGCTTGCTCAGGACCTTGTCCTTTCAAGCTTTGGAAATCTGTTTTCAAGAAGCTAGATCATCAGGCAATGAGCACTAAACTTCCTTGATGCTCAGCCCTCATCCAGATCTTCTGACCAAACACCCAAAATAGATGCATCCCAAATTATTCATTCCTTTTACAGTTCTCGTCCAGGGTGGATTTCTCCTGTGCACAGTACAGGATTAATACGACCTACTATTGTGCCAGGCACCTTTTGCTATCTCTTTAATCGATGAATTGAAATTCAGTGTTTCTTGGACATGATTCATCTGAGTGTATAGCAGATTTCTAATACAGACCAGATGAATAGTACCCCAGGGTGTCTTTTTCTGCTGAATCCATTGCCAATAAAGGGATCCCGGGGAGATTAGCTCAGATGTAGACACACACAAT
Organism: Burhinus bistriatus; assembly: GCA_013397275.1. Taxonomy (NCBI): domain Eukaryota; kingdom Metazoa; phylum Chordata; class Aves; order Charadriiformes; family Burhinidae; genus Burhinus; species Burhinus bistriatus. The sequence continues at coordinate 47,782 of VYXH01003359.1, forward strand.
GTACACATCTGAAATTAGGTGAGATAAATCCTATCTATGGACTTTTCTTGAAGTCATAGCAAAAGGATTACCTATCAAATTCAGGCTTACTGGGTTCTGGTAGATGGATTGTGTGTTACACGTTATAGGTGAACTCAATGTCCTTCAAAAAGGGTACTGTAGCTCTTCTGAATTGACATTATATTGGTAAATCCTTTTTTGCATTTCCATGTATAATTTTTTAAGAAATAAGTGCTTCTATTAGTTCAATTTTCTACAAGGAATAACTGAGGAGACATACAGCATGTGACTGGAATTATTTTCACAATATTGAGTATGTAATATGTCAGTAATTCACGGTCTGTTGATAGAATGAATTTAAACAAATGGATTTGGCTCTTGTATCTTTTCCTGTTTCCGTTGCAGACTGCATAAATAAGAACTGAAATAGATGAGAAGAGTCTTTTGAACAGTGCATGCTAGTGAGGAAATATAAGCATTTTTTGTACAGAATAATGAATATGATAGTGTTTTAAAAGCAGGAGATAAACTGGTATTGGTAAGTCAATCTATAACTTTTGTTTTCCCCATGACAAAACCAGAGATTTAGGTAAGTTAAGGTCTGGGTGAAGAACGGTGTATGTGCTCTCTTCAGATGCATAAATACCCATGAATTTTGGATAAACTAGAGCAGTGGAGTTATTGTATGTCATTTTTAACAGTAAATGAAATAAAGGATATTATGAGAAATTCACTGAAAGGAAACGGAGAACCTGGGGAGACTGTTTACTTCAAAGGAACCGGAAATAATGAAATTTCTAGGGCACAGTGGCAGCTGGTAGTACCTGCTGTAGCATGTGCAATGTCTCCATGGTGCTTCATGGAAAAGCTGTACAGTTTACATCATCACGTGTCTACTACAATCCTTGAGAAACTCTTCATTCCTTAAAAACATTCCCCTTTTTATGATAGACTGCACCATTAGCTGTTTTGCTATGTACTCCAGGACATAGACTAGGATCTGTGAAGTTTACTGGGCTGGAGTCAATGTTTTTCTGAAAAGCTCTATGAATCATAGGAGGCTTTTAACATTTTACTTCTATAGTTGTGTGATTACTACAGGGTTTATCACAGTGCCATTTACCTAGGAGGAAAAATAATGTATTTACAGTACATTCTTAGTTGTATAAATTGCCTTTTCTTCCAAGCTTAGATATTATGAAAGTTAAGGACCTACTTTTCCCATCAAATACATTTAGAGTTGTGGCAAATCTGTCAATCAGCCTTCCTGATTTTAACTGATTGCTGCTTAAAAATTACTTCTGGTGATCTGGCAGACTACCAGAAACATATTCAATAACATCTTTAGTTTTAATTAAATTGAAATGTGTTTCTTTGTTTTGTTTTGTTTTGAAGTATTTACTATCTCATGCCACTCTTCCGATACACAGAGCAACTCTCGTACCAACCTCGGAAAGCAGAACCTAACTTTAAGTGCTTTATGTTGTTGTTAGCATTTGGCAGTTCAGGTGCTATAACATGTCAAAAACTGACTCATTCTGTTGGTACAGGAAGAACTGAAGCAAGCAGTGAATCTCTCAGGATCTTCACATCTCTATTTCCTTCATAGTTAAAGGCAACGATTGGTGACAGTTTTGTCAGATCCTCACATAATGTCATTGGAGATTCCTCATGGCTGTCTGACAGTAAATTTTCCCTTCCATTTGTTAGAAGGTACCAGCCAAAAGAAGCCTGAAGAGAGATAACTTTCTTATGTAAGTTTGTAGGGAAAAATGTGTAAATGTAAAAAGCCTTGCATGTTCTTTTATTTTTTTTATACCATAATACATTTTTAAACTATTGACTACCTAGCTATATTGAAATGAAATTTTTGTACTAGAATCTGAAAGTAGAAGCACAACTACTCTGTGAACACAAAATTGCTATTGTAGTGCTTTTAAAGCTTCACAGACAGAGCTGAAAATATTTCGTTTTAACTTCCACTCCCTCTCATGCTGTGATGTTTTCCTTATTCCTTATGGGCAGGTCATTCTACATATTTCCCACAGAATTCCCACAGAGGACCTTTGACACGTTCATGAAGTTACAAAAACATTTGGATGAGCCAGTCTACAAAAATGGATAAACATACTAAAACCTTACTGAGTAAAATAATATGAAAGAGCCACGAAAAGAAAGTTGATTACCTTTGTAAGAATGTCTTTTCAATTTCCCCATTGTAGGTCTTTCTACAGTGCCCTGATGCTCAAAAATGACATATTTGAATAACTTTTTCAGAAGTAAATGTTGGTATGCTAATGTATTACACATGAGAGCCAATAATAATATGTGGGATGCTAGTGCATGTTTTTTGAAGGTGATTGAGTGGCTTAGTAACAATACATTGAGAGTCCTAGGCTCAACAGCAAGATGAAGAAACATCTTTAATGTCTGAAAAAGTGTAAGTGACACAAGTGTTCCACGATACTCAGCTTCAAGAAATTAAAGAACAACCACATGTACACTTGAATGTACTTTAGATGTACAATCTTGAAGATGACAAGAATAAATTGGAACAGGAAAAGTTTAAGATCTTCAACATCAGGATGCAGAAAACTTTCAAAAGATGGTTTTAAACCCAAATGAGTATCTGAAGCAAAATAATAATGGTAGGATATTAACATGCATACTTTGCAGAGCTACTAACCCCGTAAGATTTTAAAAGCTTCAGATATATTTGAGATATATATATATATGAGATATATATGACATATATTTCTACATTCTACCTGCATGGATCATACCATTGTCCCAGTGTAAATCTGTGGAGAACTGTGTTCTCTTAACCCACGTACAGCCGCCTTAGACAGCATCAAGTATGATCCATTAACCGGAACTGAGGTACAACAATCTGATTTTCAAACTTTGACAAAAAAAATGTTTAATGTTTGTTTTGGTCAATATCCTTCTGTTGCAGACATATTAAGGTATAGTATCATTTGTTAGGAATCCTTGCTTTTTATTCCCCCTGTGTCTTTAGGTGAAAATATGTTCTTCCATTATTGCTAGCAGTTTTATACTTAGACACCCCAAATCTTTTGGTTCAAAATCTAGAAATCTTGAAGGCTCAAACTTTAGAAAGGAGGAGAGAAAGGAATTCTTCTAAGATATTGATTTCAGTATCTGCATTTTTTCTTTTTTTATTTCCTCAGTTTGTAAGTTCATCTCTTCTTCTAGGCAAAGGAAAGAATGAGACAACTGCTGGTGGATTTTTTTATATTCCATACAATCAGGAAACAAATAAACTTCAGTCAGAGATCAATATGCCTTTAAAAAGGGGAAAAGTGTTATAATTTCTTCCTGCTTTGTAGAAGAAAGATGTATGTCTTTGCACAGCTTTTCATATCTATTACTAAAATCATGGTTTCTTGAAGCTGTGCACAGATAGGATGGTATTTGCCCTTATTCCAACAGATTTACCTTATTTTAGTCAGGATTTTTCATTTCTGACACTCTAGTCAGTGCCTTGATTTGGAGGACCCTATACAATGATTTATTCTTAATCTTTGCCTGATTTGTGTAATATAAGAAATGTGATGGAATGAGATTACCAGAAGATGTTGCTGTCACAGTAGTTTGAACCATTATGATTTATCATAACAACACTGATTAGATGATCAGACTCTTGAAAAGAATATGTCACTAAGAAATTGCTGGAAAGAAATTTCTGTTAGAATATTACTGTTACTTTATTGCACTTGGGTTGATTAAGAAAAGTTTAGAATTTCTGCAGATATAACTAAGTTAGTCATGACATTTAGTATTGTATTATATCAATTGCCTGACGTCATTGGCAGATGATCAACAGTATAAAGCAGGAAGATTTTAATTTTTTAGTATTTTTCTGTCCATAGATTTTCTTTTTTTAAATCTACTTACTGCTTTACCTGTCTCACAGGACGTCTTTCTATATACTGTTTTGATCCTTTATATAACCAAAATGGGTGCTATTACCTCATTTACAGTTCAGGAAATGAAACCTCTGTCTATTTGTTGCAGACAGTCAAGTGAGAACTACACGTCTGCATCTCATTATACAATTTAAACTAAACAGCATGTTTTTAGAACAAGGTATTGACTCAGTGCTCTAACTAAGTATGGTGTAAAACACGATTCATTTGAACATCCAATAAAAGAACTTGGTGATTTAAACACCTGTCTTGAGGAACTTGGTGAACAAGATTGCAATTGCCTATGGTAAAGACTTGCCATAAGCAAATAAATCATGTAGGATGACAGTCAGATCTGTGACAAAGAAATCAAGCCTCATGGCAAAGCAATATTTTTACTATGACTGATAATTACAATAAAAACTACAGAGAGAAACTGTCTGTCTAAATTCTGCTTAGGTTGGCATTTGACTACCTAAAATTCTCCTAAATAGCAGCCAGTATGCCAGCCTGCCTACGTGCTGCCTACTAACATCATTAGTGCACTAGGCATCCAATTAATTTGATGATTCCCTATCCAGCCTTCAAGTTACATGAAAAGAAACTTACCCACTCATGATCAGATGTGCCTGTTTCAAGAAGATAGGCACCTATGTCCTTCTTGGTGCTCTGATGAGATCTACTTATAGATGGATGGGCATTTGAAATCAACCCAACTTGGATAAGATAGACATGACGAAGAATAGCAGTAGTGCAAAGCTTCTGTGTAATAGTACAAGACCTTGAGGACTCACCTGGGAAGCTGGGAACTCAATATCCTAAATACTGTGTTAGCCGAGGGGATCAACATTTCCCTCCTATCAAGAATGTTACCGCATTTCTAACAGTAAGTGTTGTCAAGGGTGTCTTGGGCTAAAAAGAAACATGGTAAGCACTACCAGGAAGCAAAAGGAAATCAGATACCAATAAAGCAAGTGGAACATTCCCTTGAGTAGGGGTAAAACTGAGGCTGATACTCTAATGTCAGTTTTGTGTATAAGGTCTCCAGCAGAATACTTAGTTTGAAGAAGAGGGACAGTTTAACTCACAAGCATCTAGGTTTTGGGAAATTTTCCACTACTTTGAGGCTAAGGTTCATCTCCTCAAGCTGACTAGCACCTAAAATGCAGACTTTTCAGCTTCTTGATTGGCTATTTTAACCAGTAGACTATAGGAAGTAGATGTACCATACTCCATTAGAAATGCACAGACTAAATCCAGAACTGAAAGAACTCCGTTTTCCTCTGTTTAGGAACCTCTGTTCAGGTTCCTAAAATCTTAACGGAAGAGGTGGATATTCTTCCTGAATAGCATGGATTGTCTTCTGGAGATAATTCAGAATTACTCCAAAAGCAAGGAGTGAATAATTTCCTCTGGAAACACTTCATTGACTATGAAGACCTTAATGATACTTGTGCCCTTAGGTCAAACCCCTAAAATTTCAGTCAGGTACTGTGAAATTAGGCACCTCAATGAGACGGTTTAGTGTCATCCTTAATTTCTGTGGCATGCTGACTGCTTAAATATGTCACCCAAACGACAGTGATTCTGAGACATGAAAATGTGTAAAAATAACTAATGGAAAAGTGAGAATGTATATTTGCACTTGTACCATTTGCTCCCATCACTGTGTGTTGAGACTGTGTATTTCGGTACATTGGACTGACTCCTCTTTTTTGAAGGAAGATGAGGTGCTGCCTGTTTTTCAGGCCCATGATCAGGACACACATTCCAGAATTTTAAAGACCTGACCCCTAGGTCCCATTCAGCCACAGGACAAGGGTCAGACCTGTATTTTCCAGGCCTGTGAAAGTCTTACTAAACATTCTGACTAGAGGCAACACTCTGAAGGGGCCAGATATCACCTCTTTGGTCAATATTTGAATGGCATGCAAGAGTGGTGTGGCAATGATAATTTCTACTCACTTATAAAGTGAGGCAGACGTTCTCACCATTGCTGAGGGATCCTTGTATTTTTTATGCATTTTACATTAAGGAGAATAAAATACTCAAGCACCCTTAAATTTCTGTTTAACTCTCAGCTGAGATGTGAAAACTTAGCCATATTGCTATGTTTCGTGGCAGCTGGCCTCTGATATGAGGGAGTTTTGCAATGTTCTTTTCAAATCACTCCTTAAACAGAATAAATAGAGTATTTCTAATGTAAAGTAATTTTAATTAATTTTAACGTAACTTTATAATCAATTTGCCCTCATTGTTTAATATATGACTTCTTCATTCTGCCCTTTTAGTAAATTACAGCTTTTAGGAAGGGGAAGGAGAGTTGGGCCTTGCTGTGCCATTCAGGCACAGAAGAGCACCGGCTCTCTTTTTTTTACTTTTATTCAATGCTACACAATTTTATAAATCATCATGTTTGTTGTGCCACCTGGATATCCAATGGAAGTTCAATCTTCAGAGTACCGTTACAAACTCTTAAGCAAAAGGCTGCTAAAATTAAAGAAACTAATGGCAGAGCATCTGAAGTAGTCAACTGTTTCTTAACATTGTTTAAGGACTGGTTCTCATCATAAGTACAATTTTCTATTTATGTTATGATTTTTATTTGTGAAATGTGTGCTATTTTTTCCTCATCCATCTTTATCCAGAGCATAAAGAAGCAATTGTAACGTTAAAATAGACAGCTTGCTTTATTATTCTACTTTAGGCTCTGGTTTTCATCAATAAACTTGAGATCTTTGATCGAAGGAAATTGCTAAAAAGCTGTGGAAAATATTTTGATTAAAAAAAAATTGACCAGAGACTTCCTAGGAAATGTATATTCAAATTGTTCTTATGCAAGAAGCATTACCATATAGCTACTTTTCCTATACTATGCATATTGATTAGAGAGCTATTGTGTTTCACCCTGATTAGTATTTCACTAATCTGGTGAAGCAGGGAATGAATAACAAGAATCTAATAAAATTATGGAAAGTCTGTTTATATAGAGTATGCCAATTGACAGAAATTATCCTTTGCAATGTAGTGAATACCTCATTAGTAACTCTTCAGAAGATTATGCATCTCCTAATGCTTACTTTGCTCATATTTGGCTGCTGAGCCTTTTAATAGTCCAGAGACCCTGTCACTAATTATTCCTTATCACCTATCATCTGGAATTCCAAGCAATGTCTTCCTTCATAGTGAACCAAGAAAGCTTTTTAGGTGGATTTTCTGTCAGTGTATTCCTAAGAACAGCCATTTACTTTTTCTTTTGTCTTTTTAATAACTAATGGAAAAGCTTTGCCATCTTCTCTTTTGCTGTCTTCAAGTGTCAGAGCTAGGGTTAAATGCTCTTTCTCCTGGGATTTATTAAAATAAATACATCTATCTACTTTCCTTTTCTGTGTCTTCTTTGATGGGTTTCTCTCCTTGTCTCCATTTTCTTTCTCATAATTCTTACTTCTCCATAATATGTGTCTTGATATTTCCATATGAGACTTCCCCCATGAGGACACCAAAAATGGCACATGGCAAGCTTTTTATACACCAGGAAGCCTCTAGTACAACTAAAGTAAAATATGAATCCAGTGACCCTCCATTAAATTCAAAGTTTTTTTACCAATACATAGGTAATGAATACACAAGAAAATTATGGCATATGGGTAAGACAATTGCTTGTTCATCAGAAAATAAGAGAACAACAAAAAGTACTAGAATGTGGAATCTGAAGCAAGGAAGACTCACTCTTGAGGGACGAGAATCATGTTATGGAACTTTAAACAAGCTAGACAGATGTAAGTCTACGGGGCCAGAAGGAATGCAACCACAAGCTCTGAGAGCTGGCTGATGCCATTGTTTATGTTTGAAAGGCCTTGGTGATCCAGAGAGGTTCCCGAAAACTTGAAGAGAGCAAATGTAGTCCTGTCTTCAGGAAGGGCAAGAAAAAGATCTGAGGAATTACAGGCCAGTCAGCCTCATCTCAATCCCTGGGTAGGTAATGGAGCAACTAATCCTGGAAAACATTTCCAAACACATGAAGGACAAGAAGGTGACCAGGAGTTGTAAGCATGGATTTATAAAGGGGAAGTCATGCCTGACCAACCTGATAACCTTCTGTAATGAGGTGACTAATGAAGACAAAGCAGTGAATGTTGCTTATCTTGACTTTAATAAGGTGTTTGACACTGTCTCCCATAACATCCTCATAGATAAATTGACAAATTATAGATTAGATAAGCGGGCTGCAAGATGAATTGAAAACTGGTTCAACAAGCAGGCCCGGAGGGTTGTGATCAGCAGCACAAAATCCATTTAGAGGCAAATCACAAACGGGCCAATACCATTGAACATCTTTATTAATGACCTGGATGATGGGACAGAGTGCACCATCAGCAAGTTTGCAGATCGTACAAAACTGGGAGGAGAGGTTGATATACCAGACAGACGTGCTGCCATTCAGAGAGACCTGGACAGGCTGGAAAACTGGGCAGGCAAAGAGAAATCTCATGAAGTTTAGTGGAGGGATATGGAAAGTCTTGACTCTGGTGAGGAATAACCAATCCCATGCACCAGTAAGCATGGGGGGCCAACTGGCTAGAAAGCAGCTTTGGAGAAAAGGACCTGGGGGTCCTGGTGGACAACAACTTGAACATGAGCCAGCAGTGTGCCCTTATGGCAAAAAAGACAAACAGCATCCTGGGCTGCATGAGGGGGACCATTGCCAGCAGGTCAGGGGAGGTGATCCTTCCCCTCTGCTCAGCAGTGGTGAGACACATCTGGAGTGCTGGATCAATGCTAGGCACCACTACAGGTTAGGGGTGGACCTGCTGGAAAGCAGTGCTGAGGAGAAGGATCTGGGGGTCCTGGTAGATAGGAAATTATCCATGAGCCAGCNGATGCAGTCCTGAGTAATGTGCTCGAGGCATTCCTGTTTCAGCAGGGGAGTTGGACTAGATGATCTCTAGAGGTCCCTTCCAACTCTGAAAATGCCATGATTCCGTGATTCTGTGATCCTGTCCCTCATGTAGAAACTGACATATTGTAGCATATTTCCCTACTTTTAAAAAAGTATTATTTCATAGGATTTTTACCACCAGCAGATAGTATCTCACATCTTGTTCTTGTAGTCTTCCTATTTTTTCTAATTGTTTTATTTAATTATTTTTAATTCTTATCACTTTATTCCATTAATCACATAAAATCCCATTTGCCCTTGGAATTTATACCCTTCAGCTGTGTATAGATTTTCAACATATTGAATTTCTGCAGTTAATGAGAGAAGCTACATAATGTTAAGGATTACTTTTTTTTAATGGCCTTTATTTCCTACCAGTAAATTGTTGGTTCACTAGAAGTGTTTATATAGCTAAGTACCTGATTGTGCCTATATACCAAGTATGTAAATACTTCAATCAGTTAATCAAATAAATTACAGGTAAAAACTGTACTTGCAGGTTTCTGGAGAGAAATACCAAAGGTCTACTAAGCTGTTGGACTCATAAAGTTATCTCATGCATCTGACAATATAGATAAAGATGCCCAAAAACCTTAAACTTTATGTATGGGTCAAGTGATAAGTAACAGATGGTGCAAGAAAAATTGCACGTTTGTTTTCCTAATTTCAAGTTTAAAGTATGTCAAGTGTGAATAAAGCATCGAATATCACGGACTGAACTATTTTCAGTGAAGATCTCAAAACTGCAGACTTCTAATAATTATTCCTAGAGTTAACTATATTTGTTATGTCTCTTTCTTTCTCCATTCACAATCAAGTAAACTTTGGACTATGCTGATGTAAAAGCAGAGGAAGAATAAAAGATAGCTTTAAAAGACAGATGAGCCTCAGATTGGACCTGTGGACTGTTTAGAACCAAACTTACATCTGGCTCTAAACATCTGTTACTGATTGCAGTTTGATACCTAGACGCATTTGTAGGCAGGTTGTTTAATCATGAAGTCAAAATGTTGGTTAACATCATGACATTCGAGGCCTGACAGTAGAGTGGGCCATCCCATCCTGCTTACTATGTGGTATCTTTGAAGGCTGCGCTCTGCAGCAGAAGTCTGAGAAATACCTTGGAAACCAATCCAGGCAGATTTAAACCTGAGTATATGGAAAATACATGTAAGGATTGTTTTCCATGAAGGGACTGCCCACCCAATGTACCAGACAAACTTTAACCTTGCTGAATTCGCAGAGCCTTGAATGCTGGCCTAAAATACCTTGTTTTCCAAAAATGACAATTTTTTTGCCCATCTCATGTTTAGAAACAAGGGATGAAATCTCTGAAGTGGATGTTCTATACTCTTCTTAGCCTTAGGAGGATGATATCTATGTCAAGGACACCTTGCTAAGCAGAAACCATGAGGTATTCTGAAAGAGTGTGATTTTCTGAAGCTGAGTGTCTCTGTGAAGACAATAACAAGAGCTCTGAGTGAAGGAAAGAGTGCATGAGAAACCATGTTTTTGAAAGGGAGGGGTATAGGAAAAGGAAGCTTAGGATTGTCCTGTTTTCCAGGGCTCCTTCCCTTTTTTCCCCCCTCACTGCTGAGGTGAGATGTTTGAGTTCCACAGGAGGAGGCTGAAAGCTGGAGCTGTCCCCTTCTCAGATGTATCCCCGTGACTACAATCAGACACTTGTTTCCCCGCTGCTTTCCCAGACTAATGAATTTTGCATTCCTGGCTACGCAGCAGCTCAGCCTCAGGAGAAGGAACAGTAAAGTGCCTCATTCGAATTATGCATGTCATGGTGGTTAGGTCATTCTCGTGGGTTACAGGAGAGGTGTATTCAGCCCCCTGTAAGACGATCAGGGCTGGGAATGCAAACCTCTCTTTTCCTTAGTGAGCACGCAAACCGCTAGACTATTAAGCATAAGACAGTGTCACCTTTACCAGATATCTTTCTCAGAAGAGGGTTAAAACATTCTGGACCCTGAGCTGATGGAAGCACCTAACATTTTCTATTAATTTTCTACACTCTCAGTGGAAAGATAGACACTTAAAATAGGAGTGGATTGCCCTCTGTGTATCTTCAGAGGCACACTCTCTCCACTGTGGTAGGCAGACTAACTCATCAGCACCCTTCTAGGGCCAAATACGGTTTTGTGCATCAATATCTAAATTAAGCACCTGAATGGAGTGCACAAGACTATACCCAGGGAAATTAAATATCCTCAGGTATACCTACTATGTGGGGAGAGTGACATTTGAACTTATTTTGGCAGAACAATCTTTGGGGAGTTCTATGCTGAGACATGTGCGCACAGCAGCATCACTTTTGACCCTGACCAATACTGAGCTGTTCAAATTTATTTCGCTTGGGTCTCGCTAGCTCAGGCATCCCCGCACCATACCCCATTGCGCAAGGAGCCTGACAATAGCATTTGTCAACCTGATACCAGGAAGTAAGCATCTAAATCCTTACTTAACGTACGCAAGAAGTAATGAGTTATTCAGAGGCAAAGGGCAGGCAGAGCCCCTGTCAACTTAATGAACATTTGGGGTACAAATGACCTCTGAAAATCAGGCCATTTATTTTAGCACCTAAAAATAGATTCAGATGTTTAATTTTACATATTCAGGTTGGAAAATTTTGGCTAGAGAGTACATTAATTGCCTAAGGTCATACAGCAAGTCAATGTATAATGAGAAAGTAATAATGAGTGAGGAAAAAAAGGTATTTTTAATCTCTGTGGATTTATTGAATCCCAAAACTCTTTTTGTAAAACCAAACCTTCTTGAATATATCTCTGTTGGTTTTTTCTTTTTTTTTTTTTTAATTGTGGCTTAACATTCTTACTTAAAATGCATTTTTTTTAAATGAAAACAATATTTTTCTCCATGTTTAACTCTGATTGGTAGTATCTTCTTGTTGCTATGAAAACAAAGGGTTCAGTCAAATCTTCAACAGCAGATATTTTGTTGCATAGGTAGTTGATGAATGAGATATTTGATTACAAAGGGATAAGTAACCTCTCTGTAGCCTGCAATTAACATTTAACTTGATATGACCAATAAGCCAAATGAAGGGAGAGTAAACTGAATAAAAGGATTTTTCTCTCGTTAGGGGTTCATCACACGCATATGCTAGCAAAGCACACTGTTGTGATTGGTGATTCTATTTGCAGATTTCTATAAAGCTAAGCTTTCATCTGGTCAAAAAGAAATTAAAGAACCCACTTGCCCTCTGGAGAAAAACAACATTTTAAACAATTCAGATTTCAAGTGTGTGAAGATAATTTATAACAGTCAAGTGCATTATTAGGCAATAATGATATCTCAGGAAGTTAGTCACTCGGTTCCTGTAAAAATCCTGTGAGACTGGAGTGCCTAATTCCCTCACATGCTTTCTAGTTTTAATGAGTTCTTGCTTACACACAGACACAGACACAGAGAATGGTATCTGCTATATCCTTTTCATACAGACATAAGATAAACCCTTAGCAATATACTCTGATTCAAAATACAGAAAATATTCTGTCTAAAGCAGTTATACAACCCAAAGTCAGCTGCACCATGCCTTTTTCCTAGTGCACAGAACTTCTCAAAGCTGTTTATCATAAACATAGAAATAAAGTGGGAATGGTCCCTACGTTAATGTTTGAGGCTTGGGAAATAAAGGTTTCTTTCAGTGTTGCCAGTTTCCTGCATTACCTTGGCCATGACATTTATATCATGGAATTAAAAACCACACATTTTCCTTACTTGAAAGAGAAATTTGAGTTTGCAAGATTAACTTTTTCTTGGTTTTAAGGTTGATTTTTCCTGCTGTGAACAGAATTCTAAGAGAAAATGAAAACAAACCAAAGCCCAAACTGCTATTTCATTAAAACCTAGCTGACAATATTAAGTAAATAAAAAATAATATCTGTCATAATTTGGTTACCTAGAAGTCTGTAAATATAATTTTTTCTAGCCCATCTCCCTAATCCTTTTCTCTATATTTCTTCACCGACTCATCCTTTTCAAAGTTTCTTCTTCTTTGTTGCAGGACTCCCCAGGGTGGACTCTAGTATTAGGAAATGACTGGAATCACACTGTGCTAAGGGATCAGTTTTATATACTTGGCCTTCCATGCAAAGGATATGCAAATAGTCAATACCAATCATTGCCTAAACATTTAAACATTATGTATATTGAAAAGAAAAGTGCAAGAACTGCCACTTCTGTTATCTTTCAGGTTCACCATAACTGGGCTTTTCATCGAGGCCATGATACTGCAGGAAGGATGCAATGCTTGACTAAGACTCTCTAAATCAGTGAATGACCATAAAATTATTGACTACTGGCACCACTTCGTTGTGGCTTGTGAACCATATATGGTCTTGTACTGGCTCTCTTTGTGGGAAAAGATCTCACCAACCCAGAGGAAAATGAGGGTTCCTTTATTCATACATGATGGTTGCTTTGTTCATAAGCTGAATTTTCTCATTGCAACTGAATGTTCAACATTGTTTTTACTAGAGTTTTATCTGTGAAAGACATGTCTTGTCTCAGAGCTTGTGAAAATGAATATGTGCCCAAATTAGGTATCACCTCTCTGCTGTTTTTTTGTTATGAGCCATACTTGTCCTGGTTATCACTCCAAGACATAACTGTTTGTTTAAGCCACATCAGCCTGTTTGCCTAAATGAAACCGACAGTAATGTTTTCAGGGGGTTTAAAGAAATGAATTTTTGCTGTAGCTAGTGGACATGGTTTAAAATGAAAATCTGCTGCCCTACAGCAGAGAAGTAAAGAAGGACTGGCATTGGGTAATAATGCTTAGTTTGTGGGGCTGCTGTGTGGTTTCTTTGGACTTGCTGAAGGCATCCTGTGGTTTCTGAATTGAAGAAATATTTGACAACTAATAATTCAGCCAGAGCGAGTATGGGGTACAAGCCACTACCATTATGGTTATGAATATTATTGCTTACTTCCAGCTTTAAATGTGAGTCATCATTTGTTGAAAGGTACACAGAAATCCTGTGCTTTTCTCTATTCCCATCTTCTATTTCTTTTTGTGCTTCAGTATTAAAATAGTTTTAAGTCTCATCTTTTGAAACCCATCTTTAACTTTGTGTTGGATCTGTCAGTGCAGGACTAAGCACAAGATTGGATTTAAAGCTTTAAGAGAAATGTATGTCCAGTTGTGGAACTTCCTGCTTATAGTGTTCCCCCTCCTTTGTGGTATCCCAAAAAAAGGATCTAAGGGTGAGCTCCTTTGCCCAAGTCAATAGCTGTGTTGAATTGGTCTATGTTGAATTGTGCTTGTAGCACAAACTTTTGTGTCCCATAGGGAGACAGAGACATGACAGTTGATTCATTTTACATAAAATATATAGAGAAAAATTCCACAGGATGAATTTTTCTATATTCTTAAAACCAATATAATATCAGAAGGAAATAGATTTATAATTTATTTATAGTAGTCAGTGTTAAGAGAATGTATGCTTAAAATATATAACAATATAATTTTAGCAATATATTCTGCTACTTAAATTTTAACACAATTTAAACAAGCATACACAGGAAACTATATCAGAGTGCAAAGCACCTTTTAGGTCATTGTCAGTGAGAAATTCTACCTTTATTGCTCTTTGACTATTTTTATACAAAATGTGTCCTGTTTAACAAATAAAAGAATGAAAAAGGGCAGTTTTTCCCTACTTGTTACCACTGCAAACTAAATCTGGAATATGAAAGTGAAGCTACAAGGCTTTTTTTTTTTGTTCATACTTCATTCCTGACAATAAATATTCTGAAGGGCAAAAGCTGTCTTAAATTACAGTATTGGTTTTCTTTTGTTTTATGAATTCTACTTTGGGTTTCTAGTGTAAGTCTATGCCTTCAATGGGGCTACACAGATGTATGTAACCAGGAGCATAATTTGTACACTCAGGCTGAAGAGTGAACCTGCCACAGGAATTTAATGCTGTGGATTGATGCGTTAAAAAAAAATAAAAATCCCTTTCTCAGCGCTCTCTGCTTCCGTAGGACTGTCACCCGTAAAAAGTAAAAGCTAGTCTATGTCAGTAAGTGGATATTATACTGAACACACACAGGAAGAGTTAGTGTGCCGAATAAAATAGGGGCATTTTTAGTTGGAGACATTAGAGTTGCAGTTTAGGCTTTCAACTCTACATGGGTCAATAGCAGTAATTAGTTCTATTCCATTACATTCTTATATTTGTTTGTTCACCATAATACCTGAGTGCATAATATAAGTACTGCATGGTGGAATGCGATAAACATTGTGCTGGTGTGTTTTATTTCCTTTTGCCATCATCTGTGCAGCTTAAGAGTATGGCAAGCAGTGAGCACCTCATTGTTGTTGCCTTTTTTTAACCATATTACTATTAAAGGAACATATAGACACATCGAGTCAAGATGCAATTTCAATTAGACAAGACGGTGAAGAAGCATACTCTGTACTTACTGAGGACATAGGGGAGACTTATAATTGCTCTCAGTTTCTGTGAGGTTTCACAGTTTCAAGTCAGCTTTCAAAAAAGTTTGTTTCCCCTTCAGATGAATTTCACCCTCCTCGGGTCTGTGCCGGAAAGACACATTTCTCAGCTGTTGTCTCCGTATCAGAGCTTAGTTAATCTTCTAGCCAGACTGATTCCAGGTCACTGAGTGCCTGAGAGAGATATGGTCTGTGACACTGACCATGACTGAAAACAGAGGCACCTTTAGGCACTGAGACAGTCCAGGGTAAATGCAAGCAAATGGAGTTTGCCCACATTCATTGTCAGCAATACAAACTTTACCGACTTCTTGCCACCTTGCCTGGAAGACAAAACAAACTGGTGAAATTACCCCATTTCACCACAGGCTTTAGTCTTGTTCTACTGGGCAAAAGCCACAGGCCTCAGTGGAAAACAAATAACAGCTTCACTGATAAAATTACAAATGAGAATACTCTCAATACCCTGCAGCTCCTTTTTCCTCTTCTGTATCTTTCTTCTATTTTCCTCTGCAATCAGCAGCAGCACCAAAGGCTAGCAACACACGTGGTTTGCAAAGACCTCTGCAAACTGGCTGCCTCTCCAGCAAAGTGGAGTACGCTGCAGACACGCCTGGCCGGCTGGTTTGTGCTCCAGCATTTACCTGGTTGACATCATGGGGTGGCATTGGCTCTCCTGGGGTTGGGGTGAGGAGGGAACTGGGCAGAGCTAAAACATTTCAATGTACATAGGACTTTTTATTATTGGGTCCTGGCAACACACCAAAAACCTTAATTGTCATGTCACTTTGGATTTAATTTAAAGTTTACTATTTACCTAGGACTTCAGAATTTCAAAACGTTAAGTGTTTGTTCTTCATTGAGGGCATTGTCAGTATCCTCATCACTATGTGCTGTACAATATGCCCCTCTCATTCATGAAAGGATTGTCCTTACTGTTTTAAGTAAGTCTCTGTAGGTTCTTCCTTTATTGTTCCACTATTACATCCCAGAGCTTCTATATTCCCCTATATACAGAAATCAATTGTCTGTAATTGCAGACACCATGAAAGTAATATGGAATCTATAAGAAATCATCCCTCTCACACTTGTAAATAATGTGAATCTTACATACATAACCAAAGACATCATTTCTCTTTGTAGTTTTGTATCCACAATTTGCTAACAAAATTGACTTGCAAAGGCTGACACAGTATTGTGTCTTTTCCTTTTTTTTTGTGTTTATGTGTATACCATTATAATCTTGCTGAACTGTAAAATAATCTGACCACAATGTTACTTCTTATTTATTTATTAAATAGCAATGGTACACTTGAAATACACAAATAAAACAGTTGTTACCTCAAAGACCTCAAAATTTGTGAAATAAGTAATAAATTAGTGTCGTGGTTCCAACAGGGATAGGGTTAATTTTCACAAGAAGCTGGAATGAGACACAAACAGGAAGGCTGACCCAAACTAGCCGAAGGCGTATTTGGTACCATGTGACGTCGTGCTCAGTATATAGCTGGGGAGCTGGCCCCGGGGGGAGCCAGGAAACGCTGCTTAGGAGCAGGCTGGTGTTTTTCTGGGTTCAGGTTTGCGGGCAGTGGTACATTAATCATGTTTTGTATATTCCTTTATCAGTATTATTGTTGCTGTTTTCCTCTTTCCTTTGCTGTTCTGTTAAACTGCCTTTATCTCAACCCATGAGTTTTGCCTTTTTCTTCCAATTCTCCCCCTATCCTGCTGCTGGGGGGGAGTGAGCGAGCAACCACATTCCTTGTTGCCGGCTGGGGCTAAACCATGACAATAAGATAATAATTCCTTTAAAATTTAATTTCATAGTGGCATAGCAAGGGTAATTACTTGCCATGTTTTAAGGTTTACCACCTGCACAAAAGAACTGAGTTGCCCATAAATATTTTAGAATGTAGGAGGTAAGAGCACAAGTACTAGTAAGTATCATATATGTACAAAACAGGTCAAAAGGAAGAAGATGTAAAGAACGTATAGGAGATAAAGCACGGGGGACCATGTCTGGAGTGAAATGGAACTCAGACTAACCTAAATTAGCCATCATACACTTGATGACTGTAAATTATGAAATGGAACAAGTTGATCACTACTAGAGCTCATTGGAAAGAGAAATCTGCCATTCCCTTGCTGTGTAATGTCATCTACTTTATTACATATAAAATCTACAGAAGCTTACAGATGATGTGCATACTGTGTTACTGAAACATATATATCTAAACTAAACGCTGAGGCTTAAAAAAACCCCAAACCCCACACCAAAAAAAACCCCTTAGTGCAGAGTTTAAACAACTTGTGTTTTATCTCAGTATATTTTTCTTTTTTCTCTTAATTTACTTACCTCCAATCCCATTATTTTCTATCCCACTGTCACAAAGTGAGGAGATGAAGTTGGAGAAGATTTAGACCCAACAATTCATGCCTTGCTTTTCAGGCAACTCAAATCCATCTATAGGTGTTCAGCACAATATCGGTTTCTCTAGGACCCCTGCTATCAACTCATCAAAGCCAAGACGGCTCAGGTACTGCTGTGCAAGGGCAGTTGGCAGTTGACTGAGAGCTTTGTGAGCCTCTAAGGGTCTATGAGTCAAATATTTGTCCAGCTGGGTCTCATATGGGACTTATGTAACAACACACTCTCCTGTGTGAGTGCCCATACTCTCTGGTTCAACCAGCTTGGAAAACAAACACCCAAGTAGCTGTTGGGACAGCTAACCCATTGGTTTCTCTCCATATGTTTAGCCCTTGTCTTCATTCCCTCCTGGAGCTGACGAGAAAACTTTTAGCCCTGTTTAGAAGTTTTAAGGAATGAAAGTATTACACATTTCTGAGAAGAGTAAAGATACATGATCGTCTTTCCTAGCACCAGTGAATCTACTCAGATTTGCTGCCATGCAGTAGTGAAGCATGCTGCTCTCATGGAATGCTAAAAGGTATTTGACAGGCTGCGTGTCAGTTAAGCACATAATTTTAAACACTTTTTATATTTGATTTTAATATTGTATCTTTCTATTATTAAGGGGAAAAAATCCTTTCGTATTAGCTTTTGTATCACGTGAGCAAAGTAAATAAAGTAAAAATAATAAATCAGATACAGAGCAACATGTTCACACTAAAGGCATTAAAGGATGTACTATTTGATATTATTTAATATTTATACTATTTGATAACAGCTATTTCCTCCACAGGAAATATGAATAAGGAGACCAATGATAACAGCCACTGCGCTACAGGAGAAGGCTTTCAGTACAGTTTATAAATCATATTGTGCTGTTTGGGGAGCCCTAAAGGTACTATATTGAAATCCTATAATGCATTAGAAGCCTTTCAGTTTTATGCATTTAATGTTTCCCCTTGGTCTGCTCTGATATGGAAAACAGGAAACACAAACTTATGTTTTGAATGTTTCTAGTCGGTGATTCTATTGCTAAATGTGCAATGTTACTGTTTTATTTGTAATGCAAGACAAACGTTCAATGAAAGTCAGTAAAGTAACAAGCAGCTATTCAGCCATTGTGTTGGTGTTTTGGTGGAAGCACACCCAGTGTTTGAGAAATATGGTTCTGTCTTGTTGTTTAGGGATGTCACGTTTCTTGTTTCCTGGATCTTTGTATGCTTTACTGCAGCAAACAGAGATGAAAATAAAAGGAAGAGGCAAAAAAAGCAAATTGAAGTGACTCAGTACAGGGCAAAATAATAGAGAAAACCAGAATTAACAAAGAAAGTTTGCTTCATACTGAATTTGTGCCATTTTAAGTGTTAGTTTTTTAACCCATAGTATTGGTCTCTTCAAAGGAGTGAAATACTTTATCTTCTTGACAGAACAAATTGAGTGGAAAATTACATAAACCCCTCAGCAGATGTTCTTTCCCACATTGTTTGGGAATTTATCCCCATTACACAGTGCTTCTAAGGCCTATGCCAAGCTGAATGGGGACATTAGCAAACTCGAAGATATGTTTAGGTGAGCAGTATGCAAATATTCTCTTACCACCTCCTCCTTATTTTTCAGTGCCAGTCAACTTCACCATGGTCTACTAATATGTTTCTATCAAGAATATCTCTGTGTAGGTGCTAGACATATTATATCTTCATTGCAAATCCAATAAATGAGAACCTGTTTTTTTTCACTGAAGCAAAAACCAAAGTCCAGACTTCTATAAATTCAGTTTGCTATAATGAATGGGTCTTGGAGTCAAAGCTGTCAGGCAACAAACAACAGGAAAAAATAAACCAATTCCAGTTCCTACTGCCTGCAACATATCTATAGCTGTATAGCATACTAATCTCTGCAAATCAGATGGTATCTTCAAAATTATAATGCACACCAGTGAGTTAAGCATCTGTATAACAATAAGATTTGTCATCCATCATTCAGCGAACTGCATAAGGCAACTTACTGTCATCTAGTGCCAAGTGACATCTATCTAGATTGTCTGCCTGTCCATCTGACTCCAAACTCTGCTGCAATCTTTGATTCTTTCCTTTTTTTTATTTATTCTTATTTTACAATGTTCTGGTAAAGTATCCATGAAGTTTGTGAATGAAAATGACACATGCTATAACCAACGCACAGTGAAAATCTATTCAATAAATATCCGTTAACCCTGTCTATTCATTAGCAAATGTAGTGAATTTCACCAGTGAAAGTCCTAGCAGAATACCAAGAGAGATTTATAGCCCAGGCCCAAGAAGATACATCTGCAGCTGAGAAGTGCATGAAGAGATGCACAGTAATCTGGGGATAAAACAATGATCCCATGCTCTGGGGCGCATCCACAAAGAAATTAGAGACTACCTGCAGAGAAAAATGCCTCAGCTGTTCTCCCTGTACTTTCTTGTCCCTGAAAATACACCATGAATTGGGACAGCAGAAAAAGACTGAAGAACTGCAACAAGAGATGTGAACGGTAGTGGAAGTTTTCTCCACTGGGATTAATTAGTCTTCCTTGGCCTAGGAAGAATGGCATAAAGCAGATTCATTGGTTCTGAGAATTGGACAGAGCTTGATGTTTTGAAATAGAAGCAGTAATTTACACAGGAGAATAGTCAGGAGAAACGTGAATTCCTTCTACAACAGATAAATGTTGTTTGTGATGTTTCCAGTAACAGACCTAAAGAAGATAATTTTGGAAATGAAACATTACTGCACTGATTGGTGGCTACTCTGAAATGATTCCTGGAACACTTTCTTGATGAGGTGACGAGCAACATTGGTTGCGAAGACCGTAACATCATTACATAAAAAGGACATTTTCAATAGTATCAGTATCAATCCAGGGAACAGAAGAAGAAAGAAATTGCTACTTAATTAATTGTAAGAACAGTTATCATGATGGTAATCTTATTAGAGAGAAATACAGACACTATATACCATGCTAAAAGGGACAGTAAAAGCAAATGTGTTAGTCATTACGTTCAGAGATCTCAGACAAACTGTGGCTATTGGTCTAACTTTTGCCAGCATAACTGTATAGGTCACTATTCTCTAGTCGAGGCTAGTTAAAGGCAGATGTGTTAATAAAGGTCTGTCATTCACACAATGGTTGCAAAGAGTTAATCCAGCAGTGGTGGATCTGATATAAGAGTTTTCCATTTTCCTTTCCCTCTCCCTCAACCTCTGAGGACCACAGGGCCCTCTGTTGCTCTGACCCATCCAAGAGGCCAGCTGCCTCCCTGGGAGGCTGACGATGCAAACACTTCACAGTCACACATCCAGTTAAAATGGGACATGTGAATCTAACCAAAATGCTTTTAGCAGTCATATACCAAAGCGATATCCTACTCCCTACCAATCTACAGGTCACAGATTGTTATCAAAACAGACCTCCAGCTTAAGACCAAGAAGGTCTAAAAGAATAAGGAGGAAACAGTCAGCTTTTGCTACAATCTCCCCTATCCATAAAACTAAAGAAGCCAAAAACTTCTCTTTGAAAAACTATGGTAGAGGTTAACTAACACATCACGCGCAACTTAATTAAGAGAATAGCAACTGTTGACAGATAAATTCAGATGACACAGCTCTCTTTTCGTTAGCATAAGATAATTAATAAGTGTTTTCTTTTTGTGGCCCTTGTATCAGGACAGGTATAAGCCATAAAATTTTCAAAAACATTGAAGTCCTGAGTTCAAAAGTGATCCAGGCTCAGATATGCAAAAGCATTTACGATATTTCTTCACTTTGTGTGGCAAAATCCAGTTAACTTGATCGCTAAATATTTTCTTATTTGTGTTGGGTACACAAAAGCACTTGTGCTGAAGACTACCGCTCCTTCAGCTTTCCTAATACAGTTGTTTGTCTTCCTCACTCCAAGCTGAACAGCCAATTGAGTTTGATACTGGGTCAACATAAAACATATGGTAGACTCTTGAGAGACAATGGAAAGCGTGCCAAAAGATGCCTGCAGTAACGGATAGGACACGTCACAGGAACAGTATGTCATGCATCCTGGTATACTAAGGCATGCAGAAGGTAGCTTTAGCCAGCTTTCACTCCTATAAGCCATTTCTGGAAGTTTTCCAACAACTGCTAAATATAAGAAGGTATACTCACTGATGATTCCCTGATCCCTAGACCAGTGACGTAGACGTTAGGCTATATGGATGTGCTGCAGCCTTTGTCCGGCCCACTGAGAACATCTTCTGAAAGAGTGGATTGTTTCTCCAGTGGTAATTTAGAGGTTACTGTTTAAGAATTTCAGATACCAGTTTAACAGTCTAAGTAGGGAATTAGGCTGGATTTCCACACTGAAATAATTTTATGGATTTTACTTGAAGTACCTTACTGAATTGTTTGAAGTACAGGACTTAAGTTCTGTTAAAGAGGCTTTATATATTTCTACCCTATGTTATTGTGGTTTTCAGTTTGGGCATGGAAAGAATGAGGTATACTCCAAGAATCTTATGACAGAAAGAAAAGCTTTGGCATGAAGCTTTCAACCCTGCTGCAACACAGAATTTCTGTTGGCAAAGCTAAAAAAAAAATTAAAAGTCTGAGCCCAGACTGTACTAAATAAAATGTGTACAGGTTAATTTTGACTAAACATTGTGTAGTTCCTGAAATACAAGTTGTAAAAGTAATAATTACCTATATTCTATGTATTAGATACTCAAATAGTAGAACGTAGCTCTACTGTCTTCCAAAGAGATGCCAGTTTTCACCACCTGAATCTGAATGTCTGCTCACTCATTTT
>VYXH01003359.1:70713-82656 GCA_013397275.1 Burhinus bistriatus
TTTCCTGCTTTAATATTCAGCGTCCCTGAGGCTAGAAGATTATATGCAAACAATGTTAATAGTATAATTTCTCTCCATATTTCCAACACAGCCTGTCAATAAATCAGGTTTAAATAAATCCCAGTCCTGCAAGATAAGACAATGTTTTTGATGTCTCCAGTTGCATTTTGGATATTTATTATAAAAGGTGTGTATCATGCAGCATCAGAAATGAGGTTTGGTAGAGAAAACCAAAAATTCTATCTCCTATAACCTGGGACAAATTCATAGTTCAATAAACTTTAGTATGGAGCTGATAGAGATAAGAACTCAAACTCAGTAGCATAATTTTTCAGATATTGTCCAGGTGATGCACATCCCTGCATGACATCAGTTTTACCTGCTGTGAATACTACATGAACAACCTACACATCATTCGCAAGGCTTTCCCCTTCCTCTCTGCCTTATCTGCTTCTGTACAGTAGCACCCTTAAAAACATCTCTTGACAGCTGATTGTTTGAACCCACTCTAGGCCTCAGTGTAATAAAAAGCAATAGCATCCTGTGGGACATTTGTTTTATCAGCAGCCCTTTAGCTAACACTCAGAATGAAATCCTCCACTGACTCTCAGTTGCAATTGTGAGATTTTTTCCAGGCACTGATAGAGGAATAGAAACATTTCTGGTCAGCACAGTGGCTCAT
Source organism: Burhinus bistriatus (assembly GCA_013397275.1). NCBI lineage: Eukaryota > Metazoa > Chordata > Aves > Charadriiformes > Burhinidae > Burhinus > Burhinus bistriatus. The sequence goes on from VYXH01003359.1 coordinate 71,396, forward strand.
TGTCTAGCAGCCCTACGACTACTGCAAAATGTATAGTTTTGGAGCTCAGGCTGAGGCCAGTGACAGCCACTTAGTTTAATCCCTCATCCGATAGCCACATCTTTAAGTATCATAGCCCTCTGTACCCAAACAGTAACCTTGGATTGTTTTTCTGAAGCCTTCAAAGAGGAACTTACTTTTATAATCTGCTTTCAGCTGAGGGAGCGGATGCTCCAAAGTTACAAACCTGCACTCACCATTAATTTATTTTATGGTTTTCAGTAAAGTATTTAACTTTCCTGTCTCAGACAGCTGTCTCTTTGGAAGATATTTTTTAGCAGCTGACCAGCTGGTTGCAGGAAGAGATATGTTTTGTTATGTCAATCGACTTTGATGGCTGAGCTGCTGGAAGGATAGCTGCAACCCAGGTGCTGTGTCCTGCACAGTAAGATCTTTGACCACTACTGCTAGATTAAAAAATTTACATTACAAAACTGCTGCTATAGCCCTACTAGTGTGGTGGTCAGATGGAAGACATGCTGAATAGATATCGGTGGTGAATGTCTGAGATAACCAACCTGTGTAGTTAATAGCACTGTATATTAGCTCTTTCAGGACACAGTTCATGATATTCTGAAGTAGGTGTCTGAAACAGGGAAGATAAATTACACCTCTGTTGAGTCTGCAGGGAGTCCAGGCTGATTAGTTTAAATGTTGATGTCTCTGTTGTAGCTTCACAGAGATAGCAGAGCGGAGTCACACTAAAGGAATGCCTGTAGAGGAGTAGTTATGCCATCTCTAATGTAATCCAAGCATGCAGAATTCTCTTCTGTTTATACAATTTTATCTACATCATGGATGTTAGCATAGCCATTTTACCTGGAAACTGCATTTTTACACCCCACTTATTATAACTATCCTAATAAACACTGAAGTGATTTTTGGCCTGGTTTCCTTGCAAGATGCAATCAAAATGGACGTTTTGAAAAAAAAGAGCAGCTCTCTTTATGGAGTTTCAAAATGAACATATTCTGAGGGTCAGGCTAGACAAAAATATATTAGCCTGCCAAAAAAAAGACAAGTTTCTTAGGTTTATAAAGTTACCAATTACTTGTTGAACTATAACTAAATATAATAAGAACAACAACAACAACAAAAAATCTGAAGGCAGAAAATGAAATCAGTGAATAACTATCTGCCAGTCACGTCATTCTCGGATATAGTTAGTTGATATACAAGCACTCATATTGTCCATAAATAGTCAGGCATGCTACTTTGCCCAAAACTGTCAAAATCTACTTTGGCTATTACTAGTTCTTTCTACTTCCACCGTTTTATAAGACTCTTTATCTCCTGACTACAGGAGATAAACCCAAGCTAAGGATATGACATTTATATTCATATTTCATTGGTTGTAGCGGCTGGACAGATTTATTCTACACTTTGGGAGCATACAGAGTTAGAAAAGATTCCTACCGACTTCAGGTTTGCCTACACCTGAATGTTTCAAAATCAGTTACTGAGGTCTGGCTTTCATACCAGACTGAAAACCCAAGTAAAATAATTTCCTAGGAAGGCCATTCCATTTCAATTTTACTGGTAAAGTCACGAGAACTGCTGAATTGAATCAGATCAGTTGTTCCTCTAATCCAGGAACAGCTTTAACTGTGAGTAATGCCAGTTTCTTCAAATAAAAGTTTCAAGAAACACTGTAGTGAGCCCCTATTTAATTATCTGGCTGATGAATGGCTCCTTTTCCCTCCTTTTTAAATCTCTGTTTATGCCTGAAGCACAAAATATTTCAATGTTTTCCAAGAGCTGCTTTTTTTTTTTTTAAACAATTTTCACTATAGAGCTATATGTTTTTGTTGCCCACACACATATCTAAAACCTTTTAAGGATTCACCTGTGGCAGTGAGTTCCATAGATTTTTTTTTTTTCCAAAATACACATTTTGATCCATTCTGGCTTTTCTGCCTTGCTGTCTCATTGATTACTGTTAGTTCTCGTATTCTGAGGAAAGGCAGATAGAATTTTACAAAATAGCTCTTAGTATCCCACAAAACTACACCAAAATCTTCTTTGTCCTGGTCCTATTTAAACTACATACTTCATATTTCTTATTTACACTTCCTAGACACTCTCATTTTTAACCAGATCCAGAAGGAGAACTCCCAGAAATTGTCATTAGTTTAGGAAAGTTTCCCACTAAGTTCATGGAAAAAATAGAAGTAGTGAATTTGGAGGAAAACATGAGTTATCTTTTATCAGACTCTGGATGTCTTAGGTAAGAAATAGGTAGAAATTTGAAGGGGGGGCGTAGAAACAAGGGTTAATAAGGGACAGTAATACCAAAAGTATACTGATGTGGTAAAATCTAGCCTTTCTGCCCCTGATGTCAGGTTCTGCCCTTCTCTTCTGAAGAAGGAGGGAAGAAGGGAATGCTTGTTTTCTTGCTTAATCTGGGAGGTCAGCAGGGGAACTCTCTTTTGGGAGCAGCAATGGTAAAGGATGTGGTCCTTGAATAGAAATTATGGAGATAGCAGCAGGCTTTCCTTTCCCTTTACCTCTAGGACTCTATGTCTAGGTGGATTGGTAGACACTCTCCACCTTTTCCTTCTACCTCAAACGAAATATGTTGGCTTAGATATGTTGGAAATAGTGAAAAAAAAGGACAAGACAATTTGGACTTAGCAGCATGAGAGTTTCCAGCCCTACACAAACATAGGTAAATACCACATACTAACTTTCACTAGAAAGCTGTTGTGTCTTGTTCAGTGAGGACAGTTGGCTCTGGAATATATCCTTACACTCCTTCACAAGGAGACATGCTCGTGCTGCTGCACCGAGAGTCAGCACCACCCCCTCACACTATGGTTAGTGCCATTGTGCTTGAGCTCAGTAACAGGTAGGAAGTACTAGCCTGGATTTATCACAATTGTGACAGTATTATTTTTGGACCCTGAGCACAAGTAAATCGCACTTGTAAAATGTATTATTTCAACATATTCAGCTTTCCTCAAAAAATGTTTCAAGATAACCCAACAGGAAACAGGGCTTTCTCAAGATTTTTGTGACAGTGGGCTGTGGGAATTGTTATCCTCAGGGGCACGTTCCCTAGTGCATGGAGCCTTAAATCTTGTGATAAAAAAGTTGCACTTCACTGAAGTGGGAACAGTGTTCAAAGGAGTCCATTGCAAAGGAAAGCACAGTGGCATGAGTTGCACTTTCCATAAGCCCTTACACAAATATGTCATTAATTAGAAACTAAACATTTTAAAGGAGTTGGAAATAGAATAGGATACTACTGAATGTAATGAAATAACTTCATTTAGATTTTCACAAGAGGAAATATTTTTCTTTTTATTTTGCTTAATCCTTTCAGAAATGTTAGTATTTCAGAACTTACTATTTTCATCAAAAATCTTTTTCAGAGGAAATTCTTCATCAAGTTTTTCTGGTTAAATTTGATTTTATAGGATCTGTATATTTTCCGTTGTTTCAGGCTTCACTAAAATGATTCAACTTTCATAAAACTCTTCTTAGGAAAGCAATTTAATTTTTAAAAAATTCCTTTTTTTCCAACTGACTATGGACCATGAAAACAGTGATAATCATGGCAGTGAGTATTACTCTGTCAGTGTGCTTCTAAAGTTATATGTCCATAATGCAGAATCCTGACTGCTCAGCTGTGTACTGCAGTCAGGGCAAAACCGAGGGCTGAAACAGCTGTGACAGCAGAAACCTCTACTGTTCCTACAGCACCTACACTTAGGCCAGCAGCACAGCACGTGGTACAGTTTTATTCTACTTACATAAGGGCAGATTTGGCTGATACAAATGCATCCACACAGAAGCCCTTTGCCAGTGTAGTACTGAAGTAAATAAAACATTGCTGCTGTAGACATAAGCCTAGATTGTATGAGCTGCGTTCAAATGAAAAAAATCTTGGGGAAAAAGGACTGTGCTACTAAATCACTCTCCAGCAGCTGTGAACGGTGATCATGGAGCCTGCAGGAACCAGGCTGATCTGTAGAGGAAGGTGAAAAAGACTGGGATCCAGAGACAGCAGAGGAGAAGGAGAAGGTGTTGCCTCCTGAGCCGAGCACACACTTTGTGTCTTAAAGAAATGTAGCTGCAATGGTGAGTGAAACCTAATAAACTGTCCTTTGGTAGATGGTTTTGGACCTCACTGTGATTTCAGTAGCTGGTTTTAGCAAAATGGAGCCACATACTTGAAACTCAACCCTGTATGAAAACCTAAGTTGCTTTGGAAAGCTATGGCTGCTTCAAAGCTTGCCGGGTTATGATGCTTTCCCACCTTGTTATAGGTTATTCCATTGCAGAAGAACCAACACAAAAGGTCCTGTAAATCCTCTGTCCTGAACTACCCTCACTCTGAATGGTCCTAGTTGGCAGAAGGGCCACTGAGCCAGAGGATAAATCACAGACAGGCACAGGCTTATTAGGTGATCTGAGAAAACTTTTTAATTTTTAATTGCGGTACCTAGTCCCGTGAATATCTCTGGGACTCCAGACGACACAAGTTAGAGGCAAGAGAAGTTTGCTTTTGTACGCACTATCATGTACACTATACATTTAGCCACATGCATAAAGCTACCTGATATCATTTAGAAAAATTTTGATAATTTAGCCTTCAGAGCCATGGGAGCCGTAATGTCTCATCCTCTGGTATGGGATGCAGCTGTGACTGTGTGTCCTCCTCTCCTCCCTGTTAGAAGTGGAACTGTATCTACCCTTGAACTAACTGACTACAAATGTCTTAAAACTACCTCTTTTTCTCATGCGTATATTTTCTGGATGTGTGTTGAGTGTCTTCTGGACATGGAGCTCATATTTCAGAAGGGTGCTGGAAGGCAGAGGTCTTTCACAAAGCTTGCTGAGAAATAATAGCATAGGAGTTGTTGCTACTGCATATAGCTGTCATATCTGTGAAACAGCTGGACCTTCTGGCATCCTGGTTCTCCTTTTCTGGACAGACAGACGGGGTACCAGAAGGTAAGGGGAACTGTCAGATGCCGGGAAGCAGGACTGATCAGTAGCAACTAAGCATTAGACCCCGCGTCCTTCATACAGTGACACAGTGTGGGCAAAGTGATGTCTGTTCTAGGGGGATGGAGGATTTTGTGAATGCTGCAGACATTAAAGATCTTTATCAAGAATATGTTTTGTCATGCAGTAGTTAAAAAAGTATATAGTGAATTCTAACCTTCCTGATTTTTACTCACTTGGTAGTGGTGAAGGAGCAAAAGGTACAGATGTTAACGTCTTTATTTTCTTTTACCAGGACTGATTAGGAGAAGAACTATACATTTGTTTTTTAACTGTCATTGTTTTACTCAGGAGCAATATAAACACCTAAGTGGAATGTCATGACTGAAGGAGAATTAAGCATACTAATCTGCTCTCCATTTCAGCCATTAATATACTATATATCCTGTCTTCACTTCACTTTCATATTCATTACTTCTTTAATGAAAAAAAAAGATATTTTAATGGTCAAAAAAATCTAAATGATTAATGGTACATCAGTTAATGACATTTTAAAAGTATTTCAGGCTGGAAATGTGACACTACAATCATTAAAAATCAGATTCAATTTCCAAAGGTCCTAATCTTAAACTTTATACTGCTGGCAGAAACATAAAATGATATCCCGTAAACTCGGGTGCTTCTGTATGATGGAAAAGCTCAGGAGTTTTGTGAGCACTGCCAGAAAATAATGTGTTCTCGGAAATTCTGGAAGCTGAGGAGGAAGATAACTGATGAGGATATGACAGAGCAAATGAACAAATTGTTCGGTATAGAGGAATTCTCAATCCAGAGAGATCTTTTTCTCTGAGACATCGTTTGGGGTCCAAGAGTAGCATAATGGCTCCAAATGGATAAAAACAACAGTAAATCCCGTTCTCATGCATTATGCATGAGCTCTCGCTATTGGAGTTTACACCACCATCTGGTGTTTAATTATTCCCGCTTTACACCACACGGTGGTGTGAATCTAATGAAATGAATATGTACATTATAATAATTTGGTGCATAGATTCTGGTTTGCTAATTATTAGGTGCCAGGCATCCTTTTTCTAAAGCTGAGAGTTGAAATTCATTCTAAAAAATAAGTGTTGCTGTAGGCTCTCACTGGCAAATACAACGACAATTAATTGTTCCATTCTCTAAAGATCCATTATTCCTGTATGGCTGGTTGATTTTCTCTAACATCTGTACAACATAAATTAATTATACAGTAGTGTCAGAATTCCCATTCTCATACACTGTCAGTATTGTTATAAAGGACCTTTTCTATGATGTTTGTAGCTTAAAAAAAAATATATATATATATTTTGGTATTGAAGGTTTCTCTTCTTGTCTCCCTTGCAGACACAGTGGCTGTCTCTATATGCACCAAGTCTTGTTATGTATCCAAGTTATTATTTTTTCACATTATCACCTGTAGGCCATTAGATTTCAGTCTGTCATCAGTGTATCTGAAACCAATATCCTGTGTTATTAAATTAGTTAGGATCGTAGTTTCTACCTGGCAATAAGCCCTACTGTGAAGACTGAGACTCTTCAGCAAGTGCAATGTTCCCAATGCTCCCAGAAAGGATGTTGAAAACTTGTGTTCCCCATTAACAAACTATACTGTCCATGTATTTTTCTGTGAGCAAATGTTTTTTATAAGTTAAGATATAATGTTTGGAAAGCCAACAAGATTTTCTGTAATAATCACAAAGAAAACTTGGAAGGCTTTAGTGATATGTTCAACAGTGACGCTTTTCTACCAGAAGATGGTGGTTATCTGGTACGATAATGCTGTTAAAGGATATTCACATAACCACTGCATCCAGCAGTGTAGTCCTTCCTTACAACTTACAAATTTTAGCTTACTTTTCTACATTTTGATACGTTTGTGAGCTTAGCAGTTTGTGAACTTGAAAGATTGGTTATGATGTATAGCATGAAAAACACATCCAAAAGCTGCAGATGTTTGTATTTGAAGAGATATTTGAGAAAATAAGACAAAGCAGAATAAAAAGACACTCTGAGAGCCTAGAACAAAAACATTTTGACATGGTGGTTTGGTTTTTTTCCATCTTTGGAAATTTCCCTATCAGTTTTACCTATGATTTTCCTTGAGCTGTATTTCAATGATCTTAAAAAATTAAGGAAGAGAAAAAGAAGAATTAGGAACCATACCATTCAGGTAGTTTTCAATGAAGACTAAAAGCTCAGTTTCGTATTACCTTGACTATTTGAATCAGCCAACCTTTCTTCTTTCTTTCCTTCTGTTCATGAAAACTTTGATAATGCGTATTAATTGGCAATCAATACTTGTTAGAAAATGAAGAAAACAACATGTTTCAGAACAATATTTTCCACTCTTCTGTAAGAAACAAAAAAGACTTGTTAAATTCTTCATTCATTGTTATGTGTGTTTTAATCAACAGCCTTTTCAAATTAGTATGTAGGTTTGAGTGGTATGGAGGAACCTATAGTTTACAGCAGATGTTGCAGAAAAAGTATGTATTATAAAAGCAAAAAAACATTCTTTTGAAATTAATATAGTTATCCATATCATTAAAGAAATTCTTTTACTAGATCAGCTTTTAAATTGTTATAAATACAGTTGAAGTAAAGCTTCTAAATTCAGTGATGTCACCAAATCTGAATAATAACAAAAATATTATTAGTTACAGTATTAACAACTAAGCAAGTATTCCACCATTTTTCATTTTGTTGAAAAAACACATACGCCATTATATTTACTGTTTTTCAAATATCCATCATTTGACTATTACAAAAGCTAAACAAATTCAGACATAAGACAATTCTCTGTAGTCCCAGTGGGTGACAATAAATGATGTTTATAAAAATAATTTTCTGATACAGACTTTCACTTTTTTATGTAAAACTGTGATAGAAAGCATTTGTATAGAGAAGTGATTGTCTTGGAAATAAGTCTCACATTTTTTTTTTAAAGAGAAAACTAAGTAAGAAATAATCAAAAAGTTTAACAATGTCTACCAGTTGCTTTTGACACAGTGTATGTTGTTTTCCAACTTCTGCTCATCAGGGAGCAGAATTGTTCCATATTCTCTGGTCCTGGAGTAAGTGGGGATGTTGCAAGATTTGCATCAGCTCCCTGGGCTAGCAGGGAACCTCAAAAAGTGCAGCTCATGTTTCTAGTACTTGCAGAAATTAGGAAAAGGATTGCGTGGGGTTAAACAGTATTATCTCATCAGCATTCAGCACCACTGTTATGCCATGAAGGAGAAAAAATAACAGAGGAACATGAGAAGAGAAATAGATAAAAGGCAAACACTGAGAGGAAAAACATGTTGTTTCTTAATTGAGCTGGAAAGAAAGAGGAGGAGGAGGGGAAGACATTGCTTGCAGTTGTTTTTTGATGAGAAACCTTTTTGTGCCCATGATTATGTAGGTTAAAAGTGTAGTGCTGCCTCTAACAGTCAGTCACATTGTAATTCTTGTATGGTAAATCAATGGTGAAAATTCAGGAAGAAAATAAGAGGAGGAAGGGAGGAAAAAATATAATTCAGCAATGTGAACATTTGTAAGATGTACAGGGTCAACTCATCTGAATTAAGGCATCATTGTAACTCCTTTGAAGTCACTGAAGCTATGCAAGTTTACATCAGCTGAGATTTTCACTCCCTTCTTCTTACTGTCAATGTCTCAGCTCCTTTCTCCCCACCATATCCCAAAGTGTCCCTGACTCTGTAGTTCTACACTGTACTGTAGTTTACATTGTACAGAAAATAACAAGGGGGGACACACCACTGACTTGTAAGGATATTAGATTCAGTGTTAAGACATTGTCTCATACTTGAATTTTTTTCTGAACCATCTGAATTTCATGTATTATTAATGTTTCAGGATTTAACTGATTTCTTTTTCTGTTTACTTTTCAGACACCTGTATCCCTACCCATTATCTGGGCTGGGCTAGAATTAATCTCACAAGAGTGAATTTTGAAATGGAATTTTCAATGTATTCCATTTGCAGACCCGGAACAAACACGGCAAGAACAGCCACTGTAATGGCATTTTGGCACTTCTGTTCACAGGTGGCAGGAGAAAGTACAGAAATTCAAAAAAGAAACACCCTCCCCCAAATAAACAGGTAAATAAATCTCCTTAAACTTGGGGTAAAGGTTCGGCTTGGGGCAGAGGTTTGACACCGTTTTATTGCAGCTCATCCTGATGCAGTGTTTTCTAATTATACAGTAAGCAGTCTCCCTCGGATGGAGCTGCCTGTCAGCCCACTCTCCAGTCGAAATGGCCATATGGAGCACTCTGCAGACGGCTGGGCAGTGGCACGTGTACAGCTGTGCAGGACGAGCACCCAGGTGTTTCAGCCTGCCTGTGATAGGCAGCGAGCAGGCAGCTCTGCAAGAGTGGGGAGGATACTCAGCAAGGGTGAAAGAAACCAACAAGATGGGATTTGGCAGGAAATAGCAATAATAATAAATAACATTAATAAATAATAATAAAACGCTTATTTTACCACATCAGTATTTTACACTCCATCATGGGGAACAAAGTCTGGTCTCACTTAGGCTTAGGTGAGACTATAAGTAAGAAATATGAATATAACACAAGCGTAGGCACACATGCAGTAGCTCAAAATCATGCTAAAATAGAAATGAGGATGGATTTGTTTTGCCTGCCACATGAGCTAAATGAGCATACCTGAAGCAGACAGGTAGCACTAGATTCTGTCCCCAGATTTGCTCAGCACTCATTCCCAGAGCCGCTGCTACCTGATCCCAGCGGCTCACCTGACACTTTCCAGAGTTGCCGTCTCACGTGAAATATACTGCTTAGACTACAGGGAACGCAAAGTCACCTCACTGGCTGCGTCTGAGTTTCTTTTGACTTGTACTGGTGAAAATGCTATAGAAACCCGAGCTTCTTTCTGTCACAGCTGAAGCTGGAAAAGATACATTTTATGCTACAATCAGCTGAATCCTGCACACAGCTGCATCCAGATTCAGATATATCCATACACACAAATAACAGTGCTGTGAACACAAAGGAAATACGCATTGGAAAAGCTATTATAAAGTGCCAGAGAGTGTTTTATGTTATACAAAATATACTTACTAAGTATTTACATTGCTTACAAAGCTTTAGAGATGCTTTAGAGGATGCTTTAAAATAATATGTGAATAGGATGAAGATTTTCTTTAAAATAAAGCAAATTTCATGCATATATTTTATACAAGATGAAATGAGTGTCCATTTCACCATTTCAGTGTCCATTTCAGTGTTAAAAGATTTTTATCAAAATTCAGGTTTTTTGTTTACTATTTCATTGCAATTACAGAAATCAGAAGTTCTTATAAACATTTTTGGATATTGGTAAATATATGTGGATTGTTATTTTGCTTTGGTCTGAAAAATTTATTTTAGAAACACTGTCTTGTGAAAATTACCATCATAGGAAAGAGTTATGCAATTTTATTAAATGTAAAAGAAATACATAATGAAAACCAATGTCAACTTCTTTACTTTCAAACATTCCTTTGCACTATATGCACGGTTGACCTTGCATATACATTGGGAAGAAGCAGGTAAAATTAAGAATGTCAGCCTAAGCATTTTTGAAATTTTAACAGATGTCAACTTCCCTCCTCCTACAATTACCATCCTAAGCCTGGCAAACTTTTGAGTGATTTAGCACAATGACTAGTGTGTCAGGAGTCTACACCAGTGAGGGTCTGGGCTGAGAAATGAACTAGAAGTGTATTATACATGCTCAGGTTTTGGTCATTACTCTTTAACAAATCAGAAAATATTCGTCCTGTTAATCCTGACAGGAACCAAGTGTCACAGAAAGCCAAATGTAGGACTCATCTCACCTAAGGTTAATTGTATAAAAATTAGACTTCTCCTCGGACTTTTCCTTCTCTTCCATAGAGACATAGAAATGAGAAAAATTGCCTTCTGGATACGCCTCTCTCTCTCTCCACTCATTACAAAAGGAGCCCAGACAGCTTGCTTAAGCTAGGCTAGATTTTACATAGCTGCACAAAGAGGGATGAATCCCATCTGTGGGGTGAGATTTTCAAAAGTGCTTACATGACTTAAGTGTTCACTTTTCTTAGGCTTTCCAGAAATCTGTGTTTCTAAATTACTTACATTTGGAGTTTATTTTGATTCCTATCAAATGAATAGACGGGCACATTAGCAAAATCCAAGTAAGCTGATTATGTCCTTTAGTTCTCGGTGTGTGTTTTA
>VYXH01003367.1:1409-147157 GCA_013397275.1 Burhinus bistriatus
TGGGACTCTTTAGCCTGGAGAAGAGAAGGTTGAGGGAAGACCTTATTCTTGCTTCTAAGTATCTAAAGGGTGGGTTGGAGGAGGATGGAGGCAGACTCTTTTCATTGGTTGCCAGTGACAGGACGAGGGGCAACGGGCACAAGTTGGAACATAGGAAGTTCCATTCAAACATAAGAAAAAGCTTCTTTACGGTGAGGGTGACCGAGCACTGGAACAGGCTGCCCAGGGAGGTTGTGGAGTCCCCTTCTCTGGAGATTTTCAAGAGCCGCCTGGATGCAGTCCTGAGTAATGTGCTCTAGGCATTCCTGCGTCAGCAGGGGAGTTGGACTAGATGATCTCTAGAGGTCCCTTCCAACTCTAAAAATTCTGTGATTCTGCGATTCCGTGATTCCGTGAATCAATTTTCTGTCTCCATGCATACCCATTGCACACAATTTACAGAGATTCAGCATTAATATTTCTATAAGCTTTAAGAGATTCTCTCAGGACTTTAGAAATGACAGATAAAAGGAAAGTTTTCAAGGCTGTTTACTGTTTTGCAGGAGTCAATTCTTTTATGCCATGCATTTTCTATTTATCAAAAACATACTTGACACTGCTGCAGAAAAAGTGATGTCTGAGAACTGTATTTTGGCATTCAGGTTTAGTGGATATTCATAGTTTGTAAGTCATCACTGTGAGTTCAGCTGCATATTTGCTCTCCCACCACTTTGCATCACTGATATTTTGTTAGGAATCTTTGTGAATGTCCTCGGGGTCAGAGATAGCATCACATTCCTGGAGAATTTGTTTCCTATAGTCTCAGGCTCTAAGGTCACCTCGGGCTGTAGGGTCACACAGTGGTCATGCAGATCACAGTGTAGCAGCAGCAGCTGCTCCTGTAGTGTAAAAAATTTATCCCAGCAAACAAAAAATGCCAGTCACTGGTGTTTGTGATTAGCACCAATTCACATGCAAATGGAGAGAGCAGATAAAGGACCTAGAGGACAACCCCGAAGAAGAGCTAGCAAGCAGACAAGCATGCATAGGACAGAAGGAAATTGTCTTTCATGTACCTGCCAATGATGGTATGTACTCCATGGAATAAAATACCCTGGGAAGTGATGAAACCACACAGTTTAATGTTGTTGCTGGAGCAAAAAAAGTTACTCTGATAAATTAGTGTTTCTCATCCAAAGTTTGGAAGTTTGTCTTTTAAATGGGTAATGAACAGGCAAGACTAATTTGCTGAGCTCTTATATAACGCTACAATATTTTAATTTGCACATTTTCTACCTTTACACTGTCAAAAGTGCTACCCATTTTTGCTTGTATTTTTTCTTGAGTCTTTATCAATACTACAAATGAGTAATTTATTTTCAGACAACATTACAGAAAACGGTGATGAATGAAAGATAAAATTTCCATGAGAGGTGACCAAGAGAAGTTGTTCTGCACAGCAAAGGAGCTGCTATTTCTGCACCTAAAATCTCATCATAGACATTAAAATGTCACTGTAAAGGCTCTCTAAACCACTCACTAGCAGAACAGAGCAGTGCATCCAACAGATCCATTAATTGCTCTCTGGCTAGAACAGGCAGAGATGAGGTATACATAGAAAGTGAGATGTCTCTGGCAACGTGTTACTACACTGAGATCACTTTCCTACAGGAATCCAAACGGTACCAATATGTTCTTCTGCCATGCACTTCAAACCAAGTCCTACAGCAGCTCTTTTTTGTGAGGTGTTAAGAATTGCAGTGCATAGTCCAAAAAATCACAGAGTTAAATATAAAACCAGATAGAACTGCTGTGAGGTGTGTACAGCTCAGCAAGGCAAACTCTTAAAAAGCAAGCCTAGACAGCATGGGCTTGTGAGGCCTTCAAACCTCGTACAGGAGCACTGTCCTTAGGATGAACGCCCTTGCAGAAAGCCTGATGTTCTGGTGTCCCAGGCAGTTACCTGTGAGCTTAAAGCCAGCCTGGACAATAGCAGTTTGCATTCCCTGAACACGTCAAGACAAAGGTCAATGCAATGACAAACTAGGCCTGCAGTCCCAGAAATTCAACAGTGTAGCACATACAACACAAAACAGCACAACTCCATAATTATGTATAACAAGGTACAGTATTTGATTTCTAGCAGATTAGCAGCTCCAACTGCTTGTTCTCCACTTGCTGCTGGAGTCTCATCTGATCTAATTGGCTTTTGCAATAGCAACAACAGAGTTAGAGTCTGAACTCCAGGGATCTGTGTTAATAAAACAGGATTAGGATCTTTACGGACCTCAGTCAAAATCTGGGGATTACAATTTCAGATATAAACAGCATGCACAGATGAACTGTTCAAAAGCAAAATTTCTGTTGGTAATTGCTTTTAGCAATGAAAAAAAAGGAGAAGAAAATTACGTGACATACACGCCAAGGTGTCTGCAAGCAGAATGTTTCTTTCAGGCGTTACTAGCAAAGTTGTGTAGACGCTTCATTAAAAATTCAGAAAAAGCAATATAAATACTTTGTATATGAAACCACAGCTAACACTACAGAGTTTAACTGCTGTTGCACAGCTCACTGCTAGGGGTAATCAGCTCAACTTTCTCCTCATGGATGAGGGCTCCAAGTAGAGCCTCGGCCCCCTGCTCAAATACAGACGGGCTCCAAGGCTGAGCAGCCAGGACACGAGTCACCCCTTTCCCCACACCATGCTACCAACGATAAACTCTTTGAGGACACTTAGCTAAATTATGTATCCTCTCGTGTACAGGAAAAGAAAGGGAACTGATGCCTGGTTCAGAAGAATCAAATCTGGCTGAAAGCAGTGGGAGTTCAGCGTCTGGGCTCTGCAGAGTTTTGAAGAGCCTCCTTTGAGGTGTAAAAAGGTATCTAGCCAGAATTATGTGCCTATGGGGTGAAAAGGGGTCCAGAAAGATCCTGTACAGTTCTCAACAGGCCTAAACTCATCAGCGTTAATCTTTTGGCCTGTACGTTCCTCGCTGACTGCTGCAAGGGCAAATAACACCCTTTCTGCCGAAACTCTGCAACACCCGGCTGGTGCTGGGGGTTTAGGGTTTCTCTCTGGATCTTGTCCTGTGTAATTTGCCTTTGGTAATGCAGACAAAGCACAAAATGGTATCCAGAAAAAGAGCAGCTACTGATTTGGGGATTCTCCATTTTGAGCTCTGAAATTCAGTAATCAGTGATCACAAGCTGAGCATTTATCATCAGGAATTGCTTTTGAAAACTTGACTCTTTTTTTTCTTCCTTTATGACTCACACTCAGTCCTGCCTTCCTTTGGTAATATTAAAAAAACTCCACAGATTGCCATTAAAAAATCTGAAATTATCCCAAAGGACATTCTTTTCATACCTTCACACTGTTAATATACATTGTAGCAGATAAATTATAACAAGCATTCACTTGCCAGCATGCTCCAAACTAAGTAAACAAAAAAAGTCCCCTGTCTTGGTCTTAATTTCTTTATTTATTTGCTGAGTAAAATCAGTTGTGCTCACATTAAGACAAGACAGAGACACGAGTTTCTGTGATGGTCTCTGCCCAAAAGAACAGTGAAAGTTTGTCTTAACACAGAGCTGAGTGTCTGAGCAGCGCAACGGGTCAGAAGAAGGCAGAAAGTAGCTATTCTAAAAATATGTATTTATGTGTTCTTAATAAAAACCGCAAACAAGATGGCCTTTTCTACCAGCATTGAAAAATATATGGGAAAGACCTAATTTTTCCCTCGATCCTCATTAGATGCTGTTAGCGGTTGCTGCACTTACAGAAAAAGGTTTCTTCTCTGTAAAAGGAGAAGTTGTGTGTGGAAAGCAGCAATAAAGCCTGAGGTGCTTCTTTCTGAGTGCTTTTGCAAGCAGCTCAGTGGAGCTCACAAATGCCTTTTTAAACTGTTTCATCTTTGAAGAATCAGCAGGAGAATCATAAAATCAGAAAACAGAGTATTTACAGCTACTGGACTGAATCTTTTTGAATGAGGGATTGGAAGCACGTGACCACATGGTATTTTAAATTGCATTAAAAATACAATATTTGTGTAACTGTCCTTCGTGTCATTTTTTCAGACCTTCAGTATTGTTTCAGAGAAACAGTCCTGCACAATGTGTAATAATGCATCACAGGACCCTGTTCCCATAGATCTGAAATTTCTTAGTTTAATCTTCACCTAAACAAATATTCCCTTAAATAAAATAGAATAATATTCTCAGTGGCATGTGCCGAGTGTTTTCAGTCACTTGGAAGAGTAAACAGAGCCCCCCTGCCTGTTCCTGCTTCCTTTGACTCTTGCTTCCTTTCCCACGTGCTTTGTTTCTCTAACTGTTTGACCCATGCCTGGGCCTTGCAGGTTCCATCTTCCTTTCTTAGCTCTAACAGCGCTGCACCGCTGTGCGGCTAATGAGCCACAGAAACGAGCTTTGCCACCTTTATTGGGAAACTTTTCCACTTTAAGGGAAATGATTCCATGTGGGTGTCAGAGAGGCACTGGACCCTCTCCATACAACAACACATTGTTTCTCTTATCTTGACCTTTCTGCCTCTTCTTTAATTCCCTACATTTTTTTTCTCAACTACTGGATTCTTGGCTAGTTTTACTGTTTGCTACAGAATATGCCTGTCTTAAGATTTGGGGTTTTTTTAACTGATATATTCTGAGGAAAGAAATGCTTATTTTAGTCAAGATATGAGCTAGTCTAGGAGGAAAATGTTCCTTTTGATCTACACACCTCAAACTCCTAAATCCAGACATCATTTCTGAAAGCAGTTTTTCAAGAGGAAATCAATTAAAAAGATGGTAGTTCAGAAAATTCTTCTCAGCTTGATTGCTGTAAAGTAAGTATGTAAAAAGGTAACAACGCCACACTTCAGAGGAATCATTCTACTTTGATGCTATATCCCAATGGCACCTGTTCTGGTGTCACTGATGTCACATTAGAATATCAGCTATGTTTCTCTTTTCCTTTCTCCCACTCATTTACCAAAACAATACAATGTTCAGTGCTCCCTACCCTATTTTGAATAAATTTTCACTATTATATACATCCACCAAGGGTTTATGGTGAGTATGAAAGAGTTGAACATTAAATTAATATTAAATATTGAACAGTGAGTGTTAAACAGGTGAATATGTCTTGTTGCTGATAACTGATCATAACAAAATTGCAAAAATCACAAATAGTAATGACTTCTTTGCACCTGAATACACATTATTAAAAAGGTCGTGAGAAATGACAAAGCCTTTTCGTGATATTTTGTGATTTTAAACATGTGTGGGCTGTGATACCAACTACTCTGAGACATAGCATAGTTTACAACCTCTGCTCTACATCATCCAACAAGGTGTTTAAGGACAACACACTGATTTTTGTTCTGAGTTTATCTACTGTGGTGGAAAGCCTACTGATTGGACCCTAGCGGTACCCACATTTTAGTAGCTTCTGTTATGACATATTACAAATTCTTTTGATTTGTGAGCTCCTACATATTTCTGATAGAGATGTGGATCCACACAGCTGTGTCACTACCAGAACTGTTCGCATACCTGCCATAGAATATGGGATTTTTCTTTTCTTGCTTTTAAGGACCTCCTAAAGTCCACAGAACTCAAGGATTTCCAGAGAGTAGGCTGAAAATCCCTATTCTTCTTTTGGGTATTCCTTCCTCTCTTGAATTAGATGTACTTCACAAATGCAGGGTATGATAATTTCAAGCCTGAAATAGAAACAAACACCTAGAATGGGGAAGACCTAAAAGGCCGAAATGGCAATAAATCCCACCAGGTTGATCAGAAAATAAGAGGTTACAGCCCTCCACATACAGAATCAATACCTGGTCCTGCTGAATTGCAGGATTCACAGCAAAGATTGAATTTACCTAGCCTAATTATGTCAAGAATAAGAAGAAATTTCTGTGGACAGAGATATGTAGGCTTCCCAGAAACCTGGAGAGACTTGTATTTGATCAGAAAGTCTCTATTTGAAACCGGAACTGTGCTTCCTGCTCCTTAGGCATGGGACACTGACTCACATTTATAGACTATCTAGGGTCAGGATGGGATACCATGTTAACATTAACAATGGATAGTTAATAGAAGATTGGGAAATCTTCTTCATAACCACTATCCATAACTCCCTGATCAGTGTCTGTCTAAGCAAATCCATGGCAAAAGAAAGTCCTACACAAAAGTTTGTAATTACCTTTGGATTGGGCCTTGTCAGCAGAAAAGCAAAGAAAGATATTTCTTTTGAAAATTGCAGTTGGCCACAAGCAACATCTACAGACATGATTATCTGCTCATCTGTTGTCATATCACCTAATTATTGGTGCAACTAAGATCAGGATAAGAAAAGAGGTGCTCAGTTTTACAATAATAGCATGCTGCTAAGACAATTTCACAGGCAAATTTTAGATAAAGAAGGAAGGGACCCCATGGTGTGCTTCTTTTAAGATGTCAGTGAATGAGAAACAGGTGCTTGTCCTTCTCAACAAATTACTTTTAGTTTTGGTGGTCTGCAAGAAGCCAGTGAAGAGCAATTTAAGACATACTTGGTGATTCCATAGCTCTTGTTTAATAATATACAGACACTTGTTTAGAGGCTAAGGATAACAGAAATGAAACTAAATAATGCTTCCAAGCATGAATCTATTCCTAGATAACCATCCATGTCTGCACACATCTATTATTAACCATTTCAGTTTCTTAAAAGGTACAGTCATTGATCTCAATTCACAACACCGCAAAGAAGTGAATGCACTAAGTGGAATAAATGCTAGCAGGCAGGCACCGACTCTGAACATCTTGCCTGTCTTTTCCAAGTAGTAGAAAAAAGGCATTATAATCTGATCTGACCATGCAGTGCCCAAATAACCAAACAACTTCTAAAACTCCCAGCAAATTCTTTTGGCTTTGCTGTACATTGATTTAGGAACTTTATGGGTCTCCAAAGCTATGGCACAGCTAATTCAGTTCATCAGTCGTCATTGAGAAACATGGTGGTCAGTGAGCACCAGCAGCAAAGCAGAGATGAAGGCCTCTGCGTTATGGAGAGGAAGCAAAAGCCCCCTCTGAGAGCTGATAGCATCAGTTAGGTAGAGGAGTCACTTCCTGAGTGGAAGTTGAAATCAGATATAATTCTAACAATATGCAGCAGGAAATCACAAAAATCTCCAGGATTCATTAGTTTCCCAGAAGACATAGATGTTTCTCTAAATCTCAAAAGTTAATGCACGTGGTATTTGTTTTCAGCAAGTTCAACAAAGAGCATGACAAAGATCCTGTTGTGCTTGCCTCCAAACTTATTCATGTTTCTTTATGAGTTGCTACCTGATGAGCCATTTATATAACTGTGTCCCAAGTTATTTCCTCTGCTGTCTCTGTACCAACAATGTCTAATCGGACTTTGCTTCCTATGATTCTTATCCAGTGCTGCATTTAAATGTCAGCATCCAGTCCAAAAATCAAAGTAAAACAAAACCAACCTATGTTAACTAATAATTTTATGAATTGTTATAATGTCAATAGTTATGAATATAAATCTGGCTATCACAGCTCCCTTTCTAAGAAATTTTATTCTCTGTTGTTCACGACACCAACTTCTTGGTCATTAGTAGTCATTAGTATAGCTATGGCTCTTCCTACTTACCCAGCTTTTACACCCTTTTCCTCTCTCCCACCTTCTGCCAAGTACTCTTTGTCTTGATCCCCACTACTGCCTCTTTACCAATTTATAGGCCAACCAGGGAATATTGTGCTACTAAAGAAATAATTTGGACACCTTGAATGAATGGCCATATCACTTCGAGCCTCTCAGGGTTTCCACTGTACTCAGAATGATCACCGTCTTAAAGGTCAGGTAGAAACTGTCAAAAGCCAATACCTGGTGTTTGTGCCACCGCTCGTTTCACATAATCCTAACTTGTCTAATATCTAAATGAATTTCTTGTCCATTTCATGCAATGCTGTTATATCAGGAAATTGTTGGTACAATCATTATAGCTCCTCCCAATCTTGTTGCTCCCATGAACTGGCATAGACATAGTATGACAATGAGCTCTGTTGAAGCAATACACATAATGATAGCTATGGTCCCACACCAAGATATTATTTCTATTTACTTTTTTGTTGATAAGTGAACAGTAAATGTGGGAGGGGAGACACTTACTTAAGAGGCTTACTTATGGTGATGAGTCATGCTGTAAATCAGTACACTTAGGACTAGCTACTTAGAAACAGTGCTTTCCACCTTGTAAATCTCTGGCAGTATTCATTGTAGGGCAAAGGCATCCTAAGCTAAGGATCATATTAGCAATCTGCACACCAACTTGAGAGCTGCACTTAAATTGCACAGTAGAGTAAAAGGTGCAGGAGCATCTGCCTCAAGAAGATGATGTTGAAGTGAAAAGGATACTGAATTTAGCCAAATAAGATAACCAGTTGGTCTCTTTTTACATTCACTGTAAGCAATGGAGATTCCTTCAGAAGGTGATGCAAGGGATGTAAATTAAGTTCCTGGTGTAGATCCCATTTAGAAGAGCTCCTAGCTTTTCATTTGCTCTTCAGGGAGTCTATTTGGCTAGTTTACCTGGCCAAAGTTGGAAGGTGTTAGCATGTCGCCTCGCCTCAGCTGCCTTCACCCCTCTCCATTATGTCAGTAGGTGTCATTTGCAGTGTTCAAGCATCATCCAGCATCTCATCGAAGACCCCAAAGTGCTTACTGCACTGTGTTTCCCGGTAAAGCTTTGTTTGCCCTGTGAGCTCCGTTTTGGCTGTTGGTGTTTTCAAATCATTTCCAAGTCAAAAGACAGATCTTTTCCAAGACCACAAGGTACGGAAACTCTTCTGAGGTCTTAGGCTAAATTTCTGTTTTCTAATATCAGCCTTCTTGTGGAACAACATACTTTTTTCACAGAAACATTGGTACTTCCTGAATAAATTTTTATTTCCTCTAATACAAATTGTTTATTTATTGTCATAAAACTTAGTTATTCTCATCACGCCTCACTGATGGTATATGCAGTAGTCACAGAGTTCACTGATCCATAACTGACCACAGGTGTAATGACCTCAATTGCCTGCACATCAATGTGCTCAAACACACAAAGACAGGATTTGCATCCAAATGGGTGTTTGGAAGACTGCTTTATAGGCCATAATGAAGCTATATTGTTGTGTAATCACTGTTAATGTGCTTTTGTAATTGGTTTTGAAACTGTATTTGAGCATTTCAGAATCACTTAGGTGGAAGAATTCAAAACTTTTAGAAAGGTGCAATTCGCATCTGATGTCTCATTTAAGGTCTCCAAAAAAAAGTGAAGCACTTGTCAGTCCCTTCTAACAGATCTTTGCACAAGATATTGCTTTTTAGGTTTTGGACAGACTTATATGTTGCTCTTTTTACATTTTTACAGTATAAATCTGAGGTTATAATTTTCATAAGATCATCTCACTTTTGTTTTAAATTTGGAAGTGGGAAAGTATTACAAAGTTGGAAGTTGGCTTTTCCTGGACTTAGTAAGGTAATACTTCTGAATGTCAGTTCTGAAACTCTACCCTCTGAAAGTCTTTCCACATGGTAATTATCCTGTTATTAAAAATTTTTGCAAGGCTTCAGTTCTGGCAGTAGAAACACCAATCATGTAAGCATACACTAATTTTATGCATCTGGGTTTCTCCTTTGCATTCAGTAGAGCTGCTTTTGTAGCTGAAGTTGCACCTGTGCATAATACAGATGAGGGTAAATGTCAGTGAATGATAGACACATCCTACATTTGAAAGCTAAAAACTTGAGCTGTAGAGAGTTTCTTACCTGTTATCCTCTGTATATCTATCAAGTGTCTGATGAGCAGAAATAGAAGTTTCTTAGAGAAAAACAGTGCTAAATCCTGGGTCTGTTAAATTCAATGCAGCTTGACTGCAACAGTAGTTTCCAGTGAGAAGTGACTCAGGTCTGTCCCCCCATCATTTTTACTTAAAAGTTGCACCATGAAATCCACCAGAATGAATTTAAGCAAACTGATTTTAGATTTGTATTACCCTATGCTCAGCAGTGAAATTTGTTTTCATGTAAAATTTGTTGTGTCCTTTGACAGTTTACTATTACTTAATTGTACTTTTATTACAAAATTCATCATAAGATGTATCAGATTATCACCAGTTTTCACAGAAATATTATGAAACTTCATGAGTAACTGGCCTGTAACGCTACTGGAGATCACATAGGGATTAAGGAAAGCAGCGATTACATTTGACTTCAGTCCAGTAAAGCACATAGGTAAATGAAAACCGCCTTTATCAACAGACCTGTAGATTTTTCTAAAGAAAGCAAGATTTACACACTCACATAGATCATAGCCCAAGATCTTATTAATTTATAACGGACATAAGGATTGCATGAGCATTTCTAACTTTCTAAAGTTTGGATATTACCATATAAATGAGTTTCAGCAGTCTAAGGAAAGGAAGTATACTAATATGAGTGACAAGGCTGACTGGAGGCTTCGAGGCTAAGGACAAGCTAAGTACAGTCTGCCCTCTTTTAAGGGTGATTCACTGTCTCCAACATGAGTATGGGATGTTGGTACCCAGCATGCTGCTCAGTTATGTTGTTACCTGCAACTGCCTGAGCTACTTCCATAGACTCTGTCTCTGTGTGTGCGTACACTTCTGTTTTTATCACAAACATTGAGCTGTGTTAATTCATCTAACTTTAAGGAAAAAACATTATGTTCTTTGGTGGGGTCTAAAATGAAATTAATTTAGCTGCTGGAACAGTACTTAAAGGATGCTTTTCTATGGGCTTGTTTAATGAACAGCTGCTTCCCATGAAGGGAAGGGTAGATCTCCTTTTTACGTTTTATAAAGGAAACTTAAGATTAATTAGAGCAATTAATCTGCACGGTAATAGTATCTTGGAAATTTCCACATCCCTACAAGTTTGCAAGTTAGCTTACATGCTCCCAAACACATGCTCTCTTTCCTGTCCTTGCCATTGGTTTCAAAGCAAAAGCTGAGCGAATGCTTATTGCTCGCTCTGCAAACAGAACGATACATGAAAGAATAAGTTGAGTAAATCGTATTAACAGAAATGGTCTTGCATAAAACGATAATATCTTACTCTCTGAGTCACATTATAGTCACACATGTGAGTTAAAGTTATAAAAGAAGTAATAGTTTAATACCTGTAGAGCTGAAGGGACATTTCCTTTCATTGGAACATGCCAGACAAGTCCTTGTGAAAAGCAAAGCCTCACTACCCTTTGAGCTGACTAAACAGGCCCTAAGGCTTGCATCTACTTTACATTTAATTGTTCTTCAGAAATAATGTTATTTTTAATAAATCACCTTCAATAATTATGAAAGACTAATACATTTGAGGTTTTTTAATTGCACCAATATGGCTGATTGGAACAGTTGTTACTGTGATAGCTACATTTTTTTTCTACATATTTATACTACATTTGCTCTCTTGCATTTTGTCACTCTAAACTCCTTCTGACAGTTTGGTTAGAAAGCTTCCTGTGCGTCCATTTTAAAAGGACTATGCCAAACGGAGAGATTGCCTCTAGAAAAGCAGGGAAAGTAACACCATCTTTCTCAAGAGCGAAGACCTTTCTAGCAGGTCGTGCTTTAGCCAAGTACAAGTTGAGCTCGGTGTAGTGCCTGCTGAGTAAAGTCTGCGGATAGTGTTATGCCATTATAATATCTAACTGTCCTTTCCAGCTTTAAAAAGCTACACAACCATGTAATGCTCCTTCCCTTGAAATGGGTGTTTCGATATCAACCACATAATCTCCCTAGATACTTTAAATAGCAAGTGTGATAATTTACCTTAATACTGTTGAGACTAAAGTTAAATAGATTTGGTTTTCAAATCTAACAGGTGCCATTTGAACAAGTTGGAATGGAGCAGAGTGGGGACTTTGGAGACAGAGGACCTCAGGAGGTCCTATTCGAGCTTCAGACCATAGCCATGAGAAAGGTATTATCAAAACCAAGCTTCAGGCCACAGGGAGACAATAGATATTATTATAATGCTTCCACTGCAGCTTTCTACTCCTCTTCTGTCATTCTGTGATCACTGCACAGTGCTCACATTATGTGACCACATGCTCAAAGATGTCACCACTCAGTGTTTAATGAGAAAAATTGTAGTTCCTCAGTCTCCCTGTAAAACGTCATTTGCAGCCCCTGTAGACCATAAACTTGAGCAGTGGGACTGGCTCCATCTCCTGGGCAGGTCTCACAGGCTCCTTTGAAGCTAGAGACTGTCCTGGAGGAACACTGAGACGGCAAATGCGGAATGGAGAATAGCTGCAAATCTGTCTTTTACAGGATCATGCTAGAGGACAGGAATTTTTAGAGAGATCATCTTGTTTCTCTGGGCTTAGCCCTTCCCCTCACCACTACCAAAAAAAAGTGAAGTTGTCATAACCTCAGTTTGGCTATAAAAGCACACAGGTTTGATCTGATCTGCATTCTGACTCCAAAGTGATGCTGTCCTTGGGCCCCCAAATATGTGATTAATTTTGAGAAGTGTACTTAAAAATCCACTAATACTGTTTTTTTTTTTTTAAAAAAAACAAACCACAAAACAACTTGCTATATTTGTTTCATGGGGAGAAGAAAGCTCAGGTCTCTCCACAGGAAAGTGGTAGTCCTTAGCAGTCCACCGCTTACGCAGTCCTCTAGACAAAAAAAACTAAGCTGGAAGGGGGGCAGGGAGAATGCTCCCTGTTTCAAAGGATTTTCTATTTTCTCCTCTCCTTCTTTCCTTTCTATTGTTCTGCCTGATTTTCGCTGTTCTCTGGAATGGCAGTTCCTTAAGGTCAATCTATTGTTATTTAGGAGTGTGATTGAGATATCAGGCTGAGTCATGCAATATTTGCCAACTCCACACCTTTCAGCATTCTACTCCTGAGAGTGGAGGTAAAATAGCTTTTTGTCATTACTACTGCTTCCTTTAAAGAAAATGAGTAAGAAAAGGAGTACGAAAAAGAAAATTACTTTTTAATGCATTTTCTTAGGGTTTTCATAAGCCTGCAGTGAAACTGAAGCTGTCCAGGGCCAGCAGCATTCACAAATAATGCCTTAGTAATACAGGCATGTAAGTCTAAGAGAGAGAAACAGGAGAAGGGATTCAACAAAGAAGCATATTTTAAATCCACTGCATGCTGATTAAGAAACAGTAAGAAAAAAAAGGCTGCCTAAAAATTCTGATAGATTAGTGAAAATCTGTTTTTCATTTCACAAACAGAGTTTTACACTGATCACTTGCAAAAAAACCCTTAACTGGACATGAAAAAGCCTACACAAAGGCTACTTTGTGTGAAACCTATCTAATGTGAGCCATTGTGTAAGAGGCTAATCTTAATTTTATTTGCAGCAATCTTGTACTTCAAATTATTTTGCATTTGCTTTTAACAGTTTCTAACAACTACATGAAACATCAGTATTGCAGCCCAAACACTCAAAAAGGGCATCCTCAGATGGTTGCACATGTGGTGAGGTGCTTGTTAATTCTAAATTTCTCCACTTGGCTGTCATTAAGAAACTATTAGAAACAAAATATGTTATACTTCTGATACGGGGCAATGCTGCAGAGCTTCTACCGAACCAGATAAAGCTCTGGCTAGATACATAGGCGTGTGTTTACATTTGCCACCTTAGTTCTACAAAGCAAACTTTGATAACTAAATCAAAACAGAATGTTATTTGTTTTTTTCTTCCTTCCAGATTTGCCCTTGTGGTCATTGCTCACCATTTTCCCTCCTCCCTGACGTACTACAGATACGTGTCCGGGATGCAGCTTTCCGGGCTATCCATGCCTTGCTATTTTACGTGAGGTTTGTCAGCACTCAGAGCGCTTCTTACTCTCTCCTTTGCTGGGGAGGGGAGCAGCAGGAGTAACTACATAAAAAGTAACTGGTTTCTGATGTCATGACGTACTGACCTAACCGTCCAGTCTCCAGCTCTGTCATGTTGAGACTGTTAAATCTGAGACAAATTCTTTCAAAATATGTAGATTCAGACTACCTGCATTACTATTTCTATAAAAATAATTACTGTAATAGTTAATGATTTCCCTGAAAGGTCATGTTGGCCCATCTTAAGTGACTTATCACACAATGTAGCTGTAGGTTTCACGGGATAATTCCCACCTTGAGCTAAACTGCTTGTGACTGAGCTGTAGCTTCCAGCTGAAATACAACATGCCTTTCAGAAAAAAATGTACAGGCTTCTCCAGCTCACGGGAAATTTACCACGAGCCTCAGGAGTCTCTTCCAGATGTTAACTAACTTAAACAACTGCAGTGCATTTCTAGTTTTGCCATTTTTTTAGTTTTACTGGCCTAGGCCAGTGAATTTTGCCATGTCAGCTGAAACAGTGATCAAGGATTTTCTTCTCTAAACACTGAGTATGGAACTCACCTACTCTCTCCCAATCTTTGTTCTCTAAAAGTTGGACTTCTAACTTAAACAAGTTGTATAGCCTTCTTTTCTAGCTTGTGAAAAGACATACACAGTTCATCTGATCAGTCTTAGACACCTAAAGTAGGGCTGGCTAAAGGGAAAGAGGCCATCACAGGACTCTTCCCCCTCTGTTAACTATGGAGAAAACGTGAGCAGTTGAATTGGAGGCCACCTTTCAGGCCACTAAAATTACATGAGGTGAACAGCCCAAGCAGTCAAGAGTCAGTCATGTCCTTCTCTTTGACAAGCTGTACCATCTGAATTTCCTTATTTGCTCACTGTGTACCCATTTTCTAAATCATAGACAGTTCTTGTGAGTTTTCTCTGAATTGTGTTTTGCTCTTGAAGCCCACTATGAAAAGCAACTTCTCAAGCAAAAGCAGAGTTTTCTTTCCTACAGGGAGAGCTCTTCTCTCCACTAGAAACCTCTTTTCCTAAAATGTTTAAGAGTATATTTTTTTAAGAGACAGCTACCCTTCTGACATAAGTGGTCGCAACTGGCCAATGGGTTAGTATTCCTCGGTTAGGCACACAAGTGTACGGACATGCACATCCACAGGCACACGCATCCCCCCACTCTGCCCCTGTACATACAAGTGATGTAGGCTTGATTTCCCCATCTAGCAATTTTAAATGAAGACTGTAAGTAAATATTTGGGGGTAAAAATTAAGTGCACATTCTTGCTTTCACTAGGCAGCTGAGAAACATGAAATGACTGACTGGTAATGGGAATGCTCTGTATTTTCCAGAGTTTGAAACCTGATTCATAAGTCACAATGATTTGGATAAAAGTGTCCAGTGAGGTGCCTTCTATGGTTGCTTCCCTTTAATTGATTTATTTCCTTTTGTATTAATTGCTTCAATGACTTCTGTCTACCATACCTGTCTCATTGCTGTTAACGACCCTTATAGACTACAAGGTTTTGCTCTCAACAGCACTACGTTTGTATGAAGTTATCCTGAAGAAATCTACTCTGATAGCAGAGTGGAAGTTCTGCCCTAACCCAGGGAATATTAGGAAGAATAATTTTGTTTTTCTGGATAGAATACTTTTTCCACAACAGGAAACTAAATTCAGCATTTGGCCTTCCATGTATAGCTTAAAAACAGCTTTGTGTAATACCTTGAGTTAATTTTGACGAGCTAAGCAATACTTGAAAGGAGAACTTCTCAGGATGTGGCATGGGTGACCACACAGTGGCATCTTGCTTGACTAAGCACTAAAGTATAAGCATTTGTTTACTGAATATACTATGATGCTCTTGAAACTTGAAGATGTTAAAAATCCCATTGTTCCTTATATAAGAATAAGCTTTTAAAACACAGTGATGAAATTTTACCTTGGGAAATTAAACTTCATATAAAATTTCTGCCTGATGAAAGAATCATCAATATCCCATCCTAAACCACTGTATATTGTTGGATATTGATAAAAAGTTGCCAGGTTCCTTATCTGTAAGCAGCTGCTTTTCAGTGGTGGTGTCTGGGTAAGTAAAACATTTGGGAATTCTTCTGTGTTGCTTCCTAGGTTTTTGTTGTTCTAGCAACATTGGTTTGTAGCAGCTGTGAAGCTTCTGGGGTTTGTTAGTAAAAGAACTAGCTAAGAATTTAAAGAACTGGTGAGAGAAGTAAAATAAAACTAGCACTTGTACAATGATAGAAGATCAATTACTTTTAAAATATTTTTACTTTTTTTTTCAGATTTTTTCTCTTTTCTGTGCTCTCTTAAATGATTTTATTATGTTAGCTCCATATAATCTGTGTGAAAAAGTTGCTTATCTATATACAATTACACATTCACTTGCCCCCCACCCCAAATCTACATGTTACCTTAATGTAGGTATGTAATGGTGCTATGCCTATTTGTACTACATGAAATTTTAACCCAGTACCTGCATCCTTTTAAGATACTATGATCTTCAAAAAAAGTGTATGAAATATCTACGGTAGATTAACTAATGTGAACAAACTGCTGCGAACGTTCATTATAATTCTGAAGATTTTTTTTTTTTCAGATGCCACCACTTTCATGTGTTTTTCCAACAGTTGTGTTCTACTAAGAATAAAAAGCTATGGAAGACAAATTTAATGGATTCATGCTGGGAAGATTCACACTGGAGTACATGTATTAGCATTCAATGCTGTACTCTGCAAGAAATTCCAGTGACTGCATTAGGGATATTCATGATATGCAATGTAAAACATCACGGTTGTCAAAATATCTCTGTAATTTGGCACACTCAAATAAATAAGTAGAAAGAATTAGAAAGCCCTTGCTTTTTGCAAGTATTCAAAAAGAAAAGTTCTGAAGAACAAGTTTGTTCAAGACCTGTTCTTTAGATCTGCATCAACTTCTACCCACATCAATAAGTCCCTGTCAGGGAAAGTAAATGTTTCACAGACTGGATCAAACACTGGTTAATAAGTTATTTGAGAATCAACCTTTATTTATCCAGGTTCTGCCTGTTAATACACATTGTGGATTATTTCCTCTTTTAACTCCTCTACATTTCTCTGTGGGTTTATCATTGAGTATTCCAAAAGCAGAGTGGTAAAACGCTCTAGTTGAAAAACAAAACAGACTGGAAAAAGGAAAATGCAATAGATCTGGAAAGCTCATTTGAAATTTATGAGGGATTTAAATTTGAATATCTGGATTTGCCAGTCCACAAAGGAAGAACGTAGGAGGCTGCGAGTGAAGAAGTTTCCTGTGGTTCTTCCTTTCTAACAAGCCACAAAGGAAGGAACTCTGTACTCAAGCAGGCTTTGTAAAGCTGTTCAGTCTGTGCCTACATCAAGACTGCTGTTAGGATGGTGATGCAGCTCGGGAAAGCTTTCTGGGCATTAACTTGCCTTGTTCTTACATCTGTTCACACATCCACAGCATAAGGGACCCTGTCCGCTGACCTGCAGCTTCAAGAACACAAAAAAGTTTTGGTACACTGTGTGTTCAAATAAAATGTAAGATCTTTTGTCATAGGGTGCCGAGTTTGACAGTCTCTTTCAGTATTTGCTATTGGAAGTAACTATATATAATACATCTGTCACAGTTTTGCATAAGCCAGGGGTTCTCTATTTCCATAATGTGGATCACATCCAAACAGAGGGACTCCGTTTTAGTCTCAAATACCACATTCAGTCTTATAGGCAAATAACAATTCTGCAACAGCATTTTTTTACAAGGAGTTTTGCTATCTTTTCACAATAATAACCTAAAAACCAGGCAATAGTACCTAGAACAAGACAATCCAACAGACAGTTTCCTACAGAACACAGAAGTGCTAACTACTGCGTGAATCGTTCATGGTCTGTGGACCATGAATCATTGCATCCTCTATAAAAATAGACCTTGGAAACCTGCATATCTGAATACAATTAATACGTGCAAATAAGGATTGTATGTAGGGTAAGAAGGCAAAATGATACAGAAGAGTTTTCAGAAAGAATGATTGGGTTTAGGGAAGATTTGTGACTCAGGGGGTGGGATGTTGTTTTACTCAAGAGCATGTGTGTGCTTCTATGACAGTCATAGACCAGGGAGAGCACTGTTTTTTGAAAGACATGAAAGTAGATTTTTAGCCATTTGGGCGCTAAAAGCTGTCTTGATGTAAAAAACTGGGAAAATAAACCCACTTATTAGTGCTGGGGAAGCAACTTTAAGGAGGAGCTAGGGATCTGAAAAAGGCAGGTTTGAAGAGGAAGATTAACTCCCTGGAACTGTCAAGCTTGAGCTAGATGCTGAAATACGTAAGTATGAAAGCAATAGTTTGAGCTAAAAAAGCCCTACTTGGTCTCTTTGGTGCTACTCCAGAAAAAAAGCATGGAAACCTGTCTGAGAGGGTAGGTTGCCTTTGTCATGTCTTAGTGGTAAAGTTTAAAAAACAGACAATGCTGGGTCTTAGACAGCCAGCATAAAGAACAGGGATGGAAGGACAGCCAACACAATGCCTCTTTTTGGCCGTGAAATGATAACTATTAAACGGTTCCTTGGATTGGTTTATCTTCCAAGAGATAAACTGACCTAGTAGAGGGTGAAAGGAAATCAGTATAGTTCACGACTGAGGACATATCTTTTTTTTGGTAGGAAATAAAGAAGTAAGCAACATACTTCTGAATTTGGAACAAATTTGGAACTGATACCTGGAAGGCTGGTGACATTCATGCTTTACACAGTGTATTAATTCAGAGGAAACCACTAGGAGCCTGAGGCCAGAATAGGTGCTGTCAACTCAAGTAAATTAATTCATTAAATTAACAAATGATGAGGCTACAACAATAGGGTTGAGAGGAAATGAAGGCATGATTATGAGGGTCAACATAACATTGGCAAAGTTAAAACACAATACAGATGGCTTTTCAGAGATGGCAGGCTGAAGGATTGCTGGTATGGAAGATATATACAACAAATGAGAAGTGAATTTAACAGTAGAGCCATATTGTATTTCCATGGCCTTGAACTTTCTTTTCTTAAGCAATCAAAATTTGGCAGAGATTTTTAACAGCATTCATAGGTACCTGTTATGTTTCTTAATGCTTCTGTTAAAAGAATTCTTCTACTACATCTATTAAAATGTTTATAATTTTGCACTTTTGCATAATTATATCTGTCCCATTGGAAAAATTTCTGGGCTAGCAGGTGCTGCCACAGTTAGTGACAGCAACTGTGATTAGGATCCACTAATTATTGAAGTTAATGAAGACTATCTGCAAACCAAGAAGTATCATTGGTATTTTTTAGGATTTTTTTTTGAGCTCTGTAAGGATGGCTGAACTTTTCCATTAAAAGGAGCAATGCAGATGAAAACTAAGCATTACAGGAAAATGCACTGTTGGCAGTATTGGAGATTTGAAAGTATTGCATTCAAATTGCTAATTTGCTAAAGGAGTTTACATCCCATTCCACCTTGTTTTCATGTAAGACTTCAAAACAAGTTTTCAACAAACTGAGCTGTAAGATCAGCCTTGTATCATATGATGTGGGGATAGAAAATCATGAGCTTGAAAAAGGGAAATGTAGAGCTTCTGCACGATTAACCATTTCCTCTTTTATATTTTGTGCATACATCTGAATAATGACTGACTGTTAATTCCACTAATTCCCATGGAAAACTAACACTAATTTAAAAGACAATTTTTCTGCATCATGTTTGTTCCTGGTTTCATTTACTAAATTTCCATATATCTATCTGCGTCTTAGGAGACCGACTCACCTTTACAAAAGTGTATTTTGGAAAATAACCCTTAAGAACCTTCCAAACTCAGGGGTAGAAAAGGAAGGAAAATCAGAACGAAGACAGGGTATGTGCTGGAGAGAAGAGGGAGTCCTCTGGGAGACCGTAACTTTCTCTTCATTTTACCAACATGTAGATTTGTTTTGGTAATCCACATGGCTGCTGAATCATACATTTATTTTACATGTAAGCTGTAGGTCTTACAAATAAAAATTCAATGGTGTGAAGTCACTGTATGAGTACATAAGACTGGAATGAATCACGCATGTTTCAAATCTTCTGGTCCTGGAGGTGAGCAGCACAGAATCTGGAGATAAAAGCAATGCCATCCAAAATATAATCACTTTTGGTTCTTTGGAGACAGGTGGGGATGTGATGTACTGGGGGCTAGAATGGTAATTTTCCACATGTTCAATGTCAAACAAGTCAATAAAGCAAGGAACCAGGAAGTAATTTTTCCTGTGTTCATTTTGGGGGACAGTAAGTGAAGCTTGTCTTCATAACGTGAATGTCTTATATTTTAGGTATTTTCACCATACCCAAGATCTCACTTGCCTCTTCCCAATACAATTGGTACTCTAGAGTTTTGTACTCTAAGTCAAAAGCTTATGAAAAGGAATTAATCATGAAATCACGGAATTTTCAGAGTTGGAAGGGACCTCTAGAGATCATCTAGTCCAAATCCTCCACTGACGCAGGAATGCCTAGAGCACATTACTCAGGACTGCGTCCAGGCAGGTCTTGAAAATCTCCCGAGAAGGGGACTCCACAACCTCCCTGGGCAGCCTGTTCCAGTGCTCGGTCACCCTCACCGTAAAGAAGTTTTTTCTTATGCTTGAATGGAACTTCCTCTGTTCCAACTTGTGCCCGTCCTGTCACTGGGAACTACTGAAAAGAGTCTGCCTCCATCCTCCTCCAACCCACCCTTTAGATACTTAGAAGCAAGAATAAGGTTTCCCCTCAGCCTTCTCTGCTCCAGGCTAAAGAGTCCCAGCTCTCTCAGCCTTTCCTCAGAAGGGAGGTGCTCCAATCCCCCAATCATCTTTGTTGCCCTACGCTGGACTCTCTCCAGTAGTTCCCTGTCCCGCTTGAGCTGGGGAGCCCAGAACTGAACACATTATTCCAGTGCCGAGTAGAGGGGGAGAATGACCTCCCTTGACCTACTGGCCACACTCTTCCCTATGCAGCCCAGGATTCCATTGGCCTTCCTGGCAACAAGGGCACATTGCTGGCCCATGGATAATTTACTATCTACCAGCACCCCCAGATCCTTCTCCTCAGAACTACTTAAGATTATTTTGTGATTTATGAGGGGTAGGAACAAGTGTGGAATGGATGTGCTGTGACATTTTCAGAAGATAATTGGTCACCTGTAACCACAGCAGACCCTTCCTTGTGATTACATTGTCCCTCCCAGTCTTCTCATCTATTTTTGTCCTATGCCCACCTATGCTAGAGGCTGTGAAAAGGTGGCGTTTGTTTGCTGTCTTTAGGGAAATCTGTGGATTTTGCACTTGATTCAGACATCTATGTTGCACCACTGATGATGCTAATTTACAAAGGCAGCTAATACCGAGGGCTATCAGTGTATCTAGTAATCGTATGCATCTGGAGACTAAAAAAACATCTTCACAAGGTGGACAGAAGCAGTTTTCCATTTCTATCAGTGTGACTCTGTCCTGAATGTATGGGATTTTTGCTTCACAGTTCAGCATCTGTGCTGCTTACTGCATCTGAAGATAGTAACAACAGCCAAAAGTCAGTAAGAAATCTCTCAGGAACTTCAAGAGCAAAGAGAAAAGGTGCTGAACTACCATATATCATTCTCCCAATTCAGGGTTAAGCAACACAGTCAAAAAGAGGCAATTACCCTTGCCCATTTCATATTCTGTGCAGAGAGAATTTTTGTCTCCTGATCTCTTAATCTAGTTCTTATCAGTGTCTCCTTTCACTGAAAAAAACCCAACCACAGACAAATATATACCAGACTTAACAACATACTTAAATGGATAGATGAAAAAAATGTCATCTATAGCTGCCCATTTATCAGCATCTTTGTCACTCTGAGAAATAGAGATGAGAAGTTAAAAAAAAGCAATGCATTTTAACTCTGCCATTCCTAGGATTATTCTTTCTGTGTGTACTTCTCTGCCTTGCAGGGTAAACACATAAAGCAATGAATAGACAAGAAGCACTCCCAGCAAAAGAGAATCTACAAATCTTCAAACGATGTTGAATGCGAGTGGGCAGACCATGCCAAAATGTTCACACTTCTACATCACATCTAACTAGTTTACACTACATATTTATGTTATAAACTGTGAACTGGAGTTCCTCTGTGGGAGAGTAACCCAAATGAAACGACAGGAAGCAAAAAGGCAACTGCTTTTGCAGGTGTGGGATAGGACAGGATTTGCTGTTTCCCAATTCTGTTTATTTAATTGGAAAAGTCTTTAAGAATCCATTTCCATCACCATTATTTAAATGGAATACTAATTTACTCTGAGAATTAGTTACATTTATTCTGGAAATATAGTCAATGAAATGACATCTTTAATCTTTGCCCTTTTTGAAATGGAATAATAATTCTGCCTGTCTCAGTTACAGGTTGTGAGGCTGAAACTGTACGTGTATGAAAGTGTGCGTATTCCATAGCGGTGGGTACTAGTTCAGGAATGACATATTTTATGATCTTTAGACAGAAGCATCTTCAGAAGAAGTTTTTTTGTTAAAAGTAGCAGTATCATTGCTTCTTGTGCTGATAATAAACTAATTTACAGTCACAGTAGCTCAAACCTTTCAAGATTTCCCAGTGCAGTGGGTTTGTGACTTCAAAATGCAGAGCATAGACATTTCATTTGCAAATCACTGTCCAATATTTACATAATCTACCAAGACATCCCAATAGCATTTACTGTGTGATTTTGCAGTAGTCATGTAGAAAAATGATGACTATTTAAAAATACTGTTATTGATTCTTGTGATACAATACTGTGTAGACTGTCAGTCTAATAAATTTTAAATATTTTTGCCAAGATAAGTTCAAAATTCAGGAAGTGATTTTGAACATGAATTCATCAACATAATGGATCAGACAGAAATTTATTCCTTCACTTATATTATAGCACCCTTGGCTGGCTTTCAGTTTCTTAGAAATCAGCATTTGTTAGGCTGTACCAGTTTTGGGCCCCCAAGACAGGAAAGACATTGATAAGCTGGAGCAGTTGAGTGGAGGGTCCCCAAGGTGCTCAGGGCTGGAGTACTTGCCCCATGAGGAGAGGCTGCAGCAGTTGGGCTTATTCAACCTGAAGAAGAGATGGCTTGGGTGAGGGTTCACAACAGCTCCCAACACCTACAGGGAAGGGACGGAGGAGCTGCAGCCAGGCTCTTCACAGCAGTGCATGGTGGGAAGAGATGAGACTATGGGCCGAAGTTGAAAGACAAGAGGTTCAGGCTGGACATGAGGAGATCCTTTTCCCCTGGGGACAGCTGGGCAGGGGTGCAGGTTGCCTAGGGAGGCTGTGCCAGCTTCATCCTTGAAAGTTTCCAAGCCCTGACAGGGCACAGCCCTGAGCAGCCTGGTCTGAGCTCAGAGTTGGTCCTGCCTGAGAGAGAGGCTGCGCCGGAAACCTCCTGACCTCCCTTCCCACCTGGGTCATCCTATGATCCTGTGTTGGCAACTGTTAGAAGGAGACTGCCCACCCATATAGACCTGCATGGCAGTGAGCCAAACCACACAGCCAGATCCTGTATCTCGTTGTTCCTAGGAGAACCCAGCTGAAATTCTAACATCACTTACCTCAAGAGCAAAATTCCCAGTGACTTTTGACAAGATATCACCCATCGTATTTTACCTTTAAATATGGAGAAGGAATATTGGAGTTTTGCTATTAGCTTCGGAGAGGTAATGTCACACCAGATGAATAAGGGTGTCCAGCCCTGTGCTGACCAGGGAGCCTGGGCCAGCTGGAATCTGCACTCATCTCTTAGGTAAGTACATAAAATTAGATGGACTGAATCCAGGTACGAGAGTTAAAACAACATTGAATATTTGGGTTTGTTTTTTTTTTTTTTCCACACGTACCTAATCTGAGGTTGGACACAGTTCACTTTTCCTAGGAAGGAAATAGGTATGACTGGTACATAGTTTTCAAAGTTAAGCATGTACAATATGTACATACATATATTTGCCTAAAGTGCATGGTTACCAGACAGTGAATACAACTGATCTAATTTTAACTGCTGACACACAGTTAGACATGCTCTTGTGTCCATAAAGAACTCCAGTCCGTGCTCATGCAGATTAAATTTATAGCTTCTTGCACTTCTGTAGGCATGTAATACATACATATCTATGAGACTTGGATGTGTGTCTGAAGTTTTCTCTGCTTCTCACTTAGAGAAAGTTAAAGTACAATGTATTTGAGATCTAAATACTGATATTACCTAAAATATTTATCACTTTAGAACACTAACTGAAACAATTCTGAGTTTGTCATCCTGCCCAGTCCCTGATGTGCGCTGATATATACCAGACTCAGTCACCCCCTACACTTTCACGCTCCGTCTCTCAGAACATGACTTTTTTCTGGGAAGGCTAATTAAAAGGCAAAGGCATTAGATCAATGAAACACAAGGAAAATTGCTGTAAACATGTTGAGAATGGTAAGTCTGCCTGTTGGCATTTTAACCTTTGTGGAATTGCTCTGGGTAAGAGCTTCTTTCTTAAGTTTCTCACCTCAGCTGGATCAGTTTCTGTATTTTCCCAGTTAGAGGTGCACGTCTTTTGCCACCCTTTTTTTTCAATTGCATCATTTGATTTAAATGTTGCTGCACCAGAATGATTAACATACAAACATGGTCTTTAATAAAAATCTGTTGCAGTGATGAAACATTTATTACATGCCATTGTATTATGTTATGAACCACATATGCAAAGAACTCCAACAAATTTCCCATTGACTAGGCAAAAATCTATGGCCTGATGAGGGCTACAGAAATGCCTGGGGGTACACAGTTAGGAGAACCTTCTTTTTGACAACATACATTGTAAAAATTCTTAGTTTTTGGAACTCCGAGAAGAGCTGTCTTTTGTATCATCTTAGACACATAGTGTTATTTAACATTAGGTGTAATGAGAGGTTTCTGTATCAAAACTGTCTTTTAAGAAGGTAAATCTTCATTTTTAATGGCAGTGATAAACATGAATTTAAAATACATCACATTCTAGTTAGGAAAAAAAAAAAAACCAAACAAAAATCCAAGAAAAAATATCTACTTTTCAAGATGTCTCCATAATTAAAGCTAATTTTACTTTCTGGTCTCTATATTACTATAACTGGATCTTTAGTCCCACACCCGTGTTTACAGTTCTTGCCTGCCTTTGTTCTGCCAGCAGTTTTTTGAGGAAAATTACAGGACTGGCATGCTTATAGTTCCTCAAGAATAAAGACCAATTCCTGCCTAAAAAAGATGTATCTGGCTAAACAGCTATCAAGTGGCAAGGGTTTGGCGTGCTTCATCTGCGTTGTTGGCTCAGATCTACCTTCTTTTCTATCCACAGGGCACTCCCATAAATGAGGCAAAAAGAGGGGAATATATTTATAGTTCTTTCACTGCTCCAAAGAAAGTTCACCAAGACGATACCAGAGGTTAAAAAGAAATGAAAATGTATAGCCATTTCCAAAAGCATACAATGAATATGATTTTAAACATCACAACGTATGGATTTTTTCACTGCAGTAGTGTTTCTCCTACACACAGACTCAGGATATCAGTATTTGAATTCTCTTCTATGCTTCTTTTCAAGGACTGAAGAAGTTGCAGATATGGGTGAGAATTGAACTCTACTTAAAAAGATCCCGTTGGTGTCAACTGGATTTGAATTTGGGCCCTAGTGCTGGTATCCAGACTCCCAGAAAATTTCCAGAGGTAATTGGAATGGTCACCCTATTACCACGGCAGCCAGAAAGCTGGGACCTGCCTCGCTAGAGCGTTTTGACTTCTTTCATTACAAATTACAATTTAATTCTTTAATAATGAAGCCCAAATTTGTACATGTAGAGGCAGTGCAAAATTAATACTGTGCAACCTAGGAGTGAAACCTGGCTGGAGACTGGAAGGGATGAGGAGCCTGAGTGGGATGGATGAAAGGGGTCAGGGACAGTCCCCAGTCCTGGGTCTATCTAGCGCACACAGCTCTGCCATGGCATGGTGCCAAGAAGGTTTCTGTAATTACCTCTCATGATGCAACTTCTGGATGGGTGTAAATTTGGGCCTGAGAAATGTAAACTTCACCATCATAATGATTAAGCGAAGATGAAGCTTTCCCTGGTAAACGTGTGCCTCAGATAAACAGAAAATGAAAATGACTCGCACGTGTGCATTGCCTTGGCTGCTGGAACAGGCTGCTAAATGGCACCATTGCCAACCAAAAATTTGCACAAAATTTTGTAAAATATTTTTGTGCCATGTCTTTTAGCAGTTAAGCTTTATTTTGTGTTTGGTTTTTGGTTGTTTGTTTGTTTTTCTTTAAAATTGCAGTCTGCAGAGACTTGTGCTTGTAGTTTATTCCTCAGGCCATGATTTCACCCTTTTTTTCCATTAAGGAATTTGCAGTCATTTATCTTTACAGGTGCCAGGCTATATTTTCAACTGAAACACATTTTGTTCTTAGAGATAGGACAGGTCGCTCAAGGTAACATCACAGTGTAGCCTTACCAGGGGAAAAAAACCAGCTTGTCTGAGATCTGGAGTCTTCTATTCCTCTGTGGGCTGTGGTACAGATGTGGTCAGTACAGTGATTTCATACTTTTTCAGGTCAGAAGGGTTAGATTATTACTTATATTTAAAGCAATGAAGTAAAAATTTATAAAATTCCTACTTTGCTGAAGTTTAATATGAGTGGGAAGATTGTGAATATCCCCAAAATGTGTGTTGCTCCACATACTCTGGCTTCAGTGCTCACCCATAAGATCCATGGATCACAGGCAGCTGCAAAAACTGTCTCAGGGAACAAGTTAACTTTAAATAGTCTCCTTTTTAAGAGGTTTGCTGAACTGAAGCCAGGAGTATTCGCTGCAGGATATTAATAGGAAACAAAAAATATATATAGATATATTAGAATAAATATCTCTTTTTCTGTGCTATATTACTTCACGAGGCATTTGTCATCAAAATTAAACAGGTCATGGGGAGAGGACAGTGCTGAATCTTGGCCTGTAAATGCCATTTATTATCCCAGTGACGAGAGAAAAGGCAAACAACTATGTTTCTTCTCCTAGTGTTTGTTGAAAAAGATCCTCTTCATGCTTTTATTGGTTATTTTTAATGGTATAGATATGCTTCTTACTGACAGCCACGCAAGTTTTTATAGGCGCGAATCTAACACAGTGGTACAAAGCCAAGTGATATGGCTTTTATCCCTACAATTTCCATTTGCAAAACCAAACGATAAAGTAATTCAAAAGTAATTTACAGGCAGTGAACTGTGTCAGCAAGAAAGGAGCAAAAAGCTGTTTCATGGAAAGACTTGTGGGACTTCTGTAGTTTCCAACAGCTCATTTTCTGCCAGAGTTCACAAGAAGATGTACAATGAGCCAGGTAACCCATAATGCTCCAGATTCAGACGTGTCTGGTTTTGGTCGCAAAAGGAAGATGTTTCCCTCTGGATTACCACAGTGCTCTGCAAACAAAAGGCAGTGTCTGGGAATCTATGCTAAATAGTGGTCTTCATTATACCTGAAAATTGATTGGGAAAGTTGACTTTTATTCTGGTCCGTCTCAGACTATTTCTGGGTGCTGGCTGACATGCAAAAATAGAGTTGTTTTACTGATTAATATCCAGAACTTGAATTTATGCCTCTCCACTTTGATTATAATTTCCAGGATAAAAGAGAACAACCAAAGCTCTAATCATGCCAGATACTCATCATTGTCCAGGGGGGCACACGCCTTTTCTTAGGAGGCCAGTTATGGAATTTGCAGTTGTGATTTTTGATTGCTCCATTTGGGAGCCTGTAGGAGTGGACTATTCTCTTAGGAAGAAGTCAAACAAAACTCTCTGAGTCAAATAAACTGTGTTGTGTTGTGTTCTTAATTGACTTTTAGTGATACTAACTTCTATTTATGCCCAGAGCGTAAATAACCAAAATAGTGTCAACACATCCTAGGCTTCCCTCCACCAAGTCGGCAGAGGGTAATCAGTACAACAAATTGTTTCTATAACTCTGAGTTTTTCTCAAGAGGAACTGCTCTGTCTGTACTTGGATAAACACAAAAGTAAACTCACACGCAACTGAATTTTAACAGAAACAGTGCAATGTAACCATATCAGCATAGTAGGGTTATTTAGCCCCAGTCTCATTTCATAAGTTAAATACTTGTATAAAATATGGAAATACATACATATTTTCTCACCTAGAGATGAAAGTATTCTAACAGATCCAAACATATTGTAGTCTTTGCATTGTGGAAAATAGGCAATGACATTGGAGAACATTTTGTACAGCCAAAAGTATCTGGAGTGCCACCGACATTTGAGATGGAAATATGTTAGAGAGACCCTTGCATCAGGGAACGAGTGCAGAAACTGCCTCTGGTGCCACCATCCCTTGGGGCACCCTGCACATTCAAAGCACTGGCCACAATGTTAATACTGGTTTCCTAGTTGTCATGATTTATGTGCATCTTTGTCTTTGTTGCCCTTCTCCCTTAGGTTCCAGAGAGACCAGAGCTGCAGCCAGCAAGGTACTGATGGCAGAGGCTGGAGGCACAGCAGTTCCCTGCTGGAGGAAAGTAAGAAATATGATGGGTTTTGTGTTAAACTTTCAGTCTATAAGAAGGGAGTTACCCTTCTTGGTAGAAATCACCAGTGGAAAGGAGAAATAAAGGGTCCACCCTGACATCCGGAAATACATGGGTTTTGTCACTATCCGAAACACAGGCCAGTATGGAGGGCAGTGCCATGATTGCCACTAGCAGAGACTGAAGTGGGGAGTTACAGGAATTACTATGTGTATCACAGGGCACACAGGCATGTCCTTGCTGCTACTCCAGGGTGAAAAAGTCACTGACATATTGACTGGCATACTCAGCACACCCAGCAAGGGTGACCTTAGCAGGCAGGTGGTCTTGCATTGCGTCCTAGAACAGCATGGCTTGCTTTTTACCTAACAGTCCTCTTTCTGCCAAGCTCCGTCTATGCTATCTTTGTTCCTACTTCTCATTTGTAGCATCAAGAATAATCATTATAATCACCACCATTTCACTATTTGCTTCCTAGTGTCTGTTATTCTTCTATTTACTGTCTACTTTTCTAGTTTCTACTCTCTATTCTTATTTTTTGGTTCTTCCTCAGGCATATCAAACAGAAACAGTGCAGAGGCGCTGACAGAGGTGGCAAAACTTCACAGAATGCTTTACGAGTTTGTCAGTGGCCACTTTAACGTGCAGTCCCATACACATCAACTGCTTTAAAGGCTTGTAGATGACCTGCTATGATGGAATCAGAGGAGATCATAGGGTTGTTCTAATACAATATCCACATGACCAGGGGTACATCTGCATGCGCACTGGAGGTCTGAGATAAGGCTCGGCAGTGAATAATGTGGGAGGACAAAAAGGAGCAATAAATAACCTGGACTTGCTTTCAGGCAGAGTTCTCTGGATGAGGTCTATGGCACAATTGCCAAGCACCAAGAGCTGCTGCCCTGTCCTAGACACAAACTGTAGCTGCATTTTCACATAAAAATTTAACTGATCTTCAGTGTGGAGCATTGTGTTGTCTTTTAACTATAATGAGAGTTTCAGTATCTACTGGATATACGAACAGCAACACGTAGATGTTTTAGTCTCAAACTGAACCCCCTGTTCTCTAATTTTCAGAATACATGGCAGAAGATATTCAAAACACCTAAAGTTACAGCACCAAATCCCACAGACATAAACAAGATTACTACTGTTTTACCCCTAAACAGGATTACAAAGAAAATTCAGAGCAAAGCAGGTAAAATTAGTGACCTTCTAAAGAGTATAAGGAACCAAAATAACCTTGTTTAAAGTCATTGGCACTCAAATAGTTCACTAATGCCAGGGTCTAACTGTGCCTGGCTGTTCATTTTATATACACCTACATTGCTCTAAGACAATTTGCAAACAGTATGACAGAATGGAGTATTGCCTGCTCTTGAAGTGCTCTATTATTAATGAACTCACAGCAGCTTTGTACCACATTTCAGGATAGGAAGAGAGGAATACCACGTGCAAGTGAAACCGTAGGCTTGTTTGAGTAAGCAGCATGTAATTATCCAGACTGGAAGGTGGCCAGTGCA
The DNA here is from genome assembly GCA_013397275.1 of Burhinus bistriatus. Lineage (NCBI taxonomy): Eukaryota > Metazoa > Chordata > Aves > Charadriiformes > Burhinidae > Burhinus > Burhinus bistriatus. The sequence goes on from VYXH01003367.1 coordinate 31,431, forward strand.
CTAATGCTGACACTCTAACACTAACCTTGCAGCATGCAGCACCCAGCATATTTGCAAACGGTTTGCTGCAGTTCATTTTCCAAGGTTGAGCATTAGGCAGGATTATATTCTCTACTATTTTCTGATGGCAGCACATCCTCCTCCCGATTATAGTCCCACAATCTACTTTTGCTGCCTAGCTTTAATTCTGATACCTTTGATTTTTCTCTATTAGGGAATTGGAAGAATGAGAACAATAGCTTATTCCTTCCTTTCCAACAGCCTGGATACATTTAAGTGGCAGTGGAAAATTACTCCCCAGAGTCTTCCTGCAGGTCCAGGCAACACAGGTCTTGAAATGGTGAGAGTCATGCACGTCAGCAGGAAGGTCATGCACGTCAGGATGAGGGTCATGCACATCATGAGCACTTCACAAAGACACTCTCTACTGTGTCCCAGGGAGTACAAGATATCTTTGAAATCACAACCATTAGCAAGCCCGCCAAACTTTGCTTATTTTTAATTTATCTGGTAGGCTGCCGTCAAAAGCAATGTTCTTTCTTTCCTCATTCCTCAGACAATATCAAATGACTAAAGAAGGAAGCTCAACAAGTCACTACATGGAATAACTAGGAGGGAGAGGTCATTCGGTTTGTGCTGGGGTGGGAGCAGGAGCCAGTTCAGCTGTGGGGTTTGTTTTGGAATGATGTGAAATAGGTGGGAGGTGCAGAGATTTGTTGAGGCAAAGGTTGGTACCCGCAAGGAAGAGGCTATGTAGGCTTGTTGGCAGAACTCAGTTTAGAGGAACAAAATCTTTTATGAAGCATGCCTGACGAACTCTGCCACCTGGGATTCAGGCAGGGATACCCAGTTCAATGGAAATATCGTGCTTCCAGATATTGCATCAGCTTTTGGAACTGTTACCAAGCAATGGGTCTTTTAATAATGAAAATGCATCTATTGTGATCTATTTAGTTACTCAGCTTTGCATTTTCCCATAATGGCAAGGTTTTGGGCCCTGATGATTATATTTGCCAGAGGGAGAGAACAAATTTCACACCGTTTTTAATCTTATGTATGTGGGAGGGGTGAGTGAGCCCATCGCTGGCTGGCTCTGAGCCAGAGGAGCCAGCACCTAAACAGAAAGCAAAATTGCGAAAAACCAGCTCTAACAATAGAGAGGAACATGGACCCCATTGTTCTTCCAAGCACATTTCTACAGCAGGTAGAACACAGTAATGCCTTATGATTTAAATCTGTGGCACGGAATGACTGCTCATTTTGTTGTTTGTATTTAGCTAACTCTGATGGACAACCCACAATTTTGTGTCAGGCAAAGTGTAATGCTGTTGTTTTTNAAAAGAGAGAACTGGCTCCTCAGAATAGTAATTTTTCCTCATTAAGACTTTTCCTGGGCTTTTTCACAAAGTTGTGCTTTGGACACATTTTTCATGCACCATTGAAATTGTTGACATCTTTACTGAGCTTAGCCGAGCAGTAGGATTAATTTTGTATTTCATAAATATTAGTGAGGAGGCTCACTAGAAAGTGCCAGAATATTTTTCACAACTATCTGTTCCAGAGCTGTCTGCAGATCTTTATTTAACTAACTACTCCATCACTGAGGTTTTGTCTTGCCTTATTTACAGATGTCAGTGTTGACTTCAAGACAAATGTATTGAACAACAAAGCTTTTTGTCATCATTACTTATACTGTAGGACCCTTTAAGCATTCATATTCTAGTGCTTCTACTGCCAAAGCATTTTTGTATTACCTCTTTCTTCTACATCTGAGGCCTTTGTAAAAAAGCTTGAATTAATTGTTCCGCTCACATTCTTGGTGACAGCAAGTGCTCATATTTTCTGCATCTCCACACTCTTTATCTTTCCTTAAAGCGCACTTTGTTCACCTCTACGTTTTTTCTCTATTAAACCAACTGTTTGGAAAGCTGTAACAGAAGGAAGTGTTGGGTGAACTTCTGTAGCAGTAATTTGACTTAGATGGCTAGAGATTTCCACTCAAAGGCATAACTGTAATAGTATAATAATGAGAATATAAGTGAATATATCTGCTTAGCATTAGCTGATGTAGTAGCTTGTTAGTTCATTGATCCCAGCACTGTTAAAACTAGAATTTATCATTTTTTTTTTCCTTTCTAAGGTTCGGTCTTACACGTAATGTTTCTCCTTTCAACTTTATGAGTTCATAGCTAGACAAACATACTCATAGTATATTCCTGACATTTGAAGTTTCTGTCAGGAACTAGCTTTTGAGGTGAACAGGTTGAACTTTCTGAAATGTCCATACTGTTGAAAACTTGCTGTTTTAAAAAACACTTTTCTGTCTTGTCCCGAAAGCACTTATAATCTCTAATACAACTCCTCAGGATTTAATTGTGTATAAATATATTACACATTACTAAAATATTATTATGCATTTATACCCTGATCAAAATGGACACTATACAAATAACACTTGAGACATTATTTCAAATGGCCACAAGAGAACCATAAAATAAAACAGATGGTAAGGGCTAAATAAAACGAATAGTAATCAAAATGGTATTAAGTTCTTTGCAAACAGGACAATAGTTTTGATTAACATCAGTGGGAATCACAGAGATAATGGGAAGGTCTACAGAACTCTGAAATGTTTTTTGGTGTTCCAGTCTGAAATAATCTACTGTGACAGAAACAGATCTCATCAACATTTAGTCAGATCAGCTTTCTACATTGACTTCAACTAGTGTGTTTTCCTCTATTAGGAGCACAGGTCATTATTAAAAATAGAATATGAAAATTCAAAGCTTATTGAAAAATTACTTTTGGTATTTCTTCTTTATTGGTTATGGCAGTGACAGTTAATAACAATAGTGTAATATAGGAGACTTGTACTTGCTTAGCAACCAGCAGATCTGAAAAGAGATAAAAGGATTTTGGAGGCTATTGCTATGAAAAGTAAAGGTTAAAAGGGGGCTAATTTGGTGATAATACACTGAACATTACAAAGCATACAAATGCTGGTTCAGTACATAATTTTATTTTAGAAAATGGAGTTTTTCTTCATGTAACCCAGCATCTGTTTATTAAAACTACTCAAATTCAATTTCTAATGGACCTTTTAAATTTCTTATAAAGTGGGGTGACCTCCTTAGTAGGAAGGCACATATGGGCAGCGTGATACAGTTCCTCAGACATCAGAATGGGATTTGCTTACCAGGGTGGATCTCAGCTATGCTTGAGTATGAAGTGGAACAATTATACACTGGGAACATATTATAGAGGCAGATCTACTAATTCAGTCATCAAAATTATGAGCAAAATATTTACAGTTAAATTAAGGTCAGAAGTGTGAAACAAATGAACCCCTGCTGAATTAATTTTCAAAAGTACAGAGTAGGATGACAGTGTTTGAGTTCTCAAGGTCAAAATATGAGCCTTATATCTGAAATGTTGTGCCTTTCTCTTGTTTACCTCATAATAAAAAGGGAACTATAACCTCTCCCTTTTATGCTTTTCCCTCCTTCCCTTTACACAAGGGCAAAGGGAATTATAACCTGAACAAAAATATATAAAGAAAATAGCACAGGGCAAACTTTGTCCTTTAGCTACAGCTGTTGAACTCATTAGTTCCATGGGACTAGCGAGATCCAGCAGAACAAAGAATTTGTCTCAGGGGATTTAACTGAAGGGTCTGAGAAGGTTTAATCCAGCTCTCAGAGAAATCAATGTGAACTTTTCCAGTGATTTCAGACAAAACTGGATCAGATCCAACAGTCAGAGAATTCTGAGTTGAAGCTGAAATTTAGCCCATTTAGTCTTACGTGCTCTTTCAGCTCCCTCTCCAGTCAAAAACTGTCAGAGTAAATGAGAAATTACAGAACAAAGCTTGATTGTTTTCCCATAGCTATTCCTATACACCCTATTATCCCAAAAGACACAAAATGAAACAAACAAATACATAAAGTTCACTACACACACAGTTTTTTATTAGAAATACAAGCCAGTTCCTAATGGGGACATTCGAGATAAGGGGAAATGCATCTGTGTTTTAAAATCTGGTTTCAATATGCAAATAATTTTACTGAAAATAATTACTATTGTAAGTTGAAACAAAAATTGTCAAAAATATTGTGGAAATTCAGGTCCTGAGTTTTATGGATGTTGATTTTAATGGAACTAGTTGGAAATCAGTGTATTTGAAAGACAAACATCTGGCAAAGGCCTTTTGTTCCTTTTTAGTTACCTCATTTCAGTTATTCCAAATGAAGAAAGGTGATGGTATATAAAAACTATACCAATAAACTTCACAGATGTTGCAGCATTAGTTCTATAGTATGGGTACGCAATTCCTCTCCCTCAGCCCTACAGACATTTTCATTCATGTTTTCTGTTCTAACAGTACATATGACCTGTCCTTCAAATATCTTTTTAAAAGAAATATTAGTACTGGCAGCCAGTATATTGTAGATGGACCTCGGCAAAAAGGAAGTATCTTGCTTAAAAAAGTACCTGCCCTGGAGCGTTTAAGAAGAATGTCAAACCCTAAAGTAGGTCAACCTTGTAATTCTGAGCAGTCTTCTCGTGACAAGACCAACGTAAACAACGTGCGAAGTTTTTCTGTGCAGTTATCACCCTCATGTTTGCCATATGTCTCTTGGCCTGTTTTTATAATTTCTTTGTTGCTATTCTTTGGTAACCAAAGCTCATTCATGTACACTGAAAAGTTAGAAGGAACTCAGAGCTGGCAGATGTATCCACTCTGGCCACAACAGGGTGGATGCAGGGTGGATGCAGGAGGGTTGTTCTCTGGGTCACAGCTGGCAAAGTTTATCCTTGTCCAAAAACCCGTATCACTTGTGTTTAAGAACTTCACCCCAAATCTCAGGGTTTCTTACAGTTTTTCTTCCTTTAAAGCAAACGTAATTTACTTTAAAACAGCCCAGAGGAATATGAATGCTTTAAGAGGCTGAGCACACTCTCCAGTGGTGGACGTGGCTGTTGGGTGTCAGCAGCCGGGAGTCTGGTGAATGGCTGAGCCCAATGCAAAAAGCAAATGTTAGGACTGGAACAGAGACTGATAGACGACATGTTTCTTTCCCTTTCCCTCCATGGGATATTTCCATTCTGGAAAATGGAATGTGTCCATTTTCTTGGGACAAAATCACTGAGGAACAACTACAAGTGTTCCAATTATATCAGGCTACATACGGCAATCAGCTAGGTGTTTAAGCAGGACTCAGACGTGGCATTGCAGTGGCAAGGTCAAGCAACTTTGCTGAATAGAAATAAAAAGCAACCAAGTTAGAAACAAGGATGAATGCTTTATCTTAAGGAAGAGGGCAGGAAAACCATTCCTCTTAGAGTAGCAAGTATTTTTCTTTCAAGTGTGGATATCTCAAACAAACAGTTCATTGTCATATGCTCCAATGTGTTCTTTATAATGGCTTTTATGATCAGGTGTACTACATTTCAACACATATTTGGGGATGTTTATTTGTTTTTTTCATCTGTACAATTGACATTTATTTAAAACAGACACAAAGGACAATTAATACTAAGTTGATTCCTGCAATCTATTCAAGTATGTTTGTACTAAAAATATTTTACAGAGAAAAATATTAATTTTCTCTGATCACAGCTGCTTTCAACAAACATCAACCAAATTAATATAAGAAGGTAAAGTAATGTCTAGATGTAACCAGCCTTTTATTGGTCATTGGAACATCACGCTCTGTAATTCTACTGTCCTGAGTGTATTTTCATTTGCTATCAATAATTGACATTTTGTCTATGAAGCAGGATACACCATCACAGCACATCTGTTAATGACATCGATGAAAAAAATAAACTGGCAATAAACTTGAAAGCAAACACAGTTATTATTTAACGAGCGACCTCCCATTACTCCAATTACTAACCTCCTTAGTACTTAGTTTAATTATGTCACTGGAATGCGTGCTTAACATTACCCATAACAGTTAATGAGCTGGTTCTTCCAAAGTCACCTGCTCCCATTAACCAGTAATCTAATCAGGCTCACCCCCACATTACAGGGAATGACCAATAAAGGCGGCGGCAGGTAGTCGTGAACTCTGCAGCCTTACTTCGACACTCATTAATATTAGACTTGTGAATTAGCAGACCACCTGCCAGTACAAATTTAATCTAGATCAGGCATAACTCCATAATCACATTTCTGTCAAAATAACCAGAGCACACAGTATGGTGTTTTGCCACCTTTTTGCTGGCTGCATAGGGATAAATAGTACAAATCAGGTATAAAGTCTGATAGAATGAAACTAAGTTTTTACTTTTTTTGTGTGTTATTATTTTAAGTCACACTTACACCAGGAGAATGAGCTTATTCCAGTTCAGTTCTTTACGCATGTGGCCATTCTGTTTTTCACTCCATAGACCACCAAAGTAAGTGTTCCTCCAGAATGTATGAGATTAAATTGTCTAGGTTTAGTTAGTAAGGACAGAGAAGGAATTGGGAGGGACATTTTGTGCCTCACTCAGTTTATGCTGCCGCACATGACAAAATGAGCAGACATCAAAATAATTCAAGTGGAAACCCAAAACCAGTGTAGTGAATTCTGCCCAGCAAGGCTAACCAGTGCATTTCTGACATGTAGGTGGTGGCAAGGCAATAAAGCGGTGTCTGTAGCAGCTTAGCAGTCTGAGAGTGTGATCACTATGTGGGACATTTTCATTTCTGTGATGGCTAATTGCAGTGCATCAATTACAACCGAAGGACTCCATCAGAAAATAGAACCGATGGTCAGGAAAGCACATCCAAAGTATGGTGCAGAGAAGTTGTCTGCCCTTTCATGTAAGCAGTTCTCATGCAGGTATTCTTCAATCCAAAAATGAGTCATTTGAATGATCACTTATTTCAATGGAGCCTCAGCCGTTTTGCTGGTAGGCAGGGTGTGCAATTTCATATGCAGTAACTGCACATATTGGGAAGGCAGATACATTTAAATTTTGAATTGTAGATTTCCATTTAAAAAACAGGCAGAGAATGACCCAAAACCTTCAAGCTGTGCAATGCTGCATTTTTTTTTTTAAGTTACTGGAATTAGAGGCAAAGTTTACAAGACAAAATAAGCAGTCAAACCTGTTCTTAGAAAGAACTGTGTTTCCTCATTTTTGCTTTCTTTGTGCAGTTCCCTAGAAAGTTCTCTGTAATGGACGTACAATACATGGTTCAAATATCCCTGCAAACAGCTTTGAGAAGGCATATTGCTGTCACCTATTGTATAACAAATTCTCTGTGTATATATATATTACCCGTGGTTCTTCATATTAGCTATTGTTCAAATTGTAGTTTAGTCCTGACAACACATTTCAGTTTGCGCTGGTTTATTCCTTGATGTGACATTCCTGTCACTCAATGACCATCCAGGAGAAACAAAATATACTGAAGTGGAAACAGAGACTGGAAGTGAAGCCAAGTGCTAGAGAAACAGAAAGGCACAGATGAGGAAAGTGATTTTCTATGAGATCTTCCACGAAGCTGTGTATATTTTAGAGATTTGGGATTTTTATTTTTAAATGTGAGAAGCAATGGAAGACTCTCCACTTAAAAGAAAAGAAAACCAGGTCTTCTTTATTGTAAGGTCGCTTCTAAACCAAAAGAAAGATCTCATTAGCATTACAAGATCTGCCACCACCTATTTTCTCCTTGTCTAAGTGGAGAAACACAGATTTAGATTATCTACTCATAAAACACAAGGCTTGTGACCCTGCTCTTAATCTCGAACTTATACTACTGCTTCTGATATGAATATCTTGGGTGTGCTCCAGATGAAAGTTATCTCAAAAGTATTTCTTTTGTCATATTTTAATGTGAAGCAGAGCTTTAGCTTTTCCTGGGCTCTTTTCAATTTATTCCCCTCACACACTTTCAAAATGGGATAGATAAAAGCCAATGTGATTTTCAAGTGAAGAACTAGGCCTCATCAATGTCAAACAGACCACGGTAATTTTCCCCCAGATATAACACACAACACTTATTAATTAACTAAGAGCTAAAATTAGCCTTTGGTGTTGGTTTGTCTTGGAAATCATAAGATTGTTGGCGACAGTTCAATTTGAGAAGCACAAAGGATTAGTTTGATATGTTTTGTTCTTGACATCCATAGTGCTTGCTGCTTAGCATTACACTGTCCCCTGAGAGTTTGCAAGTTTATCATTTAGTATTTTGTTATAGATTCTTCCCTGGAGCACCTTTTATCTTTTTTTTAAAAAAATAGGTTGTATACTTGTCCTTCATCTTCTGTGATGATGCCCCTCAGCATTAGTAGTGCAGGCACTGTGGTGACTAGTTCCTGAAGTATTTTAGCATGAAGTTAATTAGTTCCTACTGATTTGTGTATATCTTGCTATTAATTAAATGGTTTTTACAAAGTCAGCTTGGGAGAAAAAAAGGGAAAAGTGATAACCATTATTTAAAACTTACTTCTTTTGACTCCAAAGTGATACCTATAGTCATTTCATGAACAACATTGGGCAGTATCTTCAGCACTTTCAAAAGTATATGGTGAATTTCGGGGCTTACTATGTAGTAGTCAAGCAAGGTCCATCACAGGGAGTGTAAACACCATATAAAGAAAGAAGGAGAGAGAGCGCATTGTTTGCAAAACTCGCAAGTAGGGAATTAGGTAATTCAAAATTTTAATCATCTTAAGCTATGTCTGTAGAAGTAAATTAAGCATTGGGGGGAACAAATCTGGGCACTTGATTTTGTGTACTGTATTTTGGCATGTTATAACCAGTCCAGTTTATACTCTCCTAGAGCACTTCATAGAATCAGAGAATCATAGAATACCAGGTTGGAAGGGACCTCAATGATCATCTGGTCCAACCTTTCTTGGCAAAAGCATGGTCAAAACAAGATGGCCCAGCACCCTGTCCAACTGAATCTTAAAAGCGTCCAATGTTGGGGAATCCACCACTTCCCTGGGGAGATTATTCCAATGGCTGATTGTTCTCATTGTGAAAAATTGTCCTCTTGTGTCCAATTGGAATCTCCCCAGGAGTAACTTGTACCCATCACCCCTTGTCTTTTCCATGTGACTCCTTGTAAAAAGGGAGTCTCCATCTTCTTTGTAGCCACCCTTTAAATACTGGAACATGGTGATAAAAGTCTTCCCTGAGCTTTTTTTTCTCATAGCTGAACAAATCCAATTCTATCAGCCTTTCCTCATATGGCAGGTTTCCCAGTCCTTTGATCATCTTGGTGGCCCTTCTCTGGACCCTCTCCAGCCCGTTCACATCGTTTTTGCATAGCGGGGACCAAAAGTGAACACAGTATTCCAGGTGTGGCCTAACAAGCGCTGAATAGAGTGGGATAATGACTTCTTTATGTCTGCTGGTGATGCCCTTGTTGAGGCCATACAGTATCCTGTTGGCTTTCTTTACCTCAACAGCACACTGCTCACTCATATTGAGCTTGTTGTCCACAAGGACCTCCAGGTCCCTTTCCACAGAGCTGCTCCCCAGCCAGGTAGATCCCAGCCTGTGCTACACTCCTGGATTATGTTTTCCCAGGTGCAAGACCTTACACGCATCCTTGTTAAACTTCATAAGGTTCTTGTTAGCCCACTCTTCCAATTTGTCCAGGTCTTCCTGCAGGGTGGCTCTCCCTTCCAAAGAGTCCACTTCCCCAGTCAGTTTGGTATCATCAGTAAACTTCATCAGGGTACACTTGATCACTCCATTGGTGAGTGCATGCTGGCTTTTCCCAATCACATGCTTCATTTGCCTTGTGATAGCCCCCAGGAAGATTTGTTCCATAACTTTCCCAGGGACTGAAGTAAGACTGATGGGCCTATAAGTTCCTGGATCCTCCTTTAAGGCCTTCTTGTAGATGGGGGTGACATTAGCCTTCTTCCAGTCTTCTGGGATGTCCCCTGATCTCCATGACTTCTCAAAGATTATGGAGAACGGCCTTGCAATGACATCAGCCAGCTCTGTTAACACCCTTGGGTGGATAACATCGGGGTCCATCAATTTGTAGGGGTCAAGCTCCTGTAACAGTTTGCATAATAACTCTTCCTTCACTGATGGTAGGTCTGTGTTTGCATCAACCTGGATTTCTCTCCTTCTGGTGATGGTTCAGGGATTAGCATAAACCAAAAGCATTCTTGATTGGCAATTGGCATGGAGCTACATTACTTGTTAGGTAAGAGTATGGCTGTAGCTATTCTATGCTAGCACTAAAGAACAATCAAATTCATCTTTAGTTTATTGTAATAATGTACCTATGTTATACCAAGAAGTTAAGACATGGATTCAAACTCCTCCAAAGTTCTGTTTAGATTTGGGGATTTTTGCTGCATTTTAATTTATTAAATACTTGAGGACACACTGTCCAACCAGCTAGCCAAACCCACATCAAAGAACCACTGAGCCTCCAAAGTTTGTGTGTATATGTAAAGTGCAAATACACACAGAGAGACACATATACACACAGAAAGTACAAATAAAACTTGTTTAAGGCAAAACATTCAAGGTGTGTTTTTTGGAGAGCTTGCTATGCGTGTCTGGCACTATTTTTCACCAAGGATGACTTTTGTTCAACAAAAGTCCTTTAAACTTGGCTGGGAAAGGAAACATAATGACACTTTGATGGCACCTGGACCAATATAGCAACAGAGAAAATCCTTCATGATTTTTGTGACAGTAGGAGAGAACAAGGATACTGAAGCACGACATTCTGGTCTCTAAATTGGAGAGACAGAGACCACTCGCTAGATAAGCAATTGGCTGCGTGGCCACACTCAAAGAGTTGTGGTCAATGGGTCGATATCCAAGTGGTGACCAGTGACGAATGGTGTTCCTTAGGGGTTGGTACTGGGACTGGTACTATTTAACATCTTTGTTGGCAACATGGATGTTGGGATTGAGTGCATCCTCATCAAGTTTGCCAATGACACCAAGCTGTGTGGAGCGGTTGACACACTGGAGGGAAGGGATGCCATTCAGAGGGACCTGGACAGGCATGAGAGGTGGGTCTGTGTGAACCTCATGAAGTTCAGCCAGGCCAAGTGCAAGGTCCTGCACATGTGTCAGGGTAATCTCATGCACAAATACAGGCTGGGTGGAGAATGGATCGAGAGCAGCCCTGAGGAGAGGGACTTGGGGGTGTTGCTTGATGAGAAGCTCAACGTGAGCCGGCAATGTGTGCTCACAGCCCAGAAGGCCAGCCGCATTTTGGGCTGCATCCAAAGAAGCGTGGCCAGCAGGTCGAGGGAGGTGATTCTCCACCTCGACTCCACTCTTGTGAGACCCCACCTGGAGTACTGTGTCCAGCTGTGGAACCCCCAACATAAGGATATGGACCTGTTGGAGTGGGTCCAGAGGAGGGCCACAAAGATGATCAGAGGGTTAAAGCACCTCTGCTATGAGGACAGGCTGAGAGAGTCAGGGTTGTTCAGCCTGGAGAAGAGAAGGCTCCAGGGAGACCTCATAGCAGCCTTCCAGTATCTGAAGGAGGCCTACAAGAAAGATGGAGAGGGACTTTTTACAAGGGCATGTGGTGATAGGACGAGGGGCAATGGCTTCAAACGGGAAGAGGGGAGGTTTAGAATAAACATTATGAAGAAGTTTTTCACTCTGAGTGTGGTGAGGCACTGGAACAGGTTGCCCAGGGAAGCTGTGGAAGCCCCATCCCTGGAAGTGTTCAAGGCCAGTTTGGATGAGGCTTTGAGCAATGTGGTCTAGTGGGAGGTGTCCTTGCCCATGGCAGGGGGATTGGAACTAGGTGAACTTTAATGTCCCTTCCAACTTAAACCATTCTATGGTCTATAATTCTATGAAACTGCAAGTAAATTTGACAGATCTGTCTTCTGTAGTGGGGTTTTCTAACACAAAAATAGAGCTAATGTTGAGGGAAAGTGCCAGCAAAAATGATGCTGTGATCAAGCTCTGCTCTAAAACAATTAGAAATACAAAAAGATTTGTAAATTGTATGTTAAATATCTGAAGATTAAGTCATTAGCTTGACAAAAATTTCACTGTTCTTAGCTAGGGAGTTCTCCCTGAGGAAAGGATGCAGGAAAGATGTTATATCCCTGCGATTCCTTTACTTTTATTAGAGAAGGCTACTATTACGTGCACACACACAGTCTAAGTGTTTAGGATTCCTACAATAAAAGTTTAAAGTCCACTTAAATAAACTGTAGAGTGCAAATACACCTTTCCGCACGTGCTGAAGACCTCTCACAGACAGTTCTCTGCATGTGCTCGGGTGAACAGGACTCTGGCCGACCGCTCTGAAAAGAACTGCACCTGAGCTGTGCTGCACCAGCAATAAAGCTTGTGTAGAGTATGGAGTCCCTCATTCACTGACCCCTGTTGTGAGTTCCCTCCAGCAGCTGCATATGCAGGATACGAAAAGAGGGGAGCCCTTTGAAACAGTAAAATACTAACTATTTCATGGCTTCATCAATCAAAACTCTGACTTTGAATCCAACCGGGAAATCTCAGGTTCTCATTACAAACCATGAACGACTGGGAATAAGGAGAAGATAAGGGGATGAATCTGTGATTTCTTTCATAGAAAGGATACATTTGATAGTCATAGGGTCTTCAATTTGCATGTGAATCCAGGGTCAAAATACTGGAAGCTGGTGCTGGGCTATAAATCTAACAGCAAACTCAAAACAACAGAAAATAAACAATGAAACAACTAAACACATAAAGAATATGGTTGTTTCTCCATCTGTGCCATTCTAAAATCTAATTGAATAGATTTTAAAAGATATGCTCTAGCTCAAATAGGAATTAGCTCAAGGAATTACTGTATCTACAAGGTCAGACACAGATGATCACAAAAGTCCTTTCAGTCCTGATAGTACCTGAATCCTTGTGTCTCCATAAAGCAGTAGTACTTAATTCATGTCATCTAACTTAACCATGTACGAGAGAATCTTGTTCTCTTAACTGGTCATTGGGAATTCCTCTATAATCTCAGGAGACAGGAGTTATTAGAGAGCAGTTTAGCCTGTCTCTCTCTGTAGACATTGAGAAGATGAAACCTATCTTTCATGCTGGCATTTTTTTGAAGTGTAGGTTAGGAAACAACTTTTTCATCCAGAAATTGTCATTTTTTTCCATTTGAAAAACAGAAGGCTCTTTGATACAGTAGACATATTATAAGCAAACTCATATGGAGTTTGTAAACCTTCTTCCAAAACTCAGAATCCACATCCTTTCAGGTTTCACCATCCCTTAACTTTCTTTTTCAGGCAACTACTTCATATCTGGTTTTAGTAAAAATTGAAAGCAGAAATACCAAAATTCTGAGATGGCAACATTTGCAACACATTCCAAGTCAGAGTGTCCCAGAAGAATTTATAACAGACAAGTTTCTCAGTCAAAAACGTATCAAACACATGGCAATAATTTTTGGTAAGTATCTGAGTGACTACACACTGTTTCAAACCATGGGAGCTCAGGTTGTCTCCAGTGACTGTTCTTTCTGCTAGTACATTAATTAAAGAAAAAAAAAAAAAGGGCTAAGTTTTTTCTCAGTATGGTCAAAGGATGATTACTATTGAAATGATGTTCTTTTGATGTATTTAAACTTCACCAGTTTGCAATCACCGTACACATCAGAGGTATTTTCAAGCATCGCTGGTGTCCCAGTGTTCTCTGTGCTGTGTATGCCACCAGTGAATATTCACTTTAAGAGCTGCAAACATCAACTTCCTGGCTAATAGGCAAGTGGTCAGATATCCTACATACACAAATGAGACCAGTCAACACCCAGACAGCAGGGAGGCCTCGAACACTTGATCTCAAACAATTAGAGGAAAGCAGTAGCTGAAAGCATAGAATTAGGCTCTTTGAATTAAAGGATAGCATTTCTAGTGAGAGATACAATTCCAGCTTTAGATTGGGTAGCTGTTATTTGCGTTTCAAAACAGACTACATTCAGAATTTAATTAAAGCATATGGGGCTCCACAATGTTTTAACAGTCAGGCCTTACTAATCTGATTGCAGGATCAATGGTGCGGTTTGCGTGAGTCTCTGAAATCCAAGTAAAATTTACAGTAATTTATTGAATCAGAAAAGAGTCTGTGTCAAACAAAAACCTGTACTGACTAGACAAACTGAGTTGTCTAAATAGTTGGCCTATTGGAACAATTCCCTATTTGCTCTTTCTGTCTATGTTACTACCGGCCTAATGTAAGCTTTGATGTAGAACAGTACTGAAAGAATCGATCTTGTTAGATTTTACAACCCAAGACATTTTTTTTGTGTGTGTGTGTCTAGGCATCTTACTTTAATTATTACTGAGGATTATCCACAATTCCTTGATTCCAAAGCACAAAGTGAAGTCAGGACTGGGGGATTTCTAACAAAAAATCCTAAAAATGCATTTACCATAACATCCTTCAGAGTATCTAAGATATTCAGAAGAAAAATAACTGATATTCCATGACATTCTCATGATCAGTCCCCTGTATCACAGTCAAAATCACCATGATAGCAGAGAAATCTTCTTATACTTACCCTTGCAGGGAGAGAATGCAATGGAAACCGGTTTGTTTGCTCTTATATTTTCTACTTTTTGGAAATAAAATGATAGAAATACTTATATCAGAATGTGTAAGATACTGGTGGCTGCTACTCGGAACGGAAAATTACAGACAGTACAATTGATGAACCTTGTGTTGCCAGCAAGTGAAGAGTTACTGAACTCTGTTAAAATGCCCTGAAATGGGAAACTCATAGACTGACTAAATCCTAAGTATTCCCAAAGGGAGGGTTTAAAAAAAAAGCAATTTAAAGGTCTGTAAAATTAGGTCTAGTTTGCCTATATAATAAACGTTCTGAAACCAGGTTGAAAAATTTAAACATAATGTGGCCACCAAAAGGAGAAGAATGACCTACTAGGCTGTAATAATACATGAACTGTTGTGTTATTCTGTAAAAAAGTTCTCAGTAAATGCAATAACAGAACTAACATCTCCTTTATGATTTATATGGATTTTTGTTAATCTGAATCTGTAAGGAGTTATTAAAATTTAAGACACAATGTAATTAATAGCAACAACAACAATAGAGCTTAGTTGCAATGTGGTAATTTTTCCAGAATGGATTTCCTGGTATTTAATTGAAGTAGCACCATAGTAAATGGGCTCAGTAGAACTAATCTTATAGTAAAATCTTATCCTGATGTAGATTACTGTGAAATTAAATCATGGTCAGCAATCCTCATAAACCAGACAATAAATGGTATTGATTCTTTCAACTGAGTTTTAATTCTTCAAATGCACGAGGCAACCAGTACAGAAATAGCTTTATTAATCAATAAGCTGTGTTAAAAGGACAGTTCCAAATCCTAATAAGTGATTGTCCCAAATTGTACTGCTATTCTTCCTCTGTGGAAAGTAATGTAACTGCTCTGGATCTATACCCTGTGAGTGTAAAAAAACATTTGTCCCACTGACTACAAAATTAGTTTCCTCATAACAGCAAAGACCAAACCTTATGACTACCAGCCCTGAGCTATCACCTTATGCTTAAATCACAGAATCATTGAATGGTTTGGGTTGGAAGGGACCTTTGAAGATCATCTAGTCCACCCCCCTGCTGTGAGGTTGCTCAGAGCCCCATCCAACCTGACCTTGAACACTGCCTTGAACAATTCCTTTAACTGCAGGAGCTTATTTAGTGCTACATTTAATAATTTCTCCCTTAATGTCATGAAAGAAGTTTCTTTTCTCCTTTCTTGTCAGGGCAAGCATCCATTTTTAAACATATATTTTTAAATGGTTGCACTCATTCTAAAATGTTCCCCAAAGGCCAATATCAAGGAAAAAAGAACTTCCCATAGGTTGGAATCAGTCTCCATTGTTATTGGTACTTTCTTTGATGTACAAGGTGAAACAATGGAAAAGAAGGAGGGCCTCCATAGTTAGAATGCCAGTCTGAGTCTGATGAAATACAATTTCTATACCCTGATCTCCACCAATCCTTTTCTAAAAGCTTGGATATTGCTGTCTGACAGTATTTCCCTACCTCACAGGAATATTATGAAGATAATGACATTAAAATTGTTGAGCCAAAGGGCAACATATGATATAAATACATGAGATAGATAACTGGGGTTTACATTATATTCTTTATTAATAAAAACCTGATACTGGTATGTCTGGTTTGAACAAATACCTAGACAATTAATACAGATTTTACATCCGTTAACCTAGTGAGTTTTATATACTTAAGCCAGTTTAAGATATTGCTGATCCTTTTTGTGTCTGACTGGATCTTGAATACCATGATCATAGATCATCTCACCACATATCACATTTTATTTCCACAGAAATGCACACAAAGGGCAGAGAACAATAAAGAAGACTGGGAAATAATTATGGCTAGGGTAGTTTATGCCAAGGAAGGACTTATTTATACATCTGCCACTGTTGCTAATCTATCTTTGGGCCACATATTCCTTCAGAAAGAAATAAAGGACAGCATTTAGCTGTCTAGGCTTCCTTCAGATGCCTGGGCATCATAATTCCTGATGAGCAGAGCTGGCATCCAAACAAGCAGTGTCACCAAAAAGCACTTGAGCCCTGAAACCTCAAGACAGACTATAGTCCTTCCTTTTAGTTTCTTTTATAGTAAGATGTAAGTTTCTTAAATTCTATTGTGGCTGTAATATCTAGTTCTGGTACATTAATGATGTCAAAGCATATTTCTTTTTATGTTCATTTGTATATAGGATTAGAGAGGTGAAACAACGGTCATCCATGGACTAGCTAGAGCCAGATTGCAAAGTATCCAGAAGGTCAGCTATTGCTCTATCTACTAAGCTGATGCATTTTTCATTGACTTTAGAAATAGTTATATTTAATTTGTATTTGTGTAAGAAATCTGAGTTCCTTTTCTGTGGACAAAAATGCATTTTTAGTTAGCATCATGTACTTCCTAATTGCCCATTTGAGCCGTTCCCAAGCACAAAGACATGTTTTGAAATAAGAAAATGTTATCTATCATGAATATCTGGTAGCAAATATTTAGTTACTTAATGGCAAAACAAAAATCCCTGTGCTTATTTTAAATGTGATGTAATTCTGCTTCCTGTATACAGAATGTAAGTGAAAACACCATAAAGTCTCTGGAAACTATTAAGACCAAGTAAAATATCAGCAGTGGTTACCTTGGGAACTGGTTTCTTAAATGCATGGAAAAAAGTATGGGCAGAAGGCATATTTGATGAGTTACATCATCCTAGCCTACAAATAAAAATCTAAAGCTTATTAACAGAACTTATTCTGCTACTTCTTCTTGTTGGCCGTGTCCAGTGACTGCCCGCATGGCTAACTAGTGTCTTGTATTAGCAATGAATCCCAAAATTACTATTATTTGCCATCCGTTATAACAATCAAATCCCAAATTTTTAAGACATCTGTTATAATTTGAAACTAGTTGCCACAACTGTTTCCTCTAACAATCCTTATATTCTCCTGTTTTATTGAAATGAACATTGTGCTAATCAAGTCAACAAAGACTGGGTAATTTCATATATTCAATAACAGATATTATTAGTAAGGAAACTCTGACTATTGAAATGTTTTGATGCATTTCAGAAAATTTAGTGATGTTAGTGGGCACAAACTTGACCATAGGAAGTTCCATCTAAACATGAGGAGGAGCTTCTTTCCTTTGAGGGTGGTAGAGCACTGGAACAGGCTGCCCAGAGAGGTGGTGGAGTCTCCGACTCTGGCGACGTTCAAAACCCACCTGGACGCCATCCTGTGCAACCTGCTCTAGGTGACCCTGCTCTGGCAGGGGGTTGGACTAGATCTCCAGAGGTCCCTTCCAACCTTCTGTGATCCTGTGATTCTGTTTTATGGACTGGGAATGATGATAGTCAAGCACAGAAGTACATTTTAAACATGAGTATTCTCTGTTTATGTGCAGATATCTTGATACAAAGCCATCAACTACTTAAGGAAGTGGTGGATTTTCTGCAGACCAGGATGTGTGTGTTTGCTACATGCTGAAAATCTCTACCTCTCTCTCTGGCAGCTAATGGGAGACTAAGCCTAGAGATAGACTACTGTTTTGTAGCTAGGTGTGCAGACTGCAGACAAACCCTGCTTTCCCCAGGTTACTTGGTTGATGAAGGTCATTGTAATAGCGTTCAGCTGGCTGAAGGACTATGTGTGTGTGTCCCAGCTCACTTCAGACAATGTCAGATAGGTTTAAGCTGGTGATAATGGAGAATAAGACTTTAATTTTTTTGCCTGAAGAACCTATGAGACCTTATATGAGCCCTTATATGAGCCCTTCAAGGCTCAGGAAAAGAGAAACATTGTTCATTCATAGCAAAAAAGAGCTGGAAAAGGTATGACCTTGCTCTGGCAACCTCACATCCCAAAAACGACAGCAGCTGCCTCAACACTGGCTAGCCAAACTTATCAAACTTGCCTTCTGCCTCTCTGATTTTTTCCTTGCAGGTAAAAGAGGAACAGATTGCCAAAGCAGCTCCTGCTGATATCTTGCCTGGCCTTAATAGTCCCTGGACACCATTTTGTCTTTTCCACATGTGTTCAGTCAGGTACCCTGCAACATTAAATACATTGCAGAACATACATATGGATGAATACTTTGGGAGCATCTATACTAGCAAGAATCTTACAAACGTAATAGCAATCACCAGGACTGGCTATCATTACTCTCAGAGTACACAGAGGGGTTTATGTCTGGGAGGTTCTCAAACAACAGGTGCTTCCCAATATGGCCTATGAACAAATTAATAAGTAGGTAAACCAGGATATGGATTTTCAGCATGTTTGCTCTTTTATATGAATGCCTTTAACCACAGCTAAACCAGTTCAGATTGCACAGCACCTGTTCTCCACATTACTCAGGGAGTAGCCTTGGAGACCTGCCATGCTAGTTAATGTCATCCTACAGGGAGCAGCACTCATGGGCCTGCAGAGCCGTTTGCTTGAGTCTGCTTGAACTCTGTGTGATGAAATATTAAAAAGCTGATCTGAGGGACATTGGGATTTACTGTATCCGAAGAGAAAAACCCAGGCACAGAGACAACAGCATGTGCTGCATTGTAAATTTGGGATTTTCTCCTCCCCTTAAGCCAAATAAAACGTATTTCTCTACTTGCAACATAGATTTTGGTGTCATTATATTCAGATTTCAACGTCTATTCAGAATTCCAAACAGACAAGAATTTATGATTAGGGTTGTGCCATCTTCTTCACACTGACGGGAATGTCTTTGCATATATATCACCTTTCCACACTAAAAATACACAGTATTGTCAATAATGATACCACTGGACATAATTCAGTTGCCCAAAGATACTTTATCATCAAAGATCCCTAGTGTTTCTCACCTGGTCTTCAGCTGTTGTTCCAGAAGGGCATGTGTCTTCTGAAGACCCTGTGTGATGCAACTACTACTGCTGATGTCTCAAATGCCCTAAGGCATCTCAGCTGGCACAGGAATAATCGGTCTTCAATTATTGCTACAAAATCCATTATTGATCTTCTGTCAAAATATGAGACACCACTGATCAATCTGTAGGTAAACAGTCTTTCATAAGTCATCTAAGGGCAAAGGATTTTATGAACAGCTGGTCCTCCTGTGAGAATTATGTCAGGCCCTCATTTATAGTCTTAAACTTGTGAAGCTTCTCCTTCATTTTTCTGCATTTGCCTAAAATAAACCTTGACGTCTACTGTTTACTGCTAAAGACAGTTAACTGCAGTGCAAAGGTTCTGTATAGCTGCATTTCACTCCAAAACAAGTGACATATGTTGTGTGTGTTACACCATGATCCAGAAATTGTGATTTAGCTTGACAAAGCTGGAATATCTGCCTGTGGATACATTTTTCCCCTTTTTTGGGGGGAAAATCGCATTTAAAGGCAGCTACTAATCTATCATTTCCATGTCATTGACCTAAATTTTCCAGAAATAACAGGTGTAAGGCACTTAATATAAGTACTGCAGTAAAAGTGCAGAGAGATCACAATGTAATAAGGAAATCAATTCCCCAAAACAAACGAAAACCCACAAAGCATTCAGAGTGCATTTTAATTATGTCCCATTTTCATGACCATGTTGAATCGATGTATTTCTAAAGTAGATTCTTACCTTACTACTAAGCCCCATGATTCTTGTTTAAACAGCAATTTTTAGTAGTTAAATAAAATTTTAGGTATTTCACTGCCTAAAGTAGGCAATAACATGTGAATGCTGGAATTTAGGTTTTGCTGTCATTTACATTAGTTTGTAGTGCTTAACATTTTCATTTTAAAATGATCACATAGAAAAAGCCAGTCCTCAACACATGATCTTGATGGGATGACAGGAACATCTGAGAAACAAAGAATATTCCATCAACACCGAGAGTGATGCCTTTGTAATGAAAATGTGGACTGTCCTACCATCCACTCCTGCACTGGTAACTACCACTGCAGCAGCTTGCTCTCTCACTGAGCCCCATGGACTCCCCAGTGTCCTGGGAGGGCACATTTGGTCATGGTGCAGGCAATCTCCTTAACATCCAGCCCAAAGGGACAGCGTTTATGGTCTCTTCACTAGCTCCTACAATCATCAGTCCAGGGGCTGTGGAAAACGCAGCACTCTGTTAATCCATTTGTGCCAATTACAGTTCAAATCAATGAGCCAGCACTGGATTTCTTTCTGTGTTTTCCCATCCCACTCGGCGCACTGTCTCCTGCTCAGTCCCTCCCCATGAGCCGCTCCGGGGTTTTGGTGTCATTATATTCAGATTTCAACCTCTATTCAGAATTCCCAACAGACAAGAAGCAAGTGACATGCAGCTGACAGCAACACTCTCACTCAGCTTTTCAGCTCCCAGGCGTTTCAGCTCCTCAGCACATTTCTAATCCTGCCTCTGAGCTCTCAGGAGACATGTCTGGCCTCACTGTCTACCCTTGGCTTTCTGTAGATCTCAGCCCTTTCTTCTGGATGTTCAAATACTTTTCATGGGAGAGTACTCCTTGGCATCTGCCAGCTCTATTCTTCTCACAACCTGT
The DNA here is from genome assembly GCA_013397275.1 of Burhinus bistriatus. Classification (NCBI taxonomy): domain Eukaryota; kingdom Metazoa; phylum Chordata; class Aves; order Charadriiformes; family Burhinidae; genus Burhinus; species Burhinus bistriatus. The sequence continues at coordinate 52,469 of VYXH01003367.1, forward strand.
TCTTGCATGATTTAGGATTATAACCCCATTCCAATAAGCTAAAATTGACATTATTTACTGTTGCCAGTACTGCAGCAGCAGCACCTGACAGGAATCACCAAGAACCTGCCAGCTAAACGTGACTATTGCCTTACCTGCACTTTACTTGCTTTATTGTCAGGAGTCTGAGCTTACAAACATGGGAGAGCGAGGAAAGATTTCAGACAAGAATCCACAACAATCCTACGAGCAGCAAACTGACAACTCTTCTACATGTTTTTTCCCCATAATTTGTCTCTTTGCAAGGCAAATTATTTGTGAGAAAGAAGGGTTTCTTATATGACCTTGTAAGGAGTCATTCACACCCACAATGTTGCACAAGTCATTCAACATACACAGTCTTCTGAATAATAAGGAAAATAGACTGAACCGAAAATCACCACTCTCCAGATTACAAGGTGCCTGGTCTTAATTGCACCTTCCTGCTCGTGTTGGTGTATGTCCCAGCTAGGCAGAAGGGTCTCCAGGTACAAAAGAGGCTGAGAACCTCTGCTCTAAACAAAACAAATCTACCTATAGCCAGCACATCACTGCTTCCCTCAGAGCAAGTCAGACGCACCTCCAAAGAACTAAAGACTTATAATCTCCTTTTTCATGATCTCTGCACTTCTTTCTCTGCCTTTCAGTTATTTGAAGATCATCGTTGGACTTAAAAATATGTATACACATAACAGTCTTTTTTTCTCAACTGACCTAAATCAGTCCTTTCAAGGAGAGCACCTGGGTGCTAGCTTTTGAGCCCAGTCTTTGCTCTGAGGAGAATGGCCTAGTGGACCTGCTCAGAAAGTAGGGTCAACTGTAGGAATCTCAAACCCATACAAAAGGATTGGGTTTGAGAGAGGATCACAGGACTTATCTTCCTTTGCTTCAAGGACTTTGCTTTGATCTTTTTCAGGTCATTGGTAATAGAAAGTTGCTCACTTCTGATGGCTCTATGGTGGCTCATGAAAGAGAATGTGGCCTGTTTATTCCACTTATCATGGGCTGATAATCATGTTGCAAAGTCATAATTAGCAGTCCCAATTAAAGTCTCAGCAGCCATACATAAGGCTGGAATGGCTGGTGACTGAACTCTCTGTACATTATCCTGCTGTGTCAAGGTTAGACCGTGCTGTTGTCCCTGTTCCATAGACAGAACTCACCAGGACTGCTAATCAACACATTTCATAGGCCCTGTCTGCCCACGCAATTTCCCTTTAAGCCTTTATTCCAGGACTGACAGGCTTAATAGCTGTTTTTAAAAATGGAGGGAACATGTAGAAAGACCTATTTTCTAGCATGCATTAGATATAAAAATATGAGTGTCAGCTGGCAGGCAACCTTTCCTTTCAAAAATACAGCTTTGCAAGCTAAAACCCAGCTGGGATGAAAGGCAACTTTATATAAAGGCAGTGCTACTCTGCCTGTCATTCTCTCCACTCAAATTAGTGAGGGCTGCTCATCACCTCATATAGACCTACCAGAAAGATAGATAGATAGATAGACAGACAGACAGACAGACAGATGGGCTGGAAGGAAGGAAGGAAGGAAGGAAGGAAGGAAGGAAGGAAGGAAGGAAGGAAGAAAGAAAGAAAGAAAGAAAGAAAGAAAGAAAGAAAGAAAGAAAGAAAGAAAGAAAGAAAGAAAGGAGAACGTTGCTCACAGGCATTAACCAATGCCAAAGAAAGTTGCTCAGGATAATCCCTGTGCTTTGAAGCATGAGAATAACAATCACCAAGATTTGTTACTATTGTGGAGTTTTGTGGGTGATGCATCCTGTTGAGGCCTCTGGAAGCACAGGCCTGCAGAGATTTATGTGCATGGCTGCTGAGGCTTCAAAGCACGGGCACCTTTCATACTCCAGTGTTCAACAGTTTGCAAAAGTGTGCTTGGGCTCTCTCAGTTCTTTGGCCTTTGGATAGGTTTGCAGCATCCAAATTCAGCTCAAATGTGAAAAAAGTCCTCTTGCAAATTTTCTTTCTTTCTTTCTTTCTTTCTTTCTTTCTTTCTTTCTTTCTTTCTTTCTTTCTTTCTTTCTTTCTTTCTTTCTCTTTCTTTCTTTCAAGAGCCCAGCTTCTGGAACTCATTTATTTGGTAATTATTTCATATGATGTGTTAAACAATTCAAGGAATTAACATAAGTTGTCTTCCATTGTTTAAATTTGTATCTGATCCTATGATCAAAAAAGCTTGTGACCAGTTTAGCCTAGCAGGACTGTTATTCTATCTGTCCACTCTGTACCAAGTATATCTTCATTGTTTTCTCATTGGAGTCCTCCATTTGGAGCGTTTGATCTCTGTTGTTTTCAAGTAAAGGTTTGAATTTTTACCATGGAGCATTTGTCCTGGTTTGTTTAAGATTAGGAACTTTAACATGAAGGCATCCATTATCAGAAGCTATTTGATGAATAAAAAATGTACATTTAATTCAATAATCATGTTCAAATCAAGCTCCAGTCAGTGGGAGGAGAACAATGTTCCATCAGCAGATGTAGCACAGAGGGGTTTGCAGTTCCCTGCTTTTTGTCTAAACATTTTCAGCTCTGAGGTAAAGCTTTACATAAACCTTGTAAAGAAAAAACTTCTGAAGGATCTGAATTTCTATCCTGCTAAGCACAGAAAGCGCTGATGAATCATTGCAAAGCTTTTCCAAACTTATCTGAACACGTCTGATGTGGGATTTGGGTTGGGACTGCGTAGACACAAGTGTACTCAAAGCATCTCCTGGAGTTTCTGGCTGCAATCTAGTTGGAAGGATCTTAGAGCAACTTTCCTTGGGGCTGCCTAAGGTTCCGTCAGGCAGAAACAAGCACACAGATTTGCAAACATTAGAAAAGAAACCACCGAAAGCCAAGCCACTTCAAACACTCAGTGTTTCGGGGTTTGGCACATTTATATTTCTAGTGAAGAATCATAAAAATATCAGAGCATACAGATTCCAGCTCAGTTGCAAAACTTGCCCATGACACAGTGGGAAAGAAGTTGGAGGGTTTTGGCCCCGTTTCTCTGCACCTCGGCTGCTCCCCCAGGAAAGTGATGCTTCAGTGCCGCCTCCTGGCTTCCTTCTCCACAGTGAGGGGTCATCCTAGCAAGACATGGTGCCACTGCTACCTTGTGTTTGCTCTGTGGTATTGAACAACTATTCTATTTTTTAAATACCATAAACACAGAGCTCTGAAAATGAGTTTGTGACTAGAGACAGTGCTTAGATGTGATGAACAGCTATGACACAGTCAATGCTGTGGCTCACTGCAGGGCACTTGGCGTCCCTGGATGGGCTCATGCCCCTAGGAGACCTGCTTTGAGACAGTCAGTAGGGTAAGTGCAAGCATATGTCCTCAGCCTTCCCTTGTCTCCTGCTACGGCCCCTTCCCCAGGGCTGTCAGCAGGCGCCTCCATTCACTCGGGACTGATCCTTCTGCTAAGAACAGGCACCTGCGAAGGCCACGGGAGGAGGGAGAGGCACAGACAGCCACTTCTTGCACTAAAACGTAGGATATCATCTTCTACAATTATACCAAAGTGTCATAACAAAGCCACAGTACTAGTGATGAATGGGGACAGGCAGCCAGAACAATCACCCCCTACTCTCTTCTTAGACGTAAGCAAAGTCATAGAGCCATACTTGTGTTTATGGAATGTCCTCTCAGACCCCACTGATCTTTCATGTTTAGCTGAAACTGCAACGGCACACATCACCTCACACAGACCCTGCTAGCCTGGGATAGCCTAGGGTAGAACGGCTCCATCTTGGGACACTCCGCTGGGAATAAGGAAGGCGAGGGACACACATGTGAGTTTTAACCTTTGAGGAGCAGCATGTGTAACAGGTCAACGATCTGTTTCAGCCCTCTAAAACTTTTCTTTCCTAAACTGGAACTGAATGAAGACTTCTGAGGGTTTCAAACTGTGTGAGGCTTTGCCTTACTTGGCTTCTGCTTCTGTATTGGGCTCCAGGTACCAGGCACGGCAAGTCAAACTACTCAAACTCCCAGTACAAATCCAGGAAATTCTGAACATTTCAGAAAAAAAGAACAAAAGGTCAGGTGTGATGTTATACAGGTTAAAGGAAACTTGCTAAATTTTGAACCGTTTGTGTCTGTGGTGTCATTATGTGTATTATAACCTGCCTTTTTGTAATGAACATGCAACACCGTCACTCTGGCAATGTCTGCTGGGAAGACAAGTTTGAGAAAAGCTGCTGTCACAAGCATTTTTAGGGATTTAATTGCCTGCTCTGGCAGCCAATCCAAAGTCTTGATTTAATTTCTCATATTTTGTCAAGGTTATAATTAGCTTTAATCTTGTGGTGAAGACCTGCAAAGCTGAGGTAAGCAAGTTGTTTGTGGCTAGGACCACAGTTTTGTTGGGTATCCCATCCCAAATACTCCCAGGGACCTTGCCTATACAGTGCCTTACTTTAATTTTCTCCCTGATAAAAATAAATTACAAAGGCTTAGCACCAATTAGTCACTAAAACGCCTAGGTCTTCCTTTCCCATTTGCTACATAACAGAGTCCTTCTAACATCCAATGCAGATACAGCTGGATTTTAGATCCCAGGATGCTAAAAACTGTCCTTCATCTCCTTTGCAAATCACCAACATTTGTAATGTGCCTGTCTGCCCACAAACTTCACATATACACTGTATTTTGAAGCTGTAAATTTCTGTGCAACTCATTTCCTGCAGACTCAGTCAGACTCTAGGACGTGACACTTGCTTAAAACTGAAGCGGATATGTTTTATGTCAATATATTTACACATCAAACAAAAATGAAATGTTACCTTACTTGAGAAAATATACTCCAACTCAATTTACCAGGGAAATGGCATAGGTAAATATCACAGCACAACCTCTACACAAATGTACTTTTTTCCTTCAGTGACATGTTTGAGATTGAGCATTCGTTTGGGAAATGGTGTTTCTGGACATGCTTGGTATCTAGAAATGATGTTCCTTGTCAAATAGTTACAATTTATTTCTCCTATTCAGCCACACATTTCTCTTGCAATGGAAGGCACAAAAGAATGGTCTTCTCTGTGGTACCATTAGAAAAAAACCCATCAGTTTGCAGAGTTTACTATGACTATTAAAAAAGTACTTTTTAAGTGTAACGAAGAACCACGTAATGATAATAACAACACAAAATGTAATTGAAGAGATTAAAAAGGCATAAATAATTGTTTTTCTGCTTGCTTTATGGTTTTGGTGTCTTTTTGTTGTTTGGTTACTTTGCCACCATTTTAAAATGCCACCTCTATCAGAGACCTTTCTCCAGGCAACATTAAGGAACCCTTTCTGCCACCCTGATCACAAGAATTTCTGTCCCTGTAGGTATCCTGAAACAATGTGCTAGGATTATTCATTGAGTTCCAGAGTGAAAAATAGGAATAAAAATATCAAAACTCTTTTGACTTCTCTTTGTGTTAACCCTGCTGCTTCTAAACACTGTGAGTGAGGAATCTTGTTTTATATCATATCATATGAAAGAGAGGAGGCTGAGAAGAACACTGTCTTGGGACTTACTTGCTTCTGTCAGTTTATGTCACAACATTACATTATTTTAATGAGGGGGTGTTACATTTCATGTCTGCCTATGATAACTAGATAAAAACAAATGGAAAAAGACATGAAAGCCAGCAAATTCTAAAGCATTAGACAATTTTATAGCTAATGAGAACACTCTATTAAATCAAAAAAGATAATCTATTAAATTAGAAAAGATAAACACAGTTGCTTTTTAAAAAACACTAGTAAAAAAAGAATCTTAATTAATCAGTTATAAACCAAGCCATATTGCTTAAAGGTAGACAGAAGAGTTTATTCCTTCTCAGAGTTTCCCCGAAGAATTTCCTCCAAAAAGTCTGGTGCTGGTTGCTAGCAGAGAAGACACATAAACTCAAACAGGCCAATAACAACCTCTAGGATGGTAGTGAGAACACCATGAAGAAATTTCAATACACTAGCTACATTGTTAAGGAAAAAGACACTTTGAGCTGCTGAACAAAACAGTCCTGGAGTTTACCCTCCCGTCCAAGCAGTGTGTACAACTGTTGTTTGAGCAGAGACTACTGTGCAACGCCATGCGGTGCCTGTTACATTCTATTAGATGCCTACAGTATTGGCAATTCTTGACTTAAAATGTCTCCTTCTGCCCTCCTGTAGCAGAGCCTGAAGCGAAAGACAGCTGCCTGCTACTGTCTTTTAACCCAAACAAACTAAAAGGGGTTACACAGATGCCTTGACTTCCATCAGATTGAAGGGAAAGAGACATCTGTTTCTTTGGGACTGTTTTTATCCCCAGATAAGAACTGTCAAAGAAAAGCTTTTTTTCTTTTGTTAAATTTTGTTGTTAGACTACATAACAGAGTGAAAAACAGAACAAAAGCATGAGGAATAGGACATTACTCCAGGTTAGCCTTTGTACTGAATTTAGAGGATAGAAAAAATTAACTCACAATTTGCTATGGGACAAACTAATGCTACATAACAATTTTAAACTAAATACCACCCAGGCCATCATTCTTATGGCTGATGTGACATATTACAAACTACAGCTAGTTGCACCATTGAAAAAAGATACTGCTTTGAATTCAGATAAAGGACACAGAAAAATATTTTCCACTCAATCTTCTATCAACTTTTGCTTCATTCTATATTTGATAATTTATTTTCCCCTCAGCAATATTCTTTTCTTCACAGACAAGGCAGTTTGCTCTGCACCTGGGCAAATAAAGTTGCATGCATATCTATTCACTCATGAGTTTTTTTGTATTGCTAAATGAGCTATACAATACTTTTCAAATAACTCAATTAACATATATGATTTGCCCTTAGTGAAGCCATGTTGGCTGCCACCAATCACCTCCTTATTTCGCATGTGCCTTAGCAGAGTTTCCAGGAGGTTGTGCTCCATGATCTTGCCAGGCACAGAGGTGAGACTGACCAGCCTGTAGTTCCCCAGGTCATCTCTTTTATCCTTTTTAAAAATGGGTGTTATGTTCCCCCCTTTCTAGTCAGCGGGAACTTCATCAGACTGCCATGACTTCTCAAATATGACAGATAATGACTTCTCAAATATGATGGATAGTGGCTGACTTCTGTAAACTGTCAGCTGTACGTATTTCTGGAAGACTATGAACCTCATGTGATATGTGTCTCTCTCATAACTGCCTGAAGAGAACTACATGCATAGGTATATCAGAGGTAGAACTATACATGCTACCTAGCTCTATTAACACTATTAGCACTGTTGCCTGAATTTGTCCTAATCTCCCCAGCTCTTTTTCCAAGTCTCAAATCAGACCCCAAGACTTTAGGTTAAGCTAAGAAAAAATCCCAACCTTTTCTTCCACACACAGCATTTCCACTCAACACTACCCACACTGTCTTAGTGTAAGGCCAAGAATAGGTACAATTCACTCACAGAGAAAAATGTCCCACATATAAAAAAAGTATGACTCTAGTCTGAGATTTTCTATTCCTGGAAATCTAGAAAGAAGGCAGTGGCCTGGAGTCCACTCCATTCAATTCAAACTCATTTGTACAGCAGGTCCAGTTAAAGCTTTTCTCGGGCTTCGTCATGATTTCACAAATTCTTCTATGTTTCATATTTCCTGAAAAAAGGCAAGAAGAGTCTTGGCATAACTAATAGCCATGGTATAGCTGAATAAAACAGAGGATTTCCTGGTCTTAGCCACTTGTACAGCAATAAAACTGTGCAGTGTGAGGAGACCACGGTTCACATGGCCATAATGCACTCTCTGCTCTTCATTGACTATGAAGAGCGTTGATTTCTCTAGCAGTGAAAGCGGGGACAGAAAGAGTCACCATTTGTTTCAGAGTGTGAAGCAACTATCAGGTCTTCATGCTCAAGTCCAACACTGAGTGTATACTTTACCTCCATGTTACTCTGCAGTACAGCAGGGTCAATAACTCACCCTCCTTCAAGGTATTTCATTGATTTTGGCTGCACACACTCCATTCTGGTGTGTGCACCACAGCCTGAGGTACAGACCTCCATAGCACTGCATTCCGCAAGACATGGGACAAATGGAAGTTGGTGCTGTCAAGAAAATAACATTTTATTTTTCTTTCACGATAGCTAATGCACTCTCTGAAGGAAAATTAGACCTCCTCTTTTCATACTGTTTTACCCTTAGGAAGGATTCAGCCACATCTTGAATTTTAAAATTGCACACACCCGTTTAGGTTTAATTTGCTGATAAAGTAAGTCTTTGGTAGGGACATTTTCTTTGAAGTTTCCATTGATTTCTACATTTAAGTTTCCAGTAACTGTGAAATTTATGTGCCAGGTATGCATGGTCTGTCAAGATATACATTTTGGTAAAAAAAATCCAAATTAATAACTGTGTCATGTTTCCTACTTGCTACATGACCTCTGTGGCCCTCACAGGTACCTTAGTTTCTCTACATTTTATCTGAAGGAAATAAAAATAGATCTAGTCTCTCATAAAACTTGCTAGGCATGAATCAGTGCAGGGCCTCCCCCAAAGTCTAGTCAGGGTGACATATAAGATCTACCGTGTATGTCACCTCTGTCTGCAGAGACACAGAAATAACAGCTTTGGTAGAAAGCCAAGACAGCTGCTCACGTAACAAAACCTGTCAATTTTATTGTTTCATCCTTTTCTCACTTCTTTTGTCCAACCTCCATTTTTGACTGTGTCTTGTGGTTCCCAAACCTATTAACTGCTTAGATGGGATATCACTACTTTTTTACTACATTTGTACAATGGATTCTTCTGTAAAAGAAAATGTTTGGAATGTTTGTCTTTTCTAACAAGGAAGCATAGGAACAAGATGTACAATAACTGTCTGAATCACCAGAAAGCACAAATGCTGCCTCCAGAAAGCACAACCGTTTTACGATCCACGCAGCACCTAGCCTTTGGGAGACCACACAACTCAAGGAAAACTTTTTTGAGGCAACCTCCAAGTCACTTCAATTTCAAATAAGAAATATGTTGCTTGCATAGGCGTTTCCTTCCTAGCAGACCACCATTAGGAGATGTCTCTGCCATGCCTTATTCAGAAGGTTTGGCTTAAGTGTCCCTTGTAAGTGAACCAACACATGAGTATTCATGACTCTTAATGGGTGCAAGCCACACCAGCAATCTTCCAAAATACATTTCTAAGACTGGCTCTCAGTAGTAGAGCTCTGTGGGGTGGTAGATATCAAGGTATAGCATGGCACTCGGTGTCTGGGAGAACTGCCCAGTTCCCTGCTATCGCCCGTCTCCAGCCGATCTATGTATCAGCAGCGCTGGCAGGAGTTTGCCTCTTCTCTGCTTGGAGATAACGCACACCCCAGGGCAACATCCGCTGGCAGCCGTGCCCTCCCCAGCTGAGCACTCCCAGAACAAGGCAGTGAGGACTCAAGCTGGCTGGGGGACAAGCCCGAGATAAAGAAGTCCTTGGGCATTGCACTGAACGGTGGGGGGTTTCTTTTCTTTTGTTGTTTTTTTTTTTAATCTGGCAAAGAACGGTTAAGTGGAAATCAGCTGTGTAGCTCAGGCACGCATGGAGCATTATGGAGAGTTCAGGCACTGAAAAATTCAAAGCAGAAATGAGTCATTTACTAGGACCATTTTTAAGATGGCAGAAATAAATATTTACACTATCTAGAATTTAATCAATGGTTTAATGAGTCACAGTTTTTCCACATTTTTCATGAGACTTGACCTTTGTTCTTTCCCTGGTTTTAATTTTGCACCTTAGAATTCTTTGTTTGTGAAGCAAGATGGTTTTTGCCATGTGTTAAAGTTTTTTCTTCATGTCATTGTTTCCCTTGACAGTTAGCTGCTCAGCACATCTTGAAAACTTTAGATCACTGCTTTCTGTTCTCTAAGACTTTTTATCTCTGCCTGCTGGCTTTTAAGAGACTCATCAACTACTGTGGTGTTACCGATTGCCCCTAGAGGTAATACGTATTTTACAGTCACCTTGGGGTTTTTTGGACATGACCAATCTATTTCTTCTTTTAATTTTGTTTTTAATTCACTGTCCTTTACCTAGCACAGGATAAGTTTCACAATACCTATGAGTCTGTACCAGCCTCTGTATACAGAGTTTTCCTCTGCTTCATATCCTCATTTTTATATATTTGCCTTGCTTAGGCTTTTAGGGTCCCAATCTGGATCTGAAAGAACGCACATAGTCTGAGTCAAATCAGTGACGCCACATCTTTATATTTAATTATGCATACAGATATTTATGAAATTTGTGAATTGAAGAGCAGATTTTGTTTTTGGTTTTGTATTTATTTTTCCAAAGAGCTATGAAAATGTATGGAATTGTGTAACAACAGATAGATAGATAGATAGATAGATAGATAGATAGACAGACAGATAGATAGACAGACAGATAGATAGATAGACAGACAGACAGATAAAACCTCTGGCAGTATAAGAGTCACATCTCCAGAGAAAGCACCTTATGTCAGTTTATTTGGTCATGGGAAATAAGAAATGGAAGATCTTGGGACCTATAAACAAGCCTGCTAATATTTCTGCTGAGAATCTGGTTCAGAAAATTTATCTTTCCTCAACTAGCTGCCTAGCCGATATGGAATTATGTTCTCATATAGGAAAAAGCAGTTCATTACTTGCTTCAGAATACATTAGGCATAAGTCTGTTCTCAAACAGGTGCAACTCCATAATTTGAGAAGTCAGAATCAAGCCGAGTATACTATATTCAGTGTATCAAACGATTTAGAATCTTTCTCTTATGTGAATAGAATTCTGACATTCATGTATACTTCAGTCCTTTGAGTTGAAAGACAGTTTTCAAATACTAAATTCAACAGAATATCACACTTCTGTTATGCACATGACAGGATTAGATCTTTCCCAAGAGCAAAACAAAACCAAACAAATATCCCTGAATCCCTCAGACTGAAATTTTCACTAGACATATTCTTCTGCTTAACATGCGTACTTTGAACAACATCCTGCTTCAGCCATAAAAGAAATATGATCTCACAAAAAGTTAAGCTACTGAATTTTTATGTAAATAAAAGTTTTTCATTTCTTTTAAATAACATAAGAGCACTTATTTACTACACAGAAACAATTTGCTTTGAATTTGCATGCATGGTAACCAGAGCTGCTGTTTTATTTATTTTTTAGTTTATTTATTTTTACAACTTTTTAAAGATTAAAAAGTAAAAGATAAATTAAGATAAAAATTACTCAAATAAATCTGATAAAGATTGTATGGTATGTGCAATTGGATAGACAAAAGTATTGGTCTCTGGTCAAAAATAAATTTCATTAAATTTCAAAGCTTCACATTTCAAAGAGTTCAAACCATTCTATGATTTTAACATATTATAATCTGGTTTTCTTTCAAATATTAGGGGTTTTTTCAATTGTTTGTATACAAGCAATTTTGACACAAAGTTTCACACATGCACAAACACACCAGGAGGCTGAATTTGTTCATCCTGCTCCAGTAGAAAGCTACAAGAAGAAATGGCTAGGACTGATTGGCCAGATTGCCTTACCCTTTTGTATAAAGAATATTTGTGTCGGACAGACACTTACAGATTTTTTTTGTATGCAATATTTCATCTCTATAATGCACATAATGAGAATGGTAACCATTGTAAAATGAGTGGTCAGTGTATCAGGATGTGTCAACTATTCTGATTGACGGTCTCTCAGACCATGATACTGGGAGTGTAATCTAAGGTACTAAAGTTGGTACAATTATCCTGAAATCTGTTAAAGCTTCTCAGTGTAAGACAGGACTGAAAACTTGGATAATCTTTAACCAGCTAACTAACAGTAGCTGCTCCTATGCCAGCCTTGACTTTTGGAAAGAAGAGAATATAAAGGCTCTGTGGTGCAGACAGAGGACTGCCTCTAAGTCACTCAGTGATACCCTAAGAGTCAAACTTTGAGACCAGTGAATTTTACAGCTGGTTATGGCCTGGAAGCAGAGCTCCAGAGCAGGTAGTTGCCAAGATTAGCGTTCTTCAGAATAAGTCCTCCCTGTTCATATTCCATTATGTGGCATTATGTGGCAGGTGGGGTTCCCCCAGATCATTTAGTTATTCGTGTCACCTAAGCTTGAGAAAATATTACATAATTGTATCTGGCAGGTATTTTAAATCCAATGTACTTTACTGTTTTCTGTCAGAGTTGTTATTTCACATCTTGGATGTATGACTGGTTCTTTAGTCATTTAACGTTGGTGCCCACTCTTCAGGGCAACAGAAATTTCAGCAGCCTGCAAATGTTTCTTCACCAGGAAGCATGCAGAGACAAGTTCTTCAGATATATAGATACTGAACTTTGGTTTTAGTCACAGAAATCATGATATCTAGGGTAGCGCTAGAGATTCTGGGTAGATGCAGAGCATCTAAAGCTAATAATTCTGCCAATTCCTGTAAGTTTTTCTTAAGTTCTCTTTTATGCTTCTATTTCCCATTGTGTTTTCCATTCTTTCCTCTGTTAGAGGTGTAATTCGTTGCCCATTTGAGAGAAATCTTGTTGTGTCTTTGATGGCTGCAGTTACTGGCAGAAGGTATGAATGGTACTCACACAGCAGCCTGGTCTGCAGAGGCATTAGCTATATACATAACTACACACATACTACTGAACTAAAAAGGAATAGGGGACAGTCTTTGTTTCTGGCAAAGGGGCACAGCATGGCTCATGTCTATGCGGCTAAACCTTCATCGTCCTCAAAACACACTGGTCTCATCCATACCATCTGCTCTGATTAATCCCTGCCTTGCAGTAACCCCCCAAGTTATACCTAAACCTTTTCTGGGACAGTACTAGTTATAAAGAGCTTAAAATACATTTTCAGTAATCAGTGAACTGATTAAAGCTAGGATTGCACTAATACTACTTCTTCGGAAAAGTTTCATGGAAACCTCATGGCTCTGACTGGTTCATTTTATTTAAAAAAAAAAAAAAAAAAAAAAAGAATTGTATTTTTGTACTGTTGAGAAGCTCAATTCAAGAATACAAATTCATTTCAGGGGTAGTCTTTTCTCCCCCGCCCCCCCTCCTTCTTGATATTTAAAAGACGTAATTCCTACGTGCTTGTCCCTACCATGGTGTTTGGGAAATGAATGAGAAATGACAGGTAGCTGAATGGCATTTTAGAGAACCCCGCTTTATTGTGGAGAATTTGTTCACAAAGCTACTTAGAATTCTGATTATCACCTTGCTTCCCTCTTAGATATAATTCATTAACAACGATAGAGCTTTATCTAAAGAGCTTTCCCTCCAAGGTTGTAACTAGTAATGATGGATGAATGTCTACAGCACCAGTCTTGTACTGGAGATTATTCCCTTCATTTCTTCACTCTGCTTTCTACCACTTCTAACCCTGCATCTCTGTTTTTAAGAAGAAAAGGACTGAAGTACAGAGCAAGAGTAATTCACAATAGAGTAGGAAGCACGTGGCATTGATGAAAATAGAGAAGTCTAAATAGAGAAGAAAGATAAGGATGAAAAGCTCATACAGTGCAATAATTGCAAAGAATATGGCTTCAATATGAAGCAAGGTTTTCAAGACTTACAAAATATGGAAGAGTAACAACCAACTACTTATTTTGTAATATCCGAAGTTCTTTGCCTTTTTAAATTGTTCAGCTAACCAAAAAAGAGAACCAAATAACACACTTCGCAGAAGACCTTAGCCTAAAAGTTTGCAAGTAAACCACAAAGGCCTAAAACATTTTGCAGATCGTGACAAATATTTTTCAGAATCTTTTACAGATGTTCATCCCCATGGCCAGTTTTAAGTCTATAAAGTCTAACGCAGCAACAAGAACCTTAATTCATGAAACTTCCTGTGCTAGAAGAGTGCAGGAAAGCTCCAAGGCTTGTACAATAGCTCAGGAAGATGAGTGGAGATCACAGAAGAACATCTAAGTCAGTGCACTGTGTCAGAGTGAATGTGACAACTTGGCTTTGGGTCCCATGCTTGTTCTTTTTCTCTCTATGCTTGACTCTACCCACTCACCTCATCTCCCTGTCTATTCCGGTTCCCAAACCCAGGCTCATCACAACTGACATCTCATCATTGCCTCTTCCCTGTCAGTCAAAGCTATCCTGAGTGTTGTCCTTATCCTAAAGATAACAGGTCCACTGAACTCTACGGCTGTCTGCTACCAGCCCATATCTACCCTGTCATCTGCTTTATACTAATCCAATCCCCCAAAAAACCCAATAACAATCCTCTTGCAAATTCCTGTTCTATTGCTCATGTGATTGCTAATCCAAAATCCAAGAATGTTTCTGCTGTCAGTCAAACCTTGGTACTATTTGAATGGGCTTTTGTTCTGACCTGCCAGCAAGGCTAGTCCTGACTGGGTATAACTGAAAATATGTGTTACAAAAGAATTAGCTTCCTGGCAAATGGCAGTTATACGATAATGGGTCTTGAGTAAAGTCATGGTGGGGAGGGGAGGCTTTGTCTATGGAGAACTTCTGAAAGACCATGAATTAACTTTAGGCTACCTGCTTCTGTAGAATATTGAGCCTTGTTCTTTGGGCATGTGTGAAATGAATGGCTAAATATGTTGTATTGTTAGAACTTATTGAAGTGGTTGGGTGTGATTGGTGAATACTTCTCTCACCACTGTGTTTTGAGGAGTTCCTGAGCTCCTTTGCAAAAGCAAAAAGCTCTCTCTTACAGCCCATTGAAATTACTCTGACCAAACCATCTAAAGATACTCTGCAACCAGGTCAGAACTCAACTCCATCTATAGCAATACGACAGCTACAGTGACAAACTTGATTTATGGCATCAAGTCTTCCCTCATCCTCCATGACACATTTCTTCCTTCTACTCCCCAAAAGCTTCCACTGCCTCCGCCCCCTCTTTGAAGGGGCTCTGGTCTTAATCACCTTTTTATCTCCACCTTATTTCTGTTCATCTCATTCAAAAAAGTTAGTTCAAATATTATCTCTTTGCTGTTTACACTGACACGGCTTCTTTACTCCAGATTTGTCTCCTCATATGACAAGTCTAAATGTTATTTTTCTAACATCTTCTCATGCCTTTGAAAGGAATTCAGAAGGCAGTACGAAAAGGTGCAATTTCATTGCGTTTCATTGCTGTTTGTAAAAGTCTCTGGATCTTCTTCTTCTGTGACCAGGGATTGCGCATTTGGTCCATCGTGTCATCCCACAGTATTCCCAGCTTCAGCCTTGGCACAGTTCCAGAATTGCTCCAGTACCTTTAACAGCTTGAGGAAGCAAAGGGGGGCAGGCAGGCAGCAGGCAAGGGTGTTGATTAGATAAAATCAGTGCATAGTGCAACTGGAGGCCTTCTTTAAGTGTATCACCCAATACAGCAGCTATTCCTTTCTAAAGCGAAGCTCATGTTCAACCTGTACAGATTTGTATGAGATATAAACTATCCTGTCATTTTACTGGAGAATAATGTAGCTACACGTATATTTAAGTTTAAATAATAAAATATATTCTTTATTTTCTAGTTTGTTATGTTTTATAGTTTAAAATAACTGATAATACCCACGATTGCAGGGGCTAGCAATCTTCTTTGAGACAAATGCAAGTTACAGACTTTCTCTGGCTCGGTGGCCTGCATCTAAAATGTTGCATTTAAGGTTTTATCTCTATTATGCTTATCTTTATTAATATTAAATGAATGATATCTGTTAATATTAATATACATTGACATTTAGATATTTTTCTCTATTATTAGTACGCTCTTTGCTGAAAAATGTAATTTGTTCAATGATTTCAACAGAAACTGAGCTTTATGTCAGGTGGTAAATTCATTACAAATGCCTAGCTATCCTCAGTCTATTGTTAAAAAAGTCATAGAGAAGCAAACCTGGCTGAAGGAGAAGTACAGCTTCGTGTTGTTTATGCTGAAGAGCATGAGTATAATTTCTTTTTTTTCCTCCTAGATGCTTGCTTTTACTGACCACATTTCTCAGCACGTTCAAACCTCACAGTCTGACTGCTGCCTTATCACTCCAGCACCAACTCCTTCCTGCTGCACCACTGCGCTGAACCTTGACCTGTAGAGATTAGCTCAGCCTGGAGAAAGGGGTAAAGGGTAGTTTGATCTCCCAGTCCTTCTGATGTAATCTTTTCTTCTCAGACTTTCAGGGGGATTACCAGAAAATATAGAGTCTCTAGTAATTTGGTGATTTTTCTGTATTTTACACTTGCTCTTTCCTCCAACAAAAGAGTATTTAAATGATACCTTCTGGAATGTGAAACAGTATTATCCGATTGTAACTGATGATATGGTACTAGAAGATAATCAGCTGTTGTTGAAGTTAAAACATTTGTTAAACTGATGGCAAAACTACAAGGGCACTACCGGACATTCTGAACGTACATAGTCAAAAGATGCCAGCATGACTGAGGACTGTAATTGAAAATGAAATTAAGTAATAATGTGACAAAGTTGCTTGAAAAGAATTGTGCAGATCAATAAAAGACCTTTTATTTCTCTGCCTTATATCTAATATTGCCGTCCATTCAGATACCAGTTATTCCCTTCTGGCTACAATAGCACACACTTTGATGTTCGCACATAGTGAATGAAAGGATCATACTTACCGCAGCAGTGGCAAATATTTTGATGTAATGCTTTTGCCGAAAACTTCACAAAACTGTAACAGAATAGCACAAAAGTAAATTCATTCTAGAACAACAGGATCTGAGACTCTTTGGATTCTAATTGTATATAAGAAAGATAAATCAGACTTTGCTGTTCTGAATGACTTTTAAATAAACATGGTGGATCCTATCTATATGCACTTACGTAAGTATGGATATACTTCCTTGACTTCAAGAGAAATAAGCCTGAACCCTGACTGATGGAGCATGAGCAAAAGTATATGCAGGTTTCTCACTTTGCTGAAACATTAGATTTGAAGTTTTCCAGATTTTATTCACCAAAAGCGTAGGTTTACTCCTTTTTTTCATTTGCTACTAGGCTTACAAATACGCAAAAAGTAGGTTTTATTCCTCAAGAGGAATAGAGAGGCCAATAGGTTATACAGTCACACCGGAAATCAGCAGCAGAGCCCAAGGCAATGCCTACAAAAGCTAACCCCATGTAGGTTGCGCTAACCAACAGCCCCCATGTTTGAACCATGATCTCATTTCTGTGCAGTTTCCTAAATAGCGAAAGCACAAGATGCTCCCAAGCTCATCTGTATTGCAATGCCTATTTATCTCTTCTGGAGATCCTCAAACTCATGTTTCCTTCTCTTAAACCTGACAGAATACTATTGAGCACTTTCCTGCCCTGATACCTGTACACATATTTCACCTTTCCATTCACTTCTGTTCAACCATTCTCATCTAATTATTCACCCAGTTCTGTAGGTTGGAACTCTCAACAGATTTGACAGCTACAAAGCACCAAACACATCCTTTTGTCCACTTGCCCTTTTAAAATCCAGGTTGTGAAGTGATTATCTCAGTTTGATCTTGGTAAAATCCAGGCAGCTGTGAGCCACAGTACCAGCTAACGGAGATGAATACCTCCCAGTTGCTCAGGTGACTTCTCACATGTCATAAACAGATAACGCTGTTTATCACATATATTAACCTACATTGTATTTTACCTAAGAGTTTAATTATGAATCAACAAAACACACATTTCTAAGAGGTGTTTGGGCCTTTAAGTATTTGCCAAATAGTTACAAACAGCATGTGCCATATTGTGCTCCAAATTCAAACATCTGCTCTGTGTTCTAGATGTTCTGGAAAATGTGTATTTTTAGTTTGCATTTTCACCCACCTAAGCAAAAGCAATGCCATGCTGGGACTCACGTGCTTCCCAGACTTGGGCATTCAGCTTGCTGTCGGGAGAAACTTACATATGTCCTCAATATCTACATGTGGGAGCCAAAACTTTCATCAGACACAAACTTTCCTGTGATGAGACTCTGAACCAGCTGACTTGGCAAAGCTAATTGTTAAGTTTACTCTACACAAACAAAACATTTTGCATTTTACCTTAGCCTACAGTGTCGTCCAGTGACAAGATGTGAATAGTTGTTATAATAAACCATTATTTCTGCAGAGACTGTTTGAAGTTTGTCTTGTACGGAACACCAGAACAGAGGGCTGCATGTGCTTTGTTTTACTGAAGCTTTTAAGTTGTTCACTGAACTGTGATCTTTAAAGAAGCTTGACTTTGATAGCTTTATGTCCTATTGGATTTTCATCAAAACCAGTGCAAGGATCCCATTAGTGTTCAAATAGCTGTGTTAATGAATTATAAGCAATACGAGATGACATGGTTGTGTCCCACCATTTTTTCCTTCTCTTCTTCAAAGCTCAATCTTCATTCCTTCTCCCAAAGCCCCTCTGCAACTCCAAAGCCTTTTGTTAGGGAAGGGAACTCCAAAAAGATACCCCAATGTCACTTTCCCTCAGGTTCACTCCCATCATTAGAGGACTCAGCCTCTGGCCATCAGTGATCTCAGTTTATGCTTGCATTTGCAAAATTTACTATTGTAATTTTTTTTGCAAGCTGTGAATTTCTTAAATGCAACCGGACTTTCAACGTGCTAAACTTGCCAGAAGGCAGCAAAATGAGATGGATTCTGGACCCGCCTTGGTGTCTGACTGGGATTGTAACCATCTTTCATTCATTTGTCTGTAATGGTCTATAAAGGTTGGAATTGGTACAACGGGGAGTGGGAGGAGGGTGTAAATCTCCATAGAACTTTTTTGAAATGAAGGGTTAAGAACAAAACCCATCAACTGTTAAAGACAGACGAATGTGTCCAAATAAGAAAACAGATTGTGGCAAATAAGGGGGTTTTTTTTGGTCTTATGTGTGTTGTTTAGGGCACAGAAGGAAACTTGCAAAGATCATACCACTCATCACAGGGAGTTCTCTGACAAACATCTGCAGCTTTGTGAAATAGGCCATTTTTCACCGATGAAAATCTGCTGCTCTGATTCACTGTCATATAAAGGGCTCCATCCTGTTTAAATACATTTATTATGAAAAGTACAGTCCTATGATGGAGTTCTGTAGTGCCTAGAAGCTGGTACTGCAGGATTCAGACATGGATGTCCACTCTTTGCAGCTGCCAAAGGGAGCAGGAAACTGGATGCTGGAACATGGATTCTCCAGTGTTCCACAAAAGGGAAATTAGCACACCCAGCCACAAATGATGTGGTTTTTTTGTCATTCCAGAAGGTAGCTTTGAATTTTTAGCTCTGAGTCTGGTGATCTTCAATATCAGAGAGGATTTCCAACAGATGCCCTCCAAGAAGCTCGCTCTCAAAAAGCTTCAATGAGCAAAATGATACCAAGAGTATTTTCAAAATACTGAGCCTGGAGAGTTCTTTCTAGAATAATCTAATACAGAGTCTTTCCAACAGTCATATCCTTGTTGTCCAGTTCAGCTGCGAATTTTAATATACTATAGAGCTGCAGTAGATTAAGTTATCAATTAACCTACCCACTCCTTGTTCTATCACTCTTTTCACTAAACCGAGTTTACTTTGGATACATTTATTAAACAAAATCGTCTCAGGTGCAAACACTCCAGCCTTAGAGAGAACTGAACACATCAGTGTTGGCCAGGGAGAGTGAAGAAATTTGAGACTACATATAATAAAGAGTGAAAAGTTAGTCAGAAGAAGGTTCTAAATTAAATCACAAGACAAAAGACAAACAGTAAATTCAGCAGAACAAAAATAACTAATTTGACTGCATTACTGTAAGCACAGGTCACCTTCTAATCTTTCTATCACTTGGCTAAGCTGTGTGACTTTCTCTCTAATGGAATATTAATCTGATTTAGTTGTAATTAGCAAAACCAGTCATCACTTAAATAACAAACATGTAAAATAACTCTCAAAAAAGGCTTGCATTTGGCCTTCTAATTACACCAATAAACTTGCACAGCTCTCCTTAATGGCATCTCTAACTATTATTCACCAAGGTTTTAAAGAAAACATTAACAGGAAACACATGCATGCCATCAGCCATGTGGACTCTCACAGGTACAGCCTGAAGGTCACTTGGAACATCAGGTTTGCTTTTTTAACCCGTATCTCAAAGGGCTTATAACTCGCTGGCTGCCCTAGCAGCAGAGCTAACGGGGGCTGTGCTTTGTTCCCATGTTCCCTGGTGTGCCTCATGGTGACAGCAGGCAGCGTTGCCCAGCCAAACCTGATGAGTGCTGAACACCAAATGCCCACTCAGATGATTTTCTAAATTGCAAAAGTCCAGCACAAGCTCTGCCTTTTCTGCCTTTTTTTTGTCTTTTTTTTTTTTTTTTCTCCAGTAAAATCATACCAAACACTCTCTTAGCAATGATTAGATTTTTCATGGCTTAAAATAATTATGCACTAGTCTCTGGAGCTTAGCATATATTATTTAATAGTACCTTCCTCCTTGCCTTCTGGCCACAATATGTCTACAGTGACCCCTCATCAAACAGCAGTATGCCGTAGACATTAATTTTAACAGCAAAATTCTTGCACATTATATAACCGACATTATTCTCAGCAGCATCCCATGAAATTAACTGTCTGGATAATTGCAATATTGCATGGAGTTATTAAAGTTCAGTTTAAGTCAGTTCAATCAATACAGACACAGTTTCACTGGGAGAAGTGGAATATGAGTCCAAGATCTGTAGAGTCTGAAGAAATTGTCAACCAGTCCCATGCTTTGTGTCCAGTAAAAATTATTTTGCCACTTTGAACATGAATGTTCACCAATAGCCTTGGAAGACTAAAATACTGATTGCCTGCCATGCTTCAGATATATTCCTGAAGACACACTCTTCAATACTGCAGTCCAGCATCTTACCGTACTTTATGTATCTTTATGTATCTAGATACCAGATAGATATAAACTATGGTGAGAACCCACTGTATGTCCAGAGCTCCAATGCCACTAATATTTTTTGTTACATGTATTAAAAATTCAGAAGGAGCTACAGCTCATTGCCAGATTTCTGCTGCTTAAAAATAAAGATCAATGGCAAGAATCACAGGGAGGAAGAGAGGAAGGAAGGAAGGAAGGAAGGAAGGACTGTACAGTGGATCAGAATAGAATAATTTCTGTGTTTAGACTTCCTATTGGCAAATCATTACAGATGACTAGAAATATTTCCACAAAAGAAAATTTCATTTAAAATGTCCCCACATCAAGCATGAGAGACTTCGCTCAAATATATTCCCTACCTGATAGGTGATGGATTTTAGTAATGGAAAAAAGGAGATAAACTCTTTTGGTACATGCACCTGTTAATCATACGTATTTGAAAACATTTGAATCCACCACCTCAAAGCAAGGCTCATGGCACACAACAAGTGTGTGTAGTGAGGGAGGCTCAGTTCTTGTTCCAAAGTCCATGGCTTCGGCCCATGTATGCTGAAGACGTAGGAGTGCGGTAAAAGCAGAAAAGCAAACAATATTCTCATAAAATGTTATTACACGCTCTGTTTTGGCTACACTGAACTTTGGCAAATTGGGGACCGTAAACTTCTTGGGCCATGCTGTACTTGCACCTTTATTCATCTCACTTTTCCCTCCTCTTTCTCTGGAAATGCTCTGATAAATGTAATGAAAGATACTCAGCAATTTTAAGAGTGATAAGTTACTCTTACCCGATGTGAAGACACAAAGAATTAACTGCAGATACTTTCTCATCTAGGAAGAGAGAAAAGCTGAAACATAGAAGATGATGGTAAATATGGAACAGTCACACAATGCTATAAATTTGCATGATGCTTTTCACAGAGGGATGACATACCGCAGCTTTGCAGTGGGATCAGGAAGGGCTGGGGTAGGCAGCAGTACGGTGCAGCTGGGTGCTGGCACCTGACAGAGAAACTCAGGCTGACAAACATTACGAATTCTCCTATCAAAGCGCAAAAATCTTCAGGAGCACAGTGGTCTCCAGCCTGCTGCCCCACAGTCCTTTTCAAAATCTCTCCTCACAGCAGGAAGAACTATAGCTAGATCTGCAGAAAAGAATACAGATATATCCTATTTTATACTCAGTTTTTCTCAGAATAGGTTAAAATCCCACAAAACCCAAGATCCATAACAACAATCAGCTTTGAGAAAACTGAACTTAATTTAGATTTTTTCTAGGTTTAAGGGGGGATGCTGTTGACATATGATTCTAGGTAAGTAAAACTTACACAGAGAAATTAACTCAGACTTAGTTTATAGCGGCAGATAATGACTATTTCTGTGATATAATAGATTTGACCATGTCTACAGAACCGGAAGAAGATCTGCCATTTAATCAACTAGAAGTCACATAGTTTTACAGTTTTAATTGAAATTATACATGGAAACAACTTTTCTCAAAGAAAGTTTGTTCTCAACACTTTTAAAATAACTTGTGGTAACACAAAGTAAACCCTCAAGAATAAAAGTTATAGCGTTAATACACAAAAGAATAATGCTATCATTTCCTGTTATTCTATCGCTTTCTGTTATTCTGTTAGAAGACAACAGACAAGTATGATCAGATGCAAGACACCTTTCTTTTAGTCAATTGATGTAATTGAGAGAAAAATCAACCAACCAACCAGGTTCACTTTGGGCAAAACTGCAAACTTCAGTTTAGCACAGATTGAAAAAAAACCTGCACTGAGTTTAACTAGGTTATGTTAATGAGCTAGACAATCTGAAGAGAAGATACTGATGTCTGTAGAGGACAGGGGAGTTTAAAAAAGATCAGAGAGAGAAGAAGAAAGAGAGAAAAATAATGATCTTCAGTGGAACCTTGAAGTGTTTGCAGGCAGATAGGGGATGGACAGGTTAAGATGTACCATAAAAGCAATAAATAGCTGTCCTCTGTGATTTTGAATCCCATCAGAATAATGATTTTTTTTATTCCTAGATTCCCCTCTGGAAGGTGCTCCATGCCTTCCTTCAGGACCAAAAAGCAGTTCAGAGATGCTGCGTCTTGTCTGTGAAAAGGCAAGATTTTATGTCACAGTATTTATAAGACATTAGTTATCTCAACTTTTCCTACTGGAGAAAAGCCTGATCAAAACGAAACAAACTCACTGACAAATGTTCTGTTTGTTAAAAAATACAGAACTGAGTCAAATATCAAAGGCAACCTGAAACTGAGTGATCCTGAGGATCTATGTATCAATGCAATTGTTTTACTGTGTTACAGCTGGAAGGTTATTTCACAATATCTCAGTAATACGACACCTCAGTCTACATGATATTCACTATTGGAGAAATACCGGTACGGAATTCATAACGAGTACCCAATGTGGCTGGTTAAAACCTAGCCTAGGCACGGCAGTGCCAGGCTGAAGTCACCACAGTTAGCTTACCCTTACCCATATTCCAGCAAAATCTGTGAAGCATTGACTAGCCTAACGCACTTTTGGGTAGAGGGTTTTTTTCCCTCTTGAAGCAATGTTAATATAGAACACAATTTCCAAAAGTAGCTTGTGAGAGACAGTCCTAGGTGACCCTAGGACAAAAGAATAGGAGCCGTATTTAGCTACTGCTTCTTGGGTCATAGGGAAGTCACAGCAGAAGTGCGACAGTGATAACAATTTGACTGTGCAAGGAAGGCTGGAGTGATACCGCTCTCAACAGTCTTGCAAGTTCCATTCAGGAAATCCCTACTCTCTGAGATGAAACACCATCACTCACTGAACTACAAAGTTAGCTTTCCAATATAGTGCCGGACATCCTATGTGAAGATATCCTGTGGAAGCAGGATGAGCTTGGAAGAAACGGAGTGAACATTAAGTCTCTTTGGCTTCACCTTGGAGTCACCCTTTACAAAACATTGCAGTTCAGAGAATGCTTCTAATGGGCTACACAGGAACAATCAGTACTTCACAGCACAGTATTTAGGGAATGATCTAATTAACCTGCATGTAATAGAGAATATTTCTTCTAGTATAAGAGTAAGGATTTAGAAACTAATAATACTTACTATTACCTTTACAAGGAGTATATTTTTAACATGCATTTAAACCCGTACACACACACATAAAATAGAACCTATTTAGTCACAAGTTACTCACTCATAACAATTGAATTAACCTGAAAACATAGTATTCCTGACTTCCTAAAACTAAAACCTCACATTTAACACCGCCCCCCCCCAGTTTTTTTTTCTTCCAGGAAACTGTTACAGACTCAACATCTCCACACACTGGTAATTAGAACTAGGAACAAAATGTACCTTTGTTTCACTTTTCCTGAGAAAATACAACACACTAGGCTGTTTTCAAACAGCTAATAACATGTCACTATTATTCTTTATATTGCACAAATACTTGTTCTGCTATTTCATATTTTAAAGTGATTTTCCATGTGAGACCATCAGTAGCAAACAAACATCAGCAGGTTTCCTGCATGGAACATACACCAGATAGAATAAAACTTGCAAGATTTAAATAATAATACAACTTGTTTAATGAAAGCAGATGAATTGGATATTTTATTTGTGTTTTGGAGGACTTTTTTTGGATTCCATTTGTGTAGAAATTTTTCTTGTGAGGGAAAGAAAGTAATGAAATAAAGCTTTTATCTTCTCTTCAGACCTCAGTCTCCCATGATGGTGCTCATTTGAAAGTAAAGTACAGAAGAACTGTCTTCTAAAACCCCTGTTTGTCAAGTATCTTCATAGATATATTAACACTTGTTTTTTACAGAAACGCTTTTTTCTTTCTTGTCTTTTTTTTTTTTTTTTTTTTACATTGCTTCTGCACTGAGAAGTAGCCAAGTGGCTGAAAAGTGCCATCTACTGCCTCCGGGAGAAATAGCTGAACCTGAGCAGTCACACCATAACTCGAAGAGCAAAAGAAGTTCTGGCATGGTCCTTCTCAGGCCGCTGCAGGAAAGATTAGGAACTTGGGTGGGGACAACAGCACTCTCTCTCTTAATTTTTGTGCTATATCAGACCCACAGGTTTTTATTTGTAGTAAGCAGCTGTAAGATGCTTTCCACTTGGAGAAATGCACTTCACCAGCACTGACCGTTTTCATAGAGCGCATCACCTGGTACCTCATGACTATGGCTTTAAAAACCACTAATGCATATAGTTAGCTCTATTTTGTATGTACATACATACCTATGTATTGGTATACATACACAGATCATCCACTATGTTGCTTTTTTGGCCTTGACATACTGGAAATAATTTCATATGCACTTCCTTAGCAGCACAGTTGAATTTAAGTCAATTGTCAGTCATTAAAATTGTGGACATGAAACTGGTTTCTACATCTATTTCCTCTTTCCTTTTGCTCTGAAAGTCTTTACCTCTAACGACTTTCAGACTCCGTTTCTACACAGCAGACAAAAAACTGAGCTTGTATCCCCGTGAACTTCAGAGGAGTTATCCTGATATGGCTGTCCCAGTGGACTCAGAGAGTATCTTTACCTGTGGTTGTTTTTGTTGCTCTATTCCTGCTACTGTCTGACATCCAAAATCTGCAAAAAACCACTTTTCTTTCCTATTCCAGGAAGAACTGGTACCTCCTAAAATAGAAGATGTATTGCATGCAGATTTTGTGAAGGCTGGGTGGCCATGCACTAAACCACTGCAGTTATAATAGTCTTTCCCAGCTCCTTGAAAGCTGGAGGACTTTCCAATTCCTAAGGATCATAATGAGAAGAGGGGAAAGCAAAAGAACAAATTGAAGAAAGGTTGCTGTGTGCAGCATCGCTGAAGGACCTAATGAAGGAACCTGAAGACTCCAAATTAGATAGGAAAATGTTGAAGCAGATGTAAATCCACCAAATTTGTGTACTTGTGTTTTGTCAGTGGTTTATTTTTAGCCACTTTAAACATATATTAAGTCTCAAAGAGATATGGTTGACAATTAACTGTTAATAGGAACATATTTATCATGGGACATAAAGGGTCTGAAGAGAACTGACCGTATGGAACAACTTAATGAGAAATTTTGGCTCTGATATGCAGAAAATTATCAACTACTGCTTCGATCTTGCTCCAAAATTTGGTGACATTCAAAAGCAGTGGATTACTTTTCTCACAAGAGCATATGTATATTCAGTTGGAAGAAGCATGGGACGGCCCACATAATAAAACTTGAAAGTATTGAATATGTTGGGCAGGCGGTTCCAAAAAAATACATAATTTTTTTGCTTCACCCCACCATATGCTGTTTTATATACTTCACACACTGCATACTTTCTTGAAAATGTGCCAAATACAGAAACTAAAATAATGATGTTTTCCAAATTGTCTGTTGTATTTGTGTATCCCAGCTGAATTCCATCGAGAGTTCACATTGTGTAAAAGATAAAGCTACTTATACTGCATATGATGTGACAAATACTTCTTGTCATGGTAGAGGGTCTTGAGACATCACTGTCAGTTCAAATGATTTTTCCCATGGTGGTTGAAGTGAATCTGATCTACCACATTTTGGAACAAGATGCTCAGTCATTTACTGCCTTGTAGTTGAGTTTCAGTATTCGCCCACTGAAGAGGCAGTAGCTTCCATCTGAGGATATGATAATACTTTAAGTCAACTTGTCTAGTTTAACTTATAATCACACTTTCAACCAAATGGAACAGCACATACATCAGATAGATAAGTCCCGTGAGAGAAGAAGTTTGAAGTTTAGATGATGGCTACATTCAGATTACAGAATTACAGCATTATTTGTTGGATACCCATTTTTGAAGGAGATCTTATGGTATATAAAAGGATAAAATTCAATCTGTGATCTCTTTAGAAACTGAACTGTGTTTATTTTGCCACCACCACCACACTTTTTTTCTTATGTTTCTATGTACTCAGCATTTCTCTTAAAAGCCTAGCCTGAAAAGTACATTTAATGTGATTAAGATTTACAACAGGGGAGAAAAGTAAAAAAAAAACCCCTTGACATTTCTATGTATACAGTTTAATCTGGAAACAAGTTGGAGACTTTTTTTCTTGGCTTGAGGAATTAAACCAAGAATGAGCTCAACTGACAGCTGATTTTTGTTTGTTTTGTGGCAAAAGAAAAAAATAATTAATTGATAAAAAATTTAGATGTCACTGAAGTTGCAACATGGACTACAAATATCAATGAAGTGTAAAGCCTTTTTTTCCCTTATTTATCTGCAGGATGTTTGTTACAGCCATAAACCCCTTTGCAGCTCTTGACACATGAAGAACTTTCCCTTATTACCTGATAAGCCAAATTACTTATCTCCACAATTCTTTGAATAAAAGTTCCTAATATGCTGATGGATATAG
Organism: Burhinus bistriatus; assembly: GCA_013397275.1. Lineage (NCBI taxonomy): Eukaryota > Metazoa > Chordata > Aves > Charadriiformes > Burhinidae > Burhinus > Burhinus bistriatus. Next base: position 79,723 of record VYXH01003367.1, read on the forward strand.
ATAAGCCTGATAAGCCAAATTACTTATCTCCACAATTCTTTGAATAAAAGTTCCTAATATGCTGATGGATATAGATAAGCCTGATAAGCCAAATTACTTATCNAGAACTTTCCCTTATTACCTGATAAGCCAAATTACTTATCTCCACAATTCTTTGAATAAAAGTTCCTAATATGCTGATCGATATAGGAAATGGTTCGTTACTCTATTGGTGAACATTAAAAAAAAGTTATTGTTTTGTCAAAATTAAGAAATGGACTACAAATAAAATTACAACTGAGAGACAGTTATATTGATATACTCATAAGAACAAAAAATCAGGACATTTGTAAATACACCCCAGTATTACTATTAATCCATTCCATGGTTTGGACTGGAGAATGAGGCTACTGAAGATGCTGACTGGGAGCGACTTGCAAGGAAGTCTCTTGAAATATCGAGGAAAATGAGACTTTGTAAAAAATTCTTTACTTTTTTTTTACAAATGCCATCCTTCACCGGTGAGGGAAGGAATATTCAGTGTGCTTTCCACAATGCCAAAATGGGTTGTTTTGAAGCCACACAACTCCAGGGCTGGGAACAACTGTGTCACAGCAGACAGAAAAAATAAATGTATTGCTATACCTTGGAGGACAGTATACTTAATATCTGTCTTTCTGCTGATTGCCAGGCCTAGCTTGTATAAGATCAAAATTAATCTATGAAAGGCTACACATTCCCTTTATTCAAAGGCAAAAAGAATAGAGAAAAGTTCACTTACAAAAATATCTGGTCTAAATCTCCAATATGCACCTTCAAATGTTGCATACCAACAAAGACAGGGACTATAAATCCCACAGCAGTGATCATTTTGAAAACTTGAGACAATTATAAATAAGCATTGCTCAAAAATATCCTTTGCAGATGTACTGAAGGAAACAGTGCCACTGTCATTCCATTCCCATGGTCAAAAGCATACAGCCCTTTGTCAGGTCTTTTCTCCTGGTATCTCAAAGCCTTTACAGGCTGCTTGAATCCTACAGCCTTTCAGAAGGATTACAGAGGTAATTTGGAGCTCTATGTTTATTTGGTTTCAGATGCTTCTCATGCATATGTCTAATTTTTTCAGTAAAATGAAGAAATTAAAGTGTAAAAAAAAAGAAGGAAACACCCAAAAAACCCTACTGCATTCCCCACATCCAGGATACAGGATCTCACTGCTTTTCAACAGCTAACAAAACATGAGAAATAAAAATCAGATGAAAGCTCTTAGTATCATCCCTTGACATCTACCAAAAGTCAGGTAGAAATGACTACAGCTGAAAACTAGATCCCAAAGTTGCCTTATCAAAGACTGGTTATTTCTACTGCCTACATCTGGCACTGAAGTAATTCTTTGGAAAAGTTTGGGTGACAGTCTCCATTCAGTCAAGCTCAAAGACACAGACATTTTATATATTCTTGCTTTCTGCCTTATACACCATTAAGGTACAGAACTACGTTGGTGTTTTTGCATTATTCTTCCCTCTGCATCCACCAAGAATCAGGTAAAAAACATGTTGTAAGTGAAAGAGAACATCAGTGACTTGGAAAATTAGTATGAAATTACTGTAGAAGTGGTCTCACAGAAAACAAGATGTTCTTCCAACAACTCTGGTGAAAAAAGAGAGGCAAAACTATCTTCGTCATGTTTCTGAAAAGCTGCAGAATAGTTTTACACCACATGTTCCTCTTTAGTAGAAAAAAGTGTCTTCCAAGCTCTTCTAACACATAACGCTCTACCCCCAGGGAAATCTGCTTCTGCTTTCAAAAAAATAAGTACTGAACTGAAATGTCACATTGAAAAGTTACTGAGAACTATTTTAAACATCCCAGCTTGAAAAGAAGCACAGCATTTGTTGAGTCTATGTTCAACATAAAATGAAATTTGTGGAAAGCATATTTCAGTGGTCACACAAAAAACTCTAGCCCTTCCTCCTGAGAAGGCAGAAATACAAGTGGAAAGTTTTCAAGCATTTCTGGTAGGTAAATTTTTTTAACAAGAATGCCACCATTGGCTCTCCTGGTCTCAAGACTGGGAGAGTAATAGGATCACTTAGGGGTCTACTCTGGAACTCTGGCAACCAAACCAGTTGCACAACATCATGGTGTTACCAAGAAGCAGCTGTTAATCTGAACATTGACTCATTTCAATTGCTAAAAAAGGCATCAGAGACGCAATGTCCTGAGAGGTTCAGCTATGTCACACTGAAAGCAGCAAAGCCTCAGGAAGCCTTGAGAGTCGGCAAGGAAGAAGGGACAAAAAATGGAAGATTAAGAAGATGGCAGGGAAAAAATACGAGTAGAAAAAAAAAAAAAGAAAAGAAAAGACAAATCAAAACTAGCAATTTGATTAGCCCTAGCCTTTCTTATCCGTGTCTGAATCTAACACATCACGTTTTCATCCCTATTTCCTTTTATAGACACACACACAAGAAAGTAAGTGGTCCATCATGTTGATTATATCCCATGGTAGGTGATGCACCACAAATCTATCCAGTTTCTAACCAACTTCAGCTCTGAGATTCTGTTTCTCCCCTGGCTTTGGTGATGCGTCATAGTAACCTTGGCTACAGGGCAGCTATTGATTTGAAATACAAATACAGTGTGAGAGAATTTCACTGCAGAACAGGGTTATCGTGACTGCTCTGAACAGCCCCTGTTTCAGCAGCAAATGCAGAACCCATGTATCTGATCACCTTGTTAGACGTTTTGCACTGCAGTCTGATTTCTTCTTGTATTTTTCCATGAACTTACAACTAAGATATAAAAATCAGAATGTACATGCAACACACTATTCTATTAGTGTGGCGCAAACATAGTACTACAAAAGTGTACCACCAAAATGATGTCTTTTTCCATTGCCAAAGAAAAAAGAATGGTATAAAAATCACAAGACCAGCAAAACAAAAATTTTGCCACCAATGCCATCATTGCAGTTGTTGTCCAACATGGGCAGAACTTCTTAGCACCATCCACATTCTACAGCTTAGCTCATTCCACTTACTACCATGATAACTGATGCTCAGGTATTTTTCTCCAAGGTTTTTATTACTTCATTTTAACTTCATTGTAATAATAGCTTTCACTGCTAGTAGGACTGTGTGCTGTTCTGAGTTAAAAATTTGGTTCAGGTAAATTGTTTCTTTTGAACAAAAAATTGCCTGGCACAAAGCTATTTTGCAGCATGCCTACAATTTTAAAAATATTATTAATACACCTATTTAATTACATTTCAACACTTTTTCACTGGCACAGCTTGCAGAATAGTCTATTCACTGCAAACTTCATGTATAAATAGTGATACTACATAGTCCTTTGTGCTTCAGTGGAGTGGAGGGAGGATGCAAAATGATATTCAATCAAAAGAAAAGCATCCTATTGAAGTTTGAATAATGAGCAAAGATGCAGAGCAGCAGTGAGTCATGCCCATGACAGCCTGTGTCTCCCCCTGCCCTCAAGCCCTTCCAGGCATGAGCAGCTTTCCCCTGTTGCTCCTCGAAGTCCTCTCCGTCTGGCTCCTGTGTCTCTGGAAAGGCAGCCAGCCACCTGCGGTAGCACTAGTGCCAATAGCCGTGGAGCAGCATCCAGGAGGATTTGTGCATCTTTACCCCTGCGTGGTGCCTTCCTCCTTACCCTGGTGGCACTTTCTTCTTGGGTCAATGTGACTTGGTACTGAGGGGAATTCAATTTTCATGAATTTTCTGTTCATGATATTGTTTGGGCATATTTTTTCAATAAATCGTGCAGATGAAAGTATAGTCAGTGATACAGCGTATCAAAGCAATCACAATATTATACAAAAATATTTCATACTCTTCCTCACACTTCATTACCCATGTTCTTTTCTCCAAAAGATGTTTAAAAGCTGATATGGACCCTTTCAAATGTCTGTGAATTCTTCCAAAATTAATTTTGTAATCTGGAGATCAATTCTGAATTGAACCATGCACACACAGCTGACTTCAAAAACATACATTCAAAGTCTTTTTTACAGAAGTGAGAAAGGAAGGTAAAAGTAACTATTCATCAAAGAACAAACCCAAATGTTGGTTACTTTTCAGCCAAGTGACTGTTCTATCTATGAGGCTATAGAGTCAGCCTTTCTCACCAATAAAAAAAAAAAATAAATTATCGGATCCCAAGGAATAAAACCCTTGTGTGACAAATGCTGTTAGGCTAGTTACCTGAAAGAGGAGATCCCAAGGAGGCTTCACTCTGCTAGAAGTATATCCTCCACAGTAGAGCACAGGGCTGGGGAGGTAAAAGTCTTAAATTTACCCCAACACAAATGGGCAGAGCTCTTCAATAGTCAGGTCCTCCAAACCCGGAGCAATTAATACTTTAGGAATAGTGAGTCTCAGTCAGGAATTTCACATCTATCAAAAAGGCTCCATATATTTCTGAGTGAGTCCTGGTCTTAACACATGAATATTTTGAATTACTATTGCAATAATTTTCTCTTTTATTAAAATTTAATTTCTTATCGTGAGTGATTGTATTAGTACCTATGAATGAAAAAATTGTGTAAATTTATGCTATTGTGAAATTTTAATAATTTAACATGACATATTGTACATCCCTGTGAGTGTTAAAGAAGGTACTGCTTTTCTGTTGTTGAAAAAAATGGGGACACAGACTCCACATTCTTATTTGCATGATAAGGACTTTATATTATGTATGTAAAATAACTTTCACGGGAATGCATGCTTAATTTGCTACGTTACTAAGTACATTATAATTAATGGAAATTACACATTAAAATATTAGTGCATGATACTAAAAATCCAATTACTTGCTTACAAATCACCTGTTTTTTCTAATGCAACGAAACATAAAACCACAGGATAAACTTACATTCCCACCTCCTCCCATTTTATTGGATCCTTTCAGTGTGTTCTTTGCCTAAGAATGTGAAGTCAGAACTGGAAGATGTATTTTTATAGAATAAATTTTTTTTTGCAGCAGATATGTTAGCAAGTCTTCGAATGCCTTACATTTAAATGCATGACACTTCCAACTGCAAAAAAAGAGATGTGGTAGTACACGCAGTGATTTCACACTAACCACAAGCATCTGGCTAGACTTCTGTAGGAGGGGAGGTTCAGACCTGCAAATTCTCAGTCTTTCTCTTCCCTCCCCACGTATTTTTTGTTTTAGATTCACTATGTGAGTTTGGTTGGAATGTTCTCCCCAGGATCATCTTGCTGCCTATTCCACAGGAGCAAATCTTCATGCTAAGTTCGTCCCAAGACGTATGATCACAGTTTCTAGGCCAGGTAAGAGGAGAGAAGCAGAGGAGAGGAATCCAGAGTTACTAATATCTAAGCCCCACTGGTACTTTGGAAATCCTTACTCAGTTTGGATCTGAACAGGTGAAACGTAAACTAGTTTAGGCTTTAAAAATATTCTGACTTTTGCTCATGTTCTGTCAGTTAACCTGGTTACCCAAATTTGAAAGATAAAAGTGTTCAGACATTATAGCTGAGGTTTTAAAATATTTTCAGTGCTGGCCTTATTTCACTTTGAATTCATGTTTAATTAACTTATTTCACTGTGAAAAGGACACTAAATGAAATGCTGAGCATGTATGAACAGATAATATTTTAATAGGAAATACAATTTTAATATAATAAAAATACTGAAAACAAATTTAAATGAAAATATTAGGAACACACAGAATAACCCTTACTGTAAAAACATATTTTTCTTCCTACAGCAAAATAATGTTTCCTACCAAGGAAAGGCCCCTGAGAAGGCCTTACACTTTAATACAAACTTACTTAAACACAAAGTGTTTTCTGAGGGAAATTTGAAAGTTGCAGTAATATTTCCATAATGGAAAAATATAGTCTACTCTGTTCAGAGCAGTATGGGAAATACCAGTGTCAAGAAACAGGAGCTGGGAATACGCCAAATTATTTGGCTGCAGTAACATGAGCATGCCCTAAAGCCTATTCTGTGAATGAAAGACATTTATCACACTTATGTAAATATGATGTAGGAGGTAAAAGAATTTTGATAAAATTATTGTTATCAAAACAATTTGGACATGGATCTTGATTTTCACGTAGACGTGTGAACTGACAATGTCCAGGTGCAGACTTCAGTGGTTCTGCACATCTGTGTCCTCTGCCTTGAGCCATGAATTATAACACGGAGCCTTCGGGTACAATTACTAAACCTACTGCCTGCATTGGGGCCTTACTCTAATGAAAATGATCTGTTTATACTTTGAACTGCATGATCAGGCAAGCAATGACATACAGCTATCTTAATGGAACACCATTTTGGGAGATACGAATTAACATGGGGGATTAAATGACAAATAAAAAAGACTGACAGATAACAATATATTAAAAAGAATTCATATATTCAAAATTCAGTCAAGAATTTTATCATCGGTCATCACAGTTTCAAAGGTGTCTATTCTAAACTACATTAATAATGAAAACCAACAAATATTAAATGTATAGTCTGCCCATGAGCTCCAACATCATGCTGTAGACATGAAGATCCTGCAAACATCTTCGTAAGGAGCTCGTATTCTGCAATGCATCTGGGCTTCTGCTCTAAAACATATTTAGAAGCTCCGGTTCTGATTCAAGTAACCGGGTTGTTTCCAAAATGGAATACATACAGTGCAGTGTGAGACCTCTCTCTGAGGACTTTGTAATTCACAAACTTAAAAACCTTTTTAATACACATTACAAATACATTTATGCTTTGAACTTTTCTCCAACTCAAAGTGATACTCTGCCTTGCCTATCCCACACTTGTCTCGGGTGCAGTTTTTAAACGGTTGCAAACAGGATTTCTTCAAATATTCAAAATATCTGAACGACTTTGTTTTTTACAGAGCTGGGATCACTGGTATGCTGCATAGAAACATGTTTCGTAGCTTTTATCTCACTTTTGATGGAAAAGCAAATAACACTTCTATAACTTAGTTTGTTCAGCAGTATTTTGAAGTACCAGGCAGTAACTGGAAACAGTGTATCACGAATCCTAAATAGTTTACCAGTTCACTAGTTCACTAGAGATACCATAATTATTTTATTATCATGTCTGCTTTGTCTTCACACATTTGTAATGAGTTAGTTATTAATATTACCTATTAATATTATTAAAAAAGGATAACATATTTAAAAATGTGTACATGCTCATGTTCCTAACCCCATCTATTGTGCTCATAAAAAGATAAAAACCCTTTTGAATTCACATGCAAGGAAATGATTTTGAAAAGTTACTCAAAAGATCTACCATCACTGTGTCTTCATATTAAAGTAATCACAATGAAAACCATATATTCTATAAGCGCACGTATCTGTAGCAGTTAGTTTTGTAAGATGGCTTATAATAAAGAAAACTAATAATTAATAATATTTAGCAAAGGTGGTTGTGAATCTTTGTTGATTAAATTTTGCAAACTGCTATGTCCACTAATGAGCCCACAAGCTGATTTAGTAGAATTAGTCCTTTGTATTCAGCAGAGTGATATATCCCTCTTTGTATTGCAGGGACAAAAGAGAAGTGTCATCCTGCCTGCCTGCACACGCAAACACACTCTATAGAAATTGCCATGTTATTGGAAGCATGGAGGAATGTAACTAGGAAAACACAGGAAACCCAAGCCAAGATTTGAGATAGCTAAATTCAATTATCAGACATTTTCATTCAAATTTGAGAGTGGTATTTCAAAAGCCATTGTTTTGTTACTGCCTGTTAAAAGCCCCTATGGCATTCTTTATGATTATTAGTGAAACAGAAATTAAATGGCAAGTGACCCGTACAGTGTTCACTGGAGTCACATGTTTCAGAGACCTAGATACTGCATCTGCATCACTGTGTGTGATTAACGGCACGTACATTCCCAATTAGGATCTGCTTTGGAGTGCCAGTACAGATGAATGAAGGAAATTTGATGAAACTTCTTAAACTGATGCCACACTAAGAATGAATGTTCATGTTTTCTGTTTGAAACTACATATGATTGGTCTGTAAACTTCTGTTCAATAAAAAACAAATTATGATGTCTCAGTAATGTTTAATAGAAATAAATTAATTAATACAGAAGTCTGAAAGATCCAAAATGTCTCTTAAAAGAAGACATATAGGAAATATAACATTGCTGTTAAGTAGGTGTACATTGACTAGCTCAAATATTGAAAAGACATAGCCATGCACTCCTTAACATGCAAGAGGAAGGGCAACATCCTAATGCCAGACAGCATAAATCTGCTAACAGAATTATGCAGGAAGAACATTGTTTCTTGGGCAGAATATCCTGAATTACTGTTTGTAAAAAAATACTTCAGTGCCACCCACAGCTTTTAATACAAAGTCAAACTCATGGCAATTTGTCAATGATATCAACCACTTCCTCTGTTTTCAGCAGCAACCTATACGCTGCCAGCACTAATTTCCTACTGTTCTGGTTTAGGCAGCAATCTGCCCTTTTGCAGCAATCTAGAAAACCAGAAAAAGAAGTCTGCCATTTGAAGATGCCCAGAAATTGAATTGTTAGTTATAATCCTTTCTAATATGTTTAACTGCTTGAGTGCATGAAAGACAGCCAATGATTAGTGCTATTCTACATATATTACTTCTGCCTAAATATATGCTGCCATATAATGTATGTCATAAGTGTCAATTTCATCTAAGCTTTCCAAATTATCTTTTTTTGTATAAGACATGAAAAGTAAGTTATAATTTCCTCATTTCTTAATGCTCTCTAATAAATCACATTTGAAAGCGTTCTGTGACAAGCATTTGAGGAGCACTTGGTATCTTTTTTTCTTCTCTTTTATCAGAAAAGTAGTATCACATCACACAGTGGATCTGCGAAGAATTAGTCTCCAGCTATTAGTTTCTAGTTGTAACAGCGGGTGAAAACTTTGCATGGTTGCTTTATACAACAAAATGCATAAAAGTCATGTTTCCTAATAAGCTCCTGTGCGGCTTGCAGAACTGGTGCCTGCATAGCTCCAGTCTCAACTATATTTTCCCAATACCATCCCTTTGCAGGGCCATGTTTTTCACAAGCACAGAAACATTCGCTAATGCTTCTCCACACACAACCTAGCAAACTCCTTTTGAAAGCACCTCCTCTGCTTCCAGAGATGTCCTTTTCTGCAAAGCCGAGTTCTGCACATGCCACTGCAGAACCAAACACAAGCTAAGCCTTTCCTAAAGGTTTCCCTGCCACAATAGAATAGGAACACATAGGAACCAAAATCAGATATACGTTAGTGAAGGGCCCACCAGCAGCTTGAAAGCAGTTGAACAATGGTCAGGCATAATGCACTGCCATTAAAACTTTGTGAAGACCCTATATAAAGCCTCTCTGCAAGGAAGCCCAATATTGCTCTTGTTCAGCAGGATTTAACATTTTTCTCTGTTAGGCTAGATGAGGGAGATGGAAGTTTGACCTCCCTACACCAGACAAGCACCAGCGAAGACTGTCTTCCTTTGTTACCATCAAACTTTCCAAAACGAAGTGAACCTACACTATAACAGCATCTTTAGGCAGACAAATGAGAGTCTGGCCATTGAATTTTCATTCATACAGGCTTGTCCAAATAAAACCCCTCTGTCTGCAGTCACTTTCTTATGAACAACATAATTTAAGATGATTTCAGGAGCAGAAAATTAAATCATTCACAGTGGATAGATCTTCTAATAACAAGACACTTTTATCTCACAGGCAGCAGTGTTGTCAGTACTTGGGCATAATTAGGACTAGAAATTGGTAATCTTGCTGTAAAGCAGCTGACTGAACAATAGAGACTATTTAAAATAGAATTCAGTTAAAATATTTAATATTGACTCAGATTGTTTACTTGAAAGCTTCCACATAGCTACGTGACATTTTGCTTTGCTAAATATTAACATGCACACGGTCTGAGGTAAGTCTTGTTTTCTAACCAGTCACTTTCCCTTTGGATTTTGGATCCATAGTTATTCATATACCCTTAGCCGACTGGTGGTGGAAGCAAATTTATCTTCTGTGATTTTGGAAAATGTATTCCCCTAATGGAATCTTTAGTGCAAAACACAATCCTATTTTAACCTAAATTGTAGGGGAGGGTAGTGTGGGAAGCTAGCATTTTTAATAAAATAACTGAGTGCCATAAAAAGCCCATAGGAATACAAACAAAACATAATAAAAATATATTAAGTGATAGGAAGGTCAAAGTTAAGATTAACATTTGAAAGTAAGAAACTTCAAAGCAACATGAAGTCAGCATTTCCATCTAAAATGCATGTCTCCTAATCCCTTTCTTTTAAAGATGAAGGAAACAATACATACATAATCTGTCATACAACTATATACTGTGTTTGGTATGAAATTTTTAAATTTCTGTGACCAGTTGTGATGCTTTATCATCCCACAAGCCTTTTACTTCATTTCATAAAAACTTAATTCTCATCAAGACTCATTAGGTATAAATCACTTTCCTTTAAATCCCTTCCCTCATCATGGTTCCATTAAAGGTATTGCATAGTGTCCCACAAGCTTATCTTCTAAGTGGTTCATAGGCTATTTAGAAATATTCTTGCATCAGACACCGGTATATGACTTTTTTTTTGCACCACAGTGTCACTGCAGAAGGTGCAATGTGGCAAATAGCTACCAAAAAAAAGTCCCAGGTCACTCATAGCCTCTTGGGACCAAGGAAACTATGATACTGAACGAACACAGGGTCATTGTTGACCTAAACCCTGATCTGCACAGACGATCTTTCACATCCTTTTTAATTGTCATTCATGCAAGTTTCTGGACAGTGCCTCCTGAAGAGTTTCCTGATCTCCTCAAACAGAGTGAGACTGGCCTAACAATAAAATTATATCATCCGTATTACTCCTATTTCCTAGTTTTCATGTCTTGCTTTACCTTCTGATCAGCTATAACTAAAAAAGAATAGTAATAATCTATTTTTTCCTTTCCTAATTCTTTTTCCTTGTCAGATATTTCCTGTCTTTTAACTCACTATTGTATATAAATAAAATAAAGAGGGCTACTTGTTATGTTTGGAAGCAAAGTATGGAGCGTGGTAGCAAGTTTAGGTGAAATAAAAAGAAACCACAAAGAATAACTACATGACTGTTGTATTTCATCATTGCTTTAGAGCTCCTTCCACTGGGGAAGTTACTCTAGATGATACACCAACCAAGTTAAAATTTGTCTACAAATAATCAGAATTCATTGATAAAGAACGTCAAAGGCCGTGTTAGGGATGTACAGGCCTTCATCAAAGCTCCATGTCAAAATTCAGCAAAATTCATGAACTAATGGAAGCTCTGGAACAGATCATATGGTAGTGCCTGGACCAGTACTCAATTGATTTGTGTACATCCCAAGAATCACGTTATTTTCAAGTTATCAGTGGGAATACATACACTGACCCTTTATTCACTCCCAGAATATGAAATAAGCAGGAGATTAGAGATGCACAACCAGTTTTCTTCAGATGGTTTCTTTTTTGTTCCACATGGAAATTTTGTCTGAGCAGAAAAAAAAAAAAGAGGACTTCATTTGTTGGGAAAGCCAGACACTGCAGATTGGAGAGGTTTCTCTGACGGTGCTACAAAATTACTGAAAATCTTAGATGAACAGCCGTTCCTAGACCTGTGTTGAGACAGCATCCCAGGCTCAGATTCCTCTGGACCTACTGAGCATCTGTCACTTGTATATAAGCACTAAGCCTGACACACATAGGATTCTGCCGGCAGGTTATGTGCAGTTTGTCTGACATATACAGGATGTGCTGGATCCACTCTCCATGTTCTGCATGGTATGTGTACCTACATTTCCAGCCAATGTCTTCTGAGAGAGTCCAGAGTGGACGATCAGAGACATATTAAAGAAGAAGAAATGTGGAGAGGTTGCTGCCTTACTCATGTAAGGCAGCAAAACTTTTGACTTTATAAAAGGCGAAGGTATTATGAGACAATATTAACAGTACTCCATTCTCTTGAAAAGCACTCTTCAAATACTGATCTCTGATCCTTCTTTAAATTGCACTAATTGACATACTAGCCAGGGAGAGGAATTTGGCCATTTGACCATTTACTGACTTCTTTTGTGATTCTTCTTTATCTGCTAGTCTGGTATCCAAAGGTATGCAAAAAATATTTTGTTGTAGGTTAAACTGATTTCATATAAATTACAAATTACATTAATTTTAGTATTTCATTATCTTCCTCAGTGCATAACATTTCAACACTTACAGAAACTAGTAATTCTTTTGTATTTTTAACCATGTACATCATACGACATGAGTCATAGAATGTGACGGTACATGGTCATCATGTACCTGTGTATCGCAGGATTTTGACATTTCTAAATTGTAGTTTCTGTTGCTGCAATAACAAATAAAGCCAATTATTTTAAGAAACCATGAAACACCAACTTCTTGAAGTTTTAGCTGTAAGTTGTAGTCACAGAATCCTTTAGGTTGGAACAGACTCCTGGAGACTGGCTATTCTGAAACCCTACTTAAAGCAGAGCCAATCCTGACATTAGATCAAGTTGCTCCATCAGAGTTTTTAAAATCTCCCAGGATGGTGTTACAGGGGAATTGGGTGGGCTAACCACAAAAACAGAGCCATACATCTTATATAATCCAAAAGTTATTAACTCTTCTATTAACGCGATGGATGTAGCAGCTGAGCAATGATTTCTGTTCCCAGATTTGTGTTCCACGACATGCGCTCACACCACACACTCACAAATCAGATCCCAGCTCCTCTGGGCCAGTCAGCATAGCCCTGCACCACGAGCCAGGGCAACAGGCTGGAACAGGAACGCTGCCCACTCAATGCGTGGGGTCCTGGCTGCCAGCTTGGTCCTAACACATAACTGTTCCACCTCAGGCTATGCCTTTTATGTGTCCGGACATCATTTCATGGTGTTTCCCTCTCTTCCCAGCCACTGGGGACTATTGTCTTAATTATTTATTGCTTTCTAAATTAGATTCCAAACATAAGCTGTCAATGGCCTTGCTAACCACACAGCCCCAGGCCAATCTCTTTGACTTTCTCCTTACCTAAGACCAATTACTGATTGTCCCTAGGGGTTCTGTTACCCTCTGCTCTCCTGTCCCCGAAATGTTACAAAAAGCGTGAAGCTAGCAGCAGTTGCATAACAAGGTTCATCTGTACTTCGTTTTCCAGCTCATACGGGATTAACCTAGTCAGAGCTGGGCAGAAGCAGTCAAGGTCTCATTTGCTTTTGGAGTGCTTTTGGTTATATTTGTAAATTGCTGGGTTTTTGTTTTTTATATCTAGGCGGAATTTCTTTTGCTGTAATATGTAGCTCTTTCTCTTGTCTTTTATTGTGCACATCTGAGAAGAGACTGGTTTTGTTTTCTCTGTAAATTCCCATTAGATTGTTGAGGACAGCAGATTCCCCTTACTACGTTGGCCTTCTCTGCTGACTGATGCACAGTTTGCTTGAAAAGAAAAGACAGCAAAAGAAAATAATCTAAGGTGCTACAAAAAAACATTCTGCATTCTCCAGAGATAAAATGTCAAGTTGTCTACATAGCAAAATTTGATCTTAGAAAAATATATGAAAAAGAAAACTTTAACTTAGGGTTTAGGCTTCTTTTGACTTCTTTATTGTTCATCTTGTATATAATTGCTTTGTACATTCATGAGAATGTCAAATTCTCAGAAGTCTGTGGGAGGCCTTTAAGAAAGCTTTTAAGAATGAGAGTATGGATATTCTTAAACATATGAACTCTGTTGAACCCACCTAAAAGTCATACAATACAGGAGAAGAGGACATGCACAGCCTTTATACAAACATTTCCAGTAAAGATTGACTAAGAGGCAATTTCATTTTAGCAGCTGCTGTAGTGCAAAGAGCTGAAATTTTAATAGAAAGCATTATTAACCCATCTGCCTGAAACAGTCAATTACAGCCAGAAATGTGGAATACTGCAACCCTCGTGTTTTTCAGATGTTTTCAAAATTTACTGTTTAATGGAACTTAGGTTGCTAATGCGTTATCTTCAATGATGGTGGTAAAATATGCAATTGGTTACAGGTGGGAAGCCTTACATATACACAAAAGATGATAATTGTTCCCATGTGACCTCACTAAACTCTTCAGCTTTCTACAAAGCATTTTCTCTCATTGTAAAAAAAGGTTGCTAACAGTTACTTACTTTACTGTGGCACTGAGTTCATTTACTAGTTTTGAAAACCCACATTGCCATTTAAGTGCTAGGTATATTATCATCATTTTCAGCCCCTTAGTACTGAAGTAAAGCCTATTCGTGTATAAATTTATTGGCAAAATATGCTAATATTTCCCCATCTCTGTCATTAAATCATAAGGTTGACAGCAAGAAATAATACAGTTTTCTTCTGCTTGAGTTAATGAAGCCAATTTTATGTGCCAAGTCAACCTGGAAAGACAGCTCTGTAGACAAGTCACAACAAGCCACAGGATTTCCGTAAGAAGATTATGGAAAAAGGGGCTTCAGTAGAGAAGTTTCACATTGGATCAAAAGTGTTATACCTAAGCAGTTATGTCTTGAATCAACATGTTTGGTAGCTACAATAAATTAAAGCAATAAAAGTATCTATTTTTTATGAACTTCTGCTGTAACATATCATTGAGTGTGTGGACAATGATTAAGAACATAATTATCTGGAGATAGGTAAGGAAACAAATTAATCCTAAATACATTGAAATTAATCTGAAATACCATCTATTCAATTTTTGGAAATAGAAAGATGACATTTTAGAGAATTATTTTTATCTCTCAAGGAACAGTACAGTCTCATTCTCCAGCAGTGCCAGAATCTGACTATGCAAAACTTTTGTAATGTCCCCATCCACAGGGGATAACGTCTGACTGTTTGTCTGTAACTTGTAATCTGAAGCAAAGCATGTAGATTTCTGTTTAATTTAGATTTTATAGATTAAATCATTATCAATTCCAATAACAGTTATTTCCTTCTTTTATTTCAGGTTGTAAGTAGCCTAAAATGGGACTCTTTTCACTCATACAGCAGACTGAAACTTCAGTTTGTGTGCTGCTTGTCTAAATGACACATGATAACCCAAACAACAATCTGCATTTAGAAGGCAGAAAAAAGATTTAAGATGCTCACTGAAATTCATTTTAAATAGACATTATTTAATGTAAATGGTGAAGTAATCATTGTTTGCTGAAAAAAATAATCATACCACACATGCAGGATCACAAAAATGTTACTACAGATTTCCTCATGCTTCTCACCTCCAATTACAATTGAATATATTAAAAAAAAATCCCTAATCTCCAAATCGTGTAAGAATTTTGCAGAATAAATTGGGGAGTATTGTCCTGCTGAGTTGGATAACTTCTTAGTTTACTATGCCTTGGAACCGGACATTAGAGCATATCCACAACGCAATACAAGGAGGATGAACAACTATTTAGATGAAGTATTAAAAGCAAAGTAGTTTTGACGACATGGAGTTTTGTTGCAGCTGAAGCCCATGCTGCTTGTGCTTTACGGTAGGTATTTGGGACCTAAGCTAGCTCATTTGTGTGTACATGAACTGTAGCACAGCTCTGGAATGGAGAAGCAGAGATAACATTAATTTATCTGGTGAATATTGCAACTGGCCAAATGTCAATTTTTGGAGCCTGAATATTCTCCAAAGACTTGAGACAATAAATGTCTTGAGACAACAAAAGTGTATAATAGCATCATAAAAACAGTCTTATCAGAAGGTTACCATGTATAAAACACAGAACATCACTTTGGAGTACACTTAATCATACCTTAATCCATCTTGGCTCAGACACAGGCAAAGGATTTGCTTAAGTTCTGCTGCCCTTCAAGAGAAATGAGAAGCAACTGGAGAGAATCCAAAGAAGAGTAAAAAGAATGATCAGAGGTCTAAAAAACATTTATTGTAATAATATATAAATATTTACATAGCAATAATAGTAACATTTATTCTACATGTCTATACTGGATAAGATAAAAAAGCAATAAATTCAAATTGCAGGAAGGAAAATTCATTAGATATTAAGACAAGCTTTCTATGGCCAGTTCCACTACGGACAGTGGAACACAGCAGCAGACTGCTTATGGAGTTTTTAGGAATAAGGCAGACAAATACCTGTCAGAAGTCAGAAGCAGTTGACCCTGCCACAGACAGGGAGGGGTCCAAATGATCTTTCCAGGTTCCTTCCAGCTCTGCTGTACTATTTCAGAAGGGAATTTTGTGAGGATGCAGTTATGTGCTCTTGTGTCTTTGGAGTAAAATGGAAGTACTTTACCAACTAGGGCTTGATTAAACCAAAAATGGACATTCAGTTTAAAATGTTCTTTATAAATATTTAATGTTTTAATCAAAGTTGATTCTTTGCATTTTCAAGCACCTTGTAAACATTCTATAGATTTGATGAAAAGATGAAATATTATAAATTAGCCCATTTGGTACCATGCATTTCTTTCAGATATTTTTCTGACACTACTCCAGCCAGAGTGTTTTGGAATGTTTTCTGTTAATTCAGCATGTTTTACATGTGGTGCAACTCGATGAAGGATACACGATGGAATTGAAGCCTCATGTCTCTGTCCTAGCAACTAAACATAATTTTGGGCTACAAGACCGATCAACATAAAAGTGTAACATACAGACAAGGGGAGAACAGGCAAGGAAAGGAACTGCAGGGACAGAGTTTCAGTTGCATTCACTAAAGCCATTAGTTTAAATCTTAGAGCTCAAAAACAATTAAACTTGCTCTCTTTCCTTGTCTAGACACTTATATATTTAGGCTATTCTTTAAAAGCTGTAATTCTAAAAGATATGAGTGCTTGTATTACTTTAAAAAAAATAAATGTGGAGAACCAGCATTAATTAGACAAACCGGAAACCAAAAGCACTCATAGATACTATAGGTGCTTAAAAGATAGCTCTCCATTTTTTGCAGATATTCCTTTAGCAATCAGAGCACAGAACAAAACCAGTCTAGTTTTAAAATCTGAGCATATTTCATTTCATGCAAAGGCCACTTTGCCCCAGTTTTTGCTACTGAAAAAGCTTATACATAAGTCCACTCATCATCTATGAATATACTATCAATAATCCATACTCTGCGCAAAGAAAATGTTGGTTTGATAATGAGAATGCTAAAAGGCAGACAAGTAGATACACTGATTTGCAGATGACAGTCAGGATTAGGTATACCTGAGCTTAGATGCTTTTTATTCTCCACAACTAAGCTGTGCTTATCCCCTTTGAAAATTAAACTTTCCCACAAAAAGCTAAAATCTTGAAAAAAAATGAGAACTGTTTTTATAATAACAATTAAAGATTTTACATCAGAAACTTCCTGGTATTTTCATTAACTGATGGCAAAATTTTTCTGCCTTTTAAGAGAAAAGGGGAGAATGTAATGTCATCTCCAGAGCTAGAAGAACAGAATGAGAACTCTAGAAATGACCCATTCTTTCCTATGAGCTACTCCTGCAGGACTTCCATAGATTCTTTCTATGGAAGTACTTTACATATGTATTTGTGTGTGTGTTTGTATACAGATCGTAGTTCATGGAAGGCATGCTTGACCTCTGTACAATGACTGTGCTGCTATTATAACACAAATTCTCTTTTCAGGAGATGATTCAGCTAATCCTCAAACACACAGCATTCATATAACAATTAACATTTCTTCTCTCATTTTTCGATTTTTATTCTTAGTGGCACTTCTGGCAGTACTACTAGTAGTAACTTCAGTGATACAAAATACTGCCAATTGAATATAATCTTTCTATGTTTTACTCAGTAGTTTGCATTTTGATTTGATTGATGAGGCAGATGCAGCTATAAAATGATACAAAAAAATTCCAAAAAAGGCCACTAATCTGAGGTCACTCAATCCCAGACACCCAGGCACATTTTCCAGAGGCAGGTGGAAACTAGGACACCAGTCTCACCGATGTAATTTGGGAGTCAGTTGCATTACAGTCCCCTTTAGCCTAGGAACCATCCTCCATGGATCAGATTTGCAAAGATATTTAATATTTATAGCTATTAGTACCTACAGATAAACCAGGTTTGTGAAAGGGAAAAATGAGTAATCATTTTGGAAAATTTGGGTTATATATACATTAGAGTTATAAAGTATTTAAGGGAATATCCAGGTTATCTTCCCCAAAGTTTTGCTTCTCTGCCCTTCATTAAGAGATCTGAAATAAGCATCTGAAATAATTCTGAAATAGTTGTGTAGTCTATGGTTTGTTTTTCTAAGGAACAGGTTAGAAACGAATATGTTTCTTCCCCCCAGATTCCTACAAGCCCCTTTCAATTTGCAATTTAAATCCTCACCTTTACATTCAATAGCTGAATTTTAAATTGTTTAATAAATAAATAAATAAATTCCACTCATTAAGTTCAAATTCATTCTTTTAGCGTATAAATAATCAGGTTCAAATAATTGACTGCTAATGTACAGTGAACAGACTTACTGACTTCAGAGGGATTACTTAAAATGTTTATTTGTACCTTTAATGTAAATAAGTTCTTTGTTTTAATTGCAAAGCAAAATTATGAAATTGTGAAGTAACTCATTTAAATATATAGATATGTTAAAACTCTCTTTATGAAAAGGTGTGTTTTTATTCTAATTAATACCACACTTGCCCGCACAATTTTAATTGTACATTCCTTAACAGATGTCATTCATAAAAACCTTTAAGAGAAAAACTTAGCTTTTAAAGAGTCTGCCAGCAGGTGAATCTGATCTAAAATCTCAGCCCTGCAGCAAAATCTGTCCAGAATTTTAGTCCAAGTACAAAGAAATATTTTTATAGTTGAAGATATTCTGTCAGCTTGCCTTCTGAGTTACAATTAACGTTGGGAATTTCAAACTGAATCTGAGTTAAGAAGTCAACGAACTGGCAGGGAGGCCAATCTGCATTATTATGTCCCTGGAGACTCACTAAAAAATGAACAGGACTAATGTCTTTGGCAGCTATAAGCAGACACCACACAAGCCAGACAAAGTGGGACAAATTCCCTTCTATTTAAGAACATTTAAACACAAAACCAATTATAAACTCACTCAGATGTGATATAACTATTGCAGGAATAACCTGCCAGAGAATATGAACTGAGCAGAAAACTACTGAAGAAACATGTACTTAAGAAGATTTATTTGCTTTGCAGGAGAAGGGAAGGAAGAGGAAGGAAAACATGAAATTTTTTTAAAAAAAACAAAGTAAAAATTACAATAATTTTAAAACTAATCCTGGGAATTTCTAGCATGGTGTCTTGGTTTATAGTCACACATATTTTAAAGTAATTGAGAAGTATCATATGAATATCACTTGGAAATTCTCTGGGTCATAATCAAATTAAATTCCTTAAATCAAAAATCTAGTAGCAAAATTAATGTACCTAATTAATATATCACTTAGCAAACTATGCTGAAAAATTTCATATTTTCTGTGAATTTAATTTTAAATTCAAGAAAATAACCAGCTGCTGTTCAGCAGCACCTTTTGGTTACATTTGTTTCATATTTACGCACTCTATGGGACTCTTTGGGAATCAGTAGATTTCTCTGAAATTGCAGTAGCAGAAGATGTAGAGAAGTGTAAGTTAAAGCAATTTTTACTGTGAGAAGGCCAACTAACTTTTTTCCAGTAAATTATCTTCTCTATAATTGGACTTCTTTCCGTATCTAATCATTTGTTCACATATGCACCAATTGGAGTGAAAAGACTGTACAGTACCAGCTTAAACCTTCGCTGTATTTTCCTTTTGTTCATAATTATCAAAGGCAAGGAACTGTAAATATAATTTGCTCAAGATAGTATACAGAGCACATGGAGATTAGAGAATTAACCAGGCATTTCATGGTATTATTTTTAAACAAGTTCTTTACCTGTCTTCTATGACTGTTTGCATAAAATCACATTTTGTTATATAGTTTGAAGTCTGAATTTGGTGAATCTGCTTTTATTTATGTAGGCAGGAATGTGCTGGTTATTCATCTTGTGGACCAGATCCTTTACTTTCAAAGTATTTTAAGATTTTCATACATATTTGTTATAAATTACTGTTATGACTTTACTCATTTAAGTAAGAAAATGATGATATTTAGAAGTTTAAGTTTAAGTTTCATATTTATACACTCTACTTGAAGTCAGACAAAACTCTGACCTGTTTGCTGCCATTCATCCTGTCCATAAGGCTGTGAAAATTTGATAACTCATTATACCTCATTTTGTGACACGCTGGGTCTAGGATTAAGAAGGTCAGAGATGCAAAACTTCTGGATGTTTCATTCAATCTTCCTGGCTCTGGAGCCACAGAAATCCAAGTCCGTACTTCTGAATGCTAAATCAGACCCTAACTGCCCCAGTAATGGGGCAAGAAATTTTTGTACTGTCTCTCTCACCTGTCCCATGGTTCCCTCTACATATGGATAATCAGGCTCTGGCATTAAAGAAGGTTTAGCATCTATTTTTCACTAAAGGAGGCAGCGTCAGAATATTTACTGCATTTGCATTACTATTACCACAAAATAGTTTTGCATTTTTTGACTGAAGTATATGACTCTTTACTGGAAAAGATAAAAATAAAATCACTGTCCTGAAATAACCTCTCCCATGACTCATGTGCTCATTTGGGTTTGTAGGAAAATGCAGTATTAAGAACTTTAATCCGGAATAGTACTTGCATTTCTTCTAGTATTTAAGTCCTTCTGACGGTGTGCTCTGGCAGCTCAGTCACCCATTGTTCTGCAGAGTGCTGACATACAGTTTTGTTTAAAGAGGAATGAATAAAGGGGCTCAAAGAACTCTACATCCAGATTTCAAAAATACAAAGTAATTGTTTAAAAATCAACTGCCATTTTACTGAAGATCGAGATTAATTTATGAATGAGATTCCAGTGTGTCAGAGAGAGAACAATCTATCAAAAAAAGAGCTTACACAGTTAGTAAGGAACCTACTAAAATGTAACAGAATATAATTTCTACGTGCATTCTTTCTAAATTTAGGATTTATTTTATCAGCCTTTCCAGCAGCAGTCCTAAGCTGTCTTTATTGTATCTGATGGTTATTTATTTTCTAATCCTTTTATATAATTAAAGAAACACTATTTTAAATTTGCTACATGTGGAGGAAATGAAGTAAACAAATGCATTATCAGACTAAATTCCTTCCTTGGTGTGAATCAATATCTGATATATTGATATAATTTTATAAATTAATTCTCATCATTACTGTAACCAATTGCTCTTCTAAAAAACATCAGATACTGAACAAATGCAAGATTGAAAAACAACAGCCATTTCATAAATCATCAGAATAACACACTTTTGGGTATTACTTTCTAGGCCTGAAGCCAAAGAACTGGGAAAACATAATTGGAGCAAATCAAGCTGTGAACTGAAATGTATGGATTAAAATATAAAATAAATAAATAAATACTACTGAGCATTGAATAAAAATTAAAAATGTATCACCTTGACATTTTCTTGTAAAACAATATTGTCATCTTTCTTCTGAAGATATAGTCCTGTAGAAAAGATTAATTAATCTTGTGGTAAAGAATCATTATTCATGCAGGTATCAAGAGAAGGAGCTCTTTGCCATTAATGCCATATCTTGAAAAATTCTAAACCTTAACCACCAATATTTCTTGAACCGAAATCTTGAGAATTTGGGTTACTTAATTTATTTTTTAATTTAAGTATGACTACCTTTTAAAGTAATCTACCTTGAAAAGAGATTTTTTGAACAAAATGTAAAAAAAAATTATAAAAATTTGCATTTATGTAAAATGACAATTTGAAGAGTCTTAGCTACACAAATATCTATGTAACAAATGACCCAGAATTTGTTTTTCTTTCTTATTACATGCATTAAACAAACAAACAAACAAAAAGCACTAAGTTATCTGCACTGTTTTCTATGGGTTTTTTGGTCTATCAGCTGATTATGATAAAACAGAACTAAAATTAATAACCATACATCTGAAAAATTCTTAACAGGAATCAGAGCTAGTAAGATGCATATCAGAATTGAAAATAAATATTGAATTTGAATAAAAATATATTCCCAAGTTTAAATGCCCCATTTACAACATATACTGATTTAGCTCTGAAGTCCTTGCATATTTAAAGTTCCTGGCACAACAGTTCAGTGAATGGCCAGCTTTTTAAGAAGGATACTGTTGCTCCATCTAGTGAAAAATTTGTAACACATCAGGCTTCAAATCTGAAGCTGAACAACGTACTTTCTCAATCTACCCAATTCATGTAGCCCAAAAAATTATATTCATCCTTGATTTAAATTCTATTCATCCCTCTGTTAAAAGAGAGTTCTGATTTTGCAGTAAATCACAGGTTTAAGACTTTATTTGCAATCTTTTCAGATAGAAGCCATAAATGGAAAATTGAACTTTAATAAAGATTACAGGAAATAGGATGTAGGTGTTCTCCATCCCAAATGACTGAGGTCATCCCAGTGCCCATCCCATCCCTGGATCCTTCTTCTTGCATTAAAAACTTCTGTGATCGCTACTGTTCATCTAGTTTTTCTACCTTATTCTTGCAGTTGTTCTTGAGAATGTTTAATGACCTTTCCGTTCTTTGGTAGAATCCTTTTTCCTTTTTGATTCCTCTTCAAGTTATTCTCACAATTTTCAGTAACAGCCACCTCTCTCAATGTCCTCTTCCCCAGATTAACTTTCTTAAATTGTGCTTTTTCATTTTCAGCAGTACAGATTCATGTTCATATTATCTTTACTTACTAAGCAGTGGGAAAGTCAACAGAGCTAAAAATATCAGAAAACGGTTCCCTCCAGAAAGATGTTTTTTTTTTTTTCTTCCCCAGATGCTCCATTTCCAGTCAGATTAGGAAGTGGAAAAAACAGCTCCTTAGCTCATTGATTTTCAAATTTATTTTTGTGTTGTTTGTTCTACATTGAACACTGAGATCAAAAAAACCCAACACATTCATTCTGGACCCTATCTAGTATCTCCTATTAATTGAATTTTTTTTTTTTTAATTTCACATGTTAAATCACAGACCTTTGTAGCCCACGTGCATCTTGCATTTGTGCACATTGACGCATTGTACCTTGTCCATTTGTAGGTAATGTTTGTAGAATGTAAAGTAACATAAGATGCTGCAAAAAGTGGTGCAACAGCCTAGGTTTCATGAGGGAAGACATAATAGGAGGTCTGTTTTCATTGTCTGAAAAATACAGCTGCTCTTTCCCATTTAATAATTATTTAACAAGGACCCAATGTAGTTAGGAACATGTTACTATCCAGTAGATTTGAAACCAAGCTTAAAGTGACAGCCAAAAGTAAGAATTTGATGCTTCTAATTTTATGCTCTTCCATTCTGGATCTGAATATTTAATAGGTTTCACACTTGCAGCTTTTCTCTCAACTCATAATCAGATTCAATCCATATTATAATTTGAGTTTTTATCCTGTTTTCTGGAATCCATTTTCAAGAATATGAATTAAGATAGGTGGTGATGGCAGCTAGCAAAAGGAAGACAACAAATCATAATAACAATAAGAATGTTCTGCATTTAGTAAATTCCTTTTATCAATGTTTAAAACTGAAAGAGCTCAGAAACACCAAAGACCATTATGTTACTAAAACTAATTATCCATTTGTTCAATGTTTAAACTTGGATTTTGACAATACCTGTTACTACAATATCTGAAATATGGGGTTTTTGATATAATGTATTAAATTATATCCAAAAGTTGATAACTTGCAACTGTACCCTTCAAGGAACTATCATTTCAAAGTACAGTAAAATCTATTTTTCTAATTCCATTTGTCTTCCAACGAGGTTTGTAATTATCTGCCATAAAAAGTCAGCTAGCAGACATTGGTACAATACATGGGGTAACACCAGTACACTCACAGTCATGTTTATTGCTTGAGTGCTTAACTGCTATGTTTACAGAGCAAGAAATAAAGGATTCTTCTGTAATCTATAACCAATTTAATGCCATGTTAACAGGATGCTACATTTCGCAGTCATGTACATCTTCCGGCTGTTTTTTGAAGTGGATAAAGTTGACAGTCAAAAAGACATAATAATGGCAAATTAGTCTATGAGCAAAAAAAAAAAAAAAGAAAAGCTATAGGAATTTCTATCTGTGGTACAAATCATCAGGGAGATGAGGAAACCATTCCAATCATGGTATTCAGAGTGGGGAAGTTGGTACAGCAGAGAACTGTGGCAATGGGGAAGTAATGGACCATTTACACTTCACATTGAGTTTTTTGCACTTCATATTTTAAAGTTTTGTCATTCTTATTTTGCTTTCAGGATGTATCAAGGATAAAATCTTCATGATACCTGAAGGAATCTGGAGATGCTATCTGTTAATTGTGAGTTTTGTGACAGTTAAGGAATAACAGATCCATGAAGAAGAGAAGAGGGTGCTCACGTACATAAAAACTTCTCAGGAAGTGGATTAAAAATTAAGATAACAGAAAAAAAGACCTGACACTGTGCAGAGAAAGGCTTAAGGGCCTTAACGATAAAGACAGTATCTGAATTCTTGCCATCCTCATTAAAATTAGCCAGAAATTGTGGCCTGAGCAGAAGGCTGCCGAGTTCATGTGAATGTCAGCTCCCAAAAGAACAAGTCATTCACATCAAAGTAGCCCAATTTTGTAAGTGAATGTATAAATTTTGTAAAATTCCAGCTTCACTTCCGAAAGCATTTCAGAACTTTGTTAATTCTCTCAAATCTGCTTTTCTCTAGCTTTGCATCTACTGATAATGATTTTGTCCTGGCTTCTCTCCACAGACTTACCACTTTAAGTCTCTGATAAAATCCTTCTTATTACACTGGCATGTAATTCCTTGAACAAAGACCAAAAACCCAAAAGGCTTGACGACCTACAAAGCTGCTAGATTATCTTTTGAAGGCAAGGGAGGGGAAAAAGGAAGCTCTTTGATATTTTATAACACCAGTGACTGACGTTTGCAAACCCAGTATCAACATAACACTTCTAACAAGGAATAGGAGTAAAAGAGGTATTTTATGTAAATTCAATCAAAAGCTAATCAACTGATAGGAAAGTTGGGGGTGCATAATTGCTGTGAAGACTCTCAGCAAAGACAGTGTAAATTAGCTGGGGGGCGGGTTAGCACTAGGTGTGTCGGCTAGGTACATTTTTGTTGGCATGAAAGGGCTTAGCTATCGCTAAGATCTGCATGGGAATGCATCTTTATCACGCTTTAAAATAGCTAGAGAGCATGGTAGCTGGATTGTGTCTATACAGGTACAGCCTATCATCATTCTCAATTTTCACATATTTTATGAAAATATATCATATTTTATTTATTTCATATATATTTTATGGTTTAATCAGTCAAAGGTATAACTGCATTTGGGCTGTTTCTTCATGGCTAGGAGCAGCTCCGCAAAGCTCAGAAACTGGGACAAACATAATTGTGTTAGCTGTAGTTGAACTACACTTCCACTACCAATGCTAGCATACTTCTAGCTACTTAGAGTGCTAGGGTCCGTGGGGTATCTAATTGTGTTTGATATTCATCTTACAAGAATTGCAGGTACTCAGCGCTTCAGAAGGCTGAATCTCAGTTTACGTATTGCAATCAGACTTGTCCTACTATTATTTCAGAAAATGAGGGATTTCAACAGAAAATATAACAGAAGGAGTTTTAGGAATGGGTTACACCCATAAGACCTTTACAGCAGAACATTCCAGAATTTACAAAGTTTAAGGATTTTTGATGTAGTTGACTTTCAAGGCCAGTGCAAAGATATGTAACAAAACCCCCCCACTGGAAACACTGCATTTCAAAAGTCTCTAGATCATTTTAGATAGTCTTAAGTTGCATCAGAAAATTAAAATCATTTTAATTTGAATGGTGCACAGCTCATAACAACTTTTACCTAGGTGATGTAAACAAAAAATATTTTTTTTCGGGGGGGGGGGTTGTGCAGCTGAAAGAACAGATTATGTTTTTAAAAACACTTCTGATTTATAAGCAAGGGAGGTGCATTTTCCACTGAAACTAGAAGAAGTATAGAGCCAGTGTCAGGTAAAAAATCTCCCACATCCAAACAAAAAGAGTCAATATATACACACAGATGAAGAAAGCTGTTTCACCCACACATTGAAGCAGCACTATATACTGATAACAGTGAATCTGGCATACATAACGCTAATTATATGTGCAAGCAATTGCACAGTCAAGACTTGAGTGAATTTTGTTTCTAGATAAGCAAAACCACAATTTAAGCAGAGATCTGCCTGTCTAAAGCTGTTATAAATAGACTTCTAAATGAGATTCCAAGATGAAAAACATAGCATCTTTAAGTACTTGTAATGAAAAAAGGGTAAATTTGAATTCATGTGGTTTAGTCAACATTCCACTGGTATAACACCACTTACTCACTTTTCTGCTGATTCTTTGTCATTTGTTCTTCAGTACTAACCTCGTGGCTAGGAGCTGTCAACACTGTTAAAAAAAAAAAAAAAAAAAAAAAAGAGGAAGCTCAGAGAAAATCTGTTTGTATACCAAAAATACAGCTAAAGTGGAAATATTTTGTTTGTCACTTCTAAGGAAATAATCAGTATCTGTGGTTTTATTGTTAACTTTAGATTAGTTGAAAACAAATTTTAAAAGCCAGGCCTTTTTTCAGATTTCTTTCCAAATTTATTTATTTCAGTGGAGGTGAAAAAAACTGAAGAAAGGGGGTTTACAGCAGTGCTATGATGACCTCTTGTGGTTAAATAATATATGCATTTTGTTTCACAGTTTCTCAAAAATTGTCAGTATCGAAGGTTAAATTCTGCTCCTAGATCTGAACAGTTTTGTGTTGCTATTTCTGCTTATCCTGAATTAACTTCTCCTCCCAAACATGCTACCAGTGTTTGTTTAGCTTGCTGCTAAAAAATTCTTTTAAAAATATCTCAACCTTTGCACTGCACTAACTTAACAGGTGAGAGCATAGTCTTTTCTCACATGGTAATTTGTTAAAGCCAATCCACAGCTCTATATAAATAAGTTCATTAATATGAAGACCTATATATTTTTTTAATAAAACCCTACCCACTACAAAATGCTAACGAAATCATATGGTAGTATGGGCAACATACATAGGGCAACAAAGATGAGCGTAGGGCAACAAAGATGATTGGGGGATTGGAGCACCTCCCTTCTGAGGAAAGGCTGAGAGAGCTGGGACTCTTTAGCCTGGAGAAGAGAAGGCTGAGGGGAGACCTTATTCTTGCTTAGAAGTATCTAAAGGGTGGGTTGGAGGAGGATGGAGGCAGACTCTTTTCAGTGGTTCCCAGTGACAGGACGAGGGGCAACGGGCCCAAGTTGGAACATAGGAAGTTCCATTCAAACATAAGAAAAAACTTCTTTACGGTGAGGGTGACAGAGCACTGGAACAGGCTGCCCAGGGAGGTTGTGGAGTCCCCTTCTCTGGGGATTTTCAAGACCCGCCTGGATGCAGTCCTGAGTAATGTGCTCTAGGCATTCCTGCGTCAGCAGGGGAGTTGGACTAGATGATCTCTAGAGGTCCCTTCCAACTCTGAAAATTCCGTGATTCCGTAGTAACCACTCAATTGCAACAATAGATACTGAACTTACCCTTTCATATATTTTTTATATAAAAATATAGTGCATTAGCTAAATACATGCACTGTGTCTACATCGTTGCTGAAGTTGTCTTCTTTCATCAATTTTTCTTGTAACAAAAAATCAGAAAACTGAGCGTTTCCTGACGTTATTGAATGTGGCTTATTAACCTGGATCATATCGTCTGAGACCTTGTCCCCTTACAGATAGAATCACTCAAGGCTTTAGCCTCATTTTGCTATTTCCTGAAATCGTTCAAAAACACACAGATTTCTTGAAATGACTTTGCTGAGTGATAACACTTCAAGTGATGGTCCTGACAGTATTTATGGATCTCGTGGTAGCACTTTCTCACTGGAGGATCACCAGTGGTGGTATTTGCACCTGCCGGGCAGTATTCACATGACCCCAAACCTTGCTAAATTTAGGATCTATTGCAAAGCCATCTCTGCACTGTCTCTGCTGTCTGAAGTTTTGGAAGCTCGGCGGCAGCATAACCTTGGACTGCCACCAGCTGGATACGTGCCACATTCTGATACGCTGTGATTGCAGCTGGGGGAGGCCCGAATTCAGCTGCTGTCAGACATTACTTGTTTATGTAACACACACTTTAGCGATGTGTGGGTTAAAAACAAACATTGCTCTTAGTGTACACAATAACGAGTTCCTCGTGTTATTACTTCTTCTCTTTTCCTTGAAAAAATTAGTATCAGAGGCTGTCAAGCGAAACACACTAGAACAATGATGATGACGACAACAAAAAAGTATGTTTAACTTAAAATGTGGTTATCTTCACGTATCAATAAGGAAGCACTGACAGTTGTTGAAACATCAACAAAATTCTGTCAACTTCTTGCACGAGGAAGTTCTGAGCACTGCTGGCATGCAGACTTGGGAGACAAAACCAAATTGTCGGGGTGGGGGAGGGAGCTGTTTTATTTCTATTGTCTAATAGGTCTCATTCTTCTTTAGCTGGGTTAACTCTGCAATGCTAAGAACTGACTGACTTAAAACTGTAAGCTTAATTTACAAGGAGTGAACTTCAGTACTCTAAGGCACCATTTGAACTCTCAACTAATTACAGTTTGCATATCTGAGCATGTGATTTTTTTCAACGTCTAAATGCTGTCATTACTTTCCTTGCAGTTGGTTACAGGTGTGGAAATAACCAGCCTGAGACAATTTTAATTTGACCCTCAAGGCGCAGCAGTATTACTCCCTTGGCTGAGCCTGGCCTGCCAGGTGGCTCATGGTCACTTCTTGTCCCTTGGAGGCTCCTGGCCAGCCAGCCAAGAAGCCAGCTAGTGAGTGACCTTCTTCCTAGAGGAGGCAGCAGGTGGCTGCTTGGGCAGCAAATACCCCGGCACCTTGTGCCTCATTGCATGGTCTGCAAAGCCTTGCTGTGCCAGGAGCAAGGCAGTATAGACAGGAATCACCCGGCAAGTACCAAGCTGTCATCAGTCTCTCAGGTCTCAGGATAGGGGAGAAAGTCTCAGTCACAGCTTTGCCCCTGTGGCTGCCGTGTCACAACTCTCGCTGCAGCCACATTTCAGCACAAAGGAGCCAAGCCGCATGTCTTCAGGCGACATAATACACCAAACATGTTCAAAGCACTGAAAACTGAGTCTAAGTGTTGAGACGCGGACGGCAGATAGCTGTTGTAGGTGTTAACCCTCCAACCACGCAGCAGTCTTCAGACACCTCCTTGCAACGTTCCTGAGCTCCAGTTAACTACATATCTAAATATCATGTAGTGTGCTATAAGACTTTCCCTTCCAGCAAAGCCTGCAGACATGTTGCATACACTAGAGAATTTAGGGAGAAAAAGGACTTTTTGTGTTGATTATAGAAGCATAGCTACACTGAATTGTCAGCTTTGGGGCACGTAAGTCTGAAAGACAGCAAACTTAACAGTTCAGTATAAAAGTCACTGATGGATTTAGCAGTTTTGAGTTTAAATTGAATCAAAATCAGGAAGTCTAAAAAGGTTCTACATTTGCATTATTGAAATGAAGATTACTATTTTTATAATCTTTATTTTATAAGAGAAAAAATGTGAGTTATTTTCATATCTTAGTGAATATAACCAGAGTATTTTGATTTGAACTTGGACAAACAATAGTTTTGAGGTAAGTTCTGGATACTCACTTTAAAGGCTCATGAAACCTTTCAAAGACCTTTCACCTAGGGCCATACATATTTATTGATAGAGATAAGCAACAGAAAATTTCCAGCAATCAAAAACGTCAAATAACAAAAGGTATACAGAAATGCTGAAAAACCATCTAAGTTCTTTGCATGAGCTACGTTCTATCACAGCCCACCATTTTAGTGCAGAATTATTTTTTCAGTAGGTATTCACACATAACTTCCTGTTTATAATACATTTAAGAAATGCAAAAATGCTATCAAACTTTGTAATACGCTTTCTCGTTCTCCAATCAGTCCAGAACATTCTTGTAAGCAATGGTTAAATCTTATACTTCCTTTTTGGCTTCTCCTTCAACAATAATAGGTTCGTTTTCTGGCTCTGACAGGAGGGAGTTGGATGTGCTGTTTGTCTGTTGTGTAAGCATCAACTATACTGGAACTACACTCGGCACAAGTAACAGGAAGAAACCAGTTGCTAAAACACAATCATAGGCTGGCAGGAAATCAGTGACTATTTGTCACTCCTTCCAAAGAGGAGGAAAACAGTGAGTGGCAGATATTCAGTACCATCAAGCATCCAGCAGAGAGATTAAATCTCCTTTTCTCCATGCCGGGATACTCAGAGTTTTACTTCAATGTGGACCATGGCTACTTGGAGGGTCTGGTCCGAGGGTTCAAAGCCGGGATTTTGACAAGCGCGGACTATGTCAATTTAGCACAGTGCGAGACACTAGAAGGTAAGTCTCCTGGTTTATTTTATTTAGGAAGAAATACTGTTGCTTAGACCTTTGAGGAAGGCAAGGTAAAAGACTGAAGTATTGACAGCTTATCTTAAAAACCGGAGATAATCCTGATGTCCTTTGAAGAACTGTTCCCATATTTAAGTTAATAGCTTTCCATAGAAATCACCCTAGGATTGTATAGACTGTGATTTGCAAAACAATCCAAGTGATGGGATTTTCTAGTTTACTGATAAGGTTTGGAAACCTCATCCACAGAGTTCCTATGGAGACTAGTAACCTTCTCACAGATTTTAACTACGCTACAGAACTGTTCAAGTATAGAAGTTTCATATCATTTCAGCTGGATAAAATCGTTCCCAAAATCTTATTAAAAGTTTACCAGTTGGCTCTGAGTTTCTCTATAAAAGATATAATTTTAGTACTTTATTACTTCCTGAGTTTTAGGGCAGTGGGGGACATTCTGCTTACCAGGAAGAGAAAACTAGACTTCACAAAGATAAAACTGAACTATTCTCAAACTTAAAAAAAAAAAAGGAAAAGCTTTATTCAAGGTGACTTTGCCAAAGTAATAAAGAGAACACACACTAGTTTCCAAAACAGCTTTCTGTGGCCAAGACTGGTCACAGCCTGATGAAGACAGACTTGTACAAGGAATCATATGACATACCTCTAGACACTTGGCAGGAAAAAATGCAACAGAAAAAAATCACCTTTCTAAAGGAACATTAAGTTTCTTTCCCTGACTCCAAAATAAAAGCTAAGATTGTACACTGAAATAATTTCTATAAGATGCAGTTATTAGACTAATTTGAAAAAGGAACAAAGAGAAATAATAAGCTCACTCTGTTTTAAGCATTGGTTGCATTGTGTATGCAGTAATGGATGTGGGGAAATGAGAAGTGCAGAACCTGATGATTCCTATATTCAGCACAGTTTTGAGGCTGTCTAAACTATCAATATAATAACAACATAAGTCTGGGAAGGTTGCTTGCCATTCATCTTGCAGATTTAAACAAGCACATTTAAATAGATATATGCAGGTGTTTACCTGTCAGCAGGATAAAGCTCCTCTCATAGTTAAAGAAGAGATTGTCAGCACAGTCAATGGGTTCTAGAGACTATTCAACTGACCAAGTGCATGTACCTCCTTCAGCTGATAAGCTGGAGAGCTGTATCAGCTCTCCATTTCATACAATGGCAGTTTAGACACACAGAACACATGTGCACTTTTACTCTGAGAATTGAAATCTGTCTCTTATGTCAGCTGGACAAAATCAACAGTTTCTGTAGCCTATGTGTACCAGCAGTTGTGATCTATGCAACTTAAAAGACTCTACAGATACTCTTGATATTGTATTTAAGTGTTTAAGTCAAAAAGTCCTACAGACTTCAGAAAAAGTTAATAGAACTTCAAACATCTATAAAAAACACAAAGGACAGAATCATGGAATTATTAAGCCTTGCTTTTACTCCACTTGATTCTGCAGAGGAGCTCAATAAATGATGTCATTAAAGGCTCCACAAAGAAAAAAAAATCCCATAAAATCCTGGATACTTCTGAGTAAGATGAAAATATACAGGTTTAAATATTTTTTAAAACATCCAAGAAAAAAGGGTTTCCCTCATCCTTCCTAGAAAAAATACTTGGTCATGTTAAAAATAGTTAAGAAAAACGATCTAAATTTTAAGTCATACGACAAGAAAGTTATTTGCAACCAGGAAGTAGATTTCAAACATTTCTGAGATATATAAACTTTCAATGTTACTAAGAGCATGTAACA
The DNA here is from genome assembly GCA_013397275.1 of Burhinus bistriatus. Lineage (NCBI taxonomy): Eukaryota > Metazoa > Chordata > Aves > Charadriiformes > Burhinidae > Burhinus > Burhinus bistriatus. Next base: position 112,051 of record VYXH01003367.1, read on the forward strand.
GAGAACAGATCATAATAGAGAGATAAAATCATTTTCTAAGTAACATTTATACTAGAATGAACAATGACTTTTTTGGTTTTGAACCTTCTTCTTTCTAACGTTCATTCAATTTTAGAATGCAAATTATTTCAGCAACAGAAGCAGCAGCCTTCATCAACCCACCTACGAGCACATCTCTACTACCCACTGTCACTTCCCTTTTTTTCTCTGTTCAGCTACATGTCTTTCTCCATTGTAACTTTCTACTTCTTTTAGACAGCTAACAGATTCCCACCAGTTATCTACCAAATGTATTATTTATAATGAAAATATGAGAAGCATTGAATTTGTACATGAGGCTAAATACACTTACCTTTCTGCATATATAGGATGCTATAATATTGAACTTGCACCATGAGTGTACAGTGCACCAAAACCACAGATCCTTACCTCTAAAGTAAAAAAAGGGAGCTTTATACATACATTGTATTTTGTTTCCAATTTAAAGATCCAGCATGTGGATTTTTACTGTAGTACTATTGTGCTTGTCCAGTAGTGCCTTCAGTTGGTGTCTTCACATTAAAAGGTAATAAATTTACTCCATTCTGCATTCTGTGGCATAGCACCAGACCACAAATCCTGGCCTAAGTTAAAAATATTATAAATATGCTAAAACAAACAAGCAGAAACAAAATCAAAAACCACCCCAACTAACCCATAAATAGAATCAAAAAGATCTTTTAATTTCAAAGTGGTTTTGATATCTCTAGAGGGGAAACCATAATGTCAGTACAGAGGAACCACAAGAAAAACTGTAGGTTAGTGCTTTACATCTGCTTGATGATCACAGAGTAAGTAGAACAGTGAGAAGGAAAGAAAAAAGGAGGATTCTAATTGACTTATGATGCCACTTTGTCCTCTCAATTCAGGGCCACACAGAGAGGAGAAGAGGCCTTCAGCTTAACTTAGACATCCTTTTGGGCTTGTTTAAAATATTATAATTTCCATGGAGCTACCTTGTGGACTGCAACACTGGCTGAAACCCCTGCAACACGGCATGCTACTAATTTGGCCCTATGGTATCACCTGTTTCAGGGGAATGGGATCCCCAGAGGAACCCAGCTAACAAGTCTTTGAAGCAGAATATGGGAGAGCATTAAATTCAGTGCTTTATTCTTTCCCCGCTTCCTTGTGTGATGGAAAGACTACTGCTCTCTAGAAGGGAGACTAGGTCACAGAAGGACAAGCAGCCCAGCTCTGCTCCCACCAACAGCATCGAAATCAGTTCACATAACTTGCCAGAGCCAGGACACATCAGCGCACGGTGGCTGAAATAACAGTGCAACTGAAAACCAGGGGTAGTTGGCTATCAAAGTGAGGAGTCAGACAAGATTCCATGTGCTTGATGCCAAGAGACCAGGTTAAAGCTTTATTCAAGTTCTCGCAATACTCCTTCTTTCTGATCAGTATCATTCCTGTCTCAACTGCATTCATCTTAAACTCGTCTCCCTCTGTACATTAATTGCCTTTAGACATACTGTTGATTGTGTTTCGTTGCTGTTCAACTGCGAGTAAAATCCTGTGATTCAAAATCACATTATTTAAAGTCATACATTTCTGACACATGATTTTCCCACAGATAATTGTATGAGGAAATACACGATGCAGAGGGATGGCAATAATACTGACAGCTGAAATACAGGAATTTTCTCTCCTAGGGATCTTGTGGACATGCTGAAAAGCCCAGGGCCTTGTGTAGGTTTCCAAGAGCCCCTGAGAAAGGGAGCAACCACCATCACTAAAAAGTTTTGGTGAACAGGAATGTCCGAGGCCCCTGTAATGCTCAGTCATGTACTCCTGCCAGGTCATGAAGTCAGGCTACTAGTGCAAGTGTCTGACTGTGTCAGCCCCCAGGTTTTATTTATGCCAACAGCCATGAGGACACTATCATTTGACACCAGCGGAGCAGTCTCTGAGCTGCACTGAACTCTGTCATGGTGTGAGCTCTGATTATGACATTCCTGATTTGATATTATGTGGTACTGGAGCTTGTGGGCGACTATTTTCTCCATTGTTTTGGCCAAGGTCATGAAACAGGGTTGAATATTGTTTCTTACAAACGGTATGCATACTGGCATTTACTAAATTGTTTAGACAAATTACTTCTCTAAAGCAGGCTGTGGAAGTGACAGGGTCATAAATCAAATATTCCTGGGCATAGTATTTCCTCCATGGCTTTTGAGAGCCAGGTGGGGCTATTTAATGCGGTATAGCTAATTTTTTTCATGTCTTATGTTAGGGCATGGATTTTCAAGCCACTTAGTCAATAAGAGAACTGAGGAAAGTAACACAGTCTTGTCAAACTACTCTCAATCAGTGTGTTTGGAATGCATTTACAGAGTGGGACTCAAGGTAAACATCAGTGGTTCATCTGAAAAGGAATTGAGGAAAGCTGAAATTCAGGTCTCTGCATGTACTGAGGTACTATTATCTAATCCCACCATATGCCAAGTATTTTTACCTTTGCAATAAATAAAGTAAAAGTGATTACTTTTCACAGGCAATGTAGATGTGATATGAAAATATTAGTGACTTTTTTAAAAGTTGGTCTTACGTAATCAGACTCATTTATGTGCATAATTCTGCATTTTTATTTATCTTTTAATCCTTCTTACCTTTCTTTCTTGAATTAAGTGGTTTTCCTTTTTCATATTTGGATTCTCTTTCTTCTTCCTACATGGAAGCCTGTACTGAAACTACAACTATTTCCTAGTGTCTGGCTCTGACCACTGAAAGACCAATTACCTCCGCCTTCTTTTGCCAACAGTTTTGTGATCACCTGTATCATTTTAAAAAGCAATTAGTTCACACTGGTAGCATAAGTTCAGTCTATTGCAGGAAGATCTAGAAACTGCTAACAGTTCCAGAGAACTAGCTGAGTTAGGATGTCCTATGTCTGCTGATGTAATTGCTAAAATGAGCTCAAGTGGCAGCTAAACTGCATAGAAAACTCTGAAGGTTATCTCTCTCACAAAGCTAGAGTGCTAGACGTAGGAGTTTGAATTTGCAATGTACCAGTTCTTTTGCTTTAGGTCTCTAGTGTAGGCAACCTTATTGCATACTAAGAAAATATACACATGGGGAATTAGGAAAGAGTAGCTACTATACTGATAAATGCACACCTTGCTAACTGGATATTAATTTCTCATATAGGTACACCTTTTTTCCAGTCAGTGGGAGTGTTGCTGTCCTTTTCTCTAAATATCACTTCAGATTTTATCTGGAAATCTAATCATGATGAATGCCCAAACCATATAACATTATCCCAATCTATAATTTACTGTAGTATTAATACAGCATTTGAACATAATCATGCAATATAGCAGGGTTTTTTCTAAAAGGAAATGTTAAACTGCTTTGAACACTAAGAACTGATTCAAATCCTTACTTTTGCTTCATGGTGGAAAATGGCTAGCAGAGGAAATTTGTCAAATGAATTCTTTGATATCACAAAAGCTTCTTTCAACTTTGTTGTCTTATCAACCTATTTTCCTCAGTTATCAGGGTCGGGAGCTCAGACAGAATATGTCACGATAACCCAAGTTTCTGGAACAGCTTCTTAGAGTCTGGTAGTAACAGCCATAAATCAGACAAAGGCAAACCAGAAATGCTAAGAGGGCGTAACTGTGCCTTTTGAAGTGCTCCACTGCAGAAGCCATTTGGAGCCCAGAATCTGAGCCAGGCAAGATATGTTCTCTCCTCTTCCTCAGGCAGCCTGATAACATAAGATTATAGTCCTACCTGAGATTTAAATGTTTCATATTAATATTTAAGATCTTAACAAAGTTAAAGGATGATTCCTTTTGATACATAACAGTCCATAGGTGTGCAAGAGACAAAACAACTGACGGATTAGAATGGTGCAAGAGTGGTGCCCTGAATAAATCGGAGAAATCCAAACATTGAGCAAACCTGATTGGGAAGGGACTTGGGACAGCAGTAATTAACACTGTGCCTGGTGTGGCTGGAAACTAAAGTTTCCAGTGAAACTTCTGTCAAAGGTGTAAATTATTTGTGCTTTCCTGTGGCATGCAGTAAGCCCTACTGATAGGAGGCAGTACAAATTTGCAATAATTTACTATGTTTACTCTATCTGTGGCAAAACCTTTTCAATAGAGTATGATTAGGCCCTTAATATGAAAATATAATGTTAGAAATGAATATTTTAAAAGTTTTTTGATTTGGTTTGTAGACAATAAACAAGTTTATTCTCATGATCTTCCTTGAATCTAATTCTAGATCTGAAGTTACATCTACAGACTACAGACTATGGCAACTTCTTGGCTAATGAAACCGGCCCTCTCACTATTTCCACCATCGATGATAAACTGAAAGCAAAACTACTCACAGAATTTCATTACTTTAGAAACCATGCTTTTGAACCACTTGCCACTTTTCTGAATTTTATCACGTAAGTAATATTACCACATAGCTTACCACATAGACTCAAAGTAAAAGAACCGCTACAAGTTAAAATTGTAAATGCTTTGTACCTCAATTTCTATTGTTTCAAAAATAGCAAAATTACTTTTATACTGCATCATTTACATACTTTATTTGCTAATGTAAGTTCTGAAAATATATATATGAAGAGCTGTTGTCTTTGCAACTACTTATTTTAAAGAACACAAGACTTTTTCTGTGTACAGTGGCGGGAGGAGTGGTAGAGATTGAGAAAAATAGTTACGATTTTCAAACATCATTTTAGTCAAAGAACTTGCAAAACTGAAGCTTGTGGGGGTGACTAAAGCAAGATTAGCAATTTCATGATGTACAGGGCAGTGACTTAATTCCTAGGCATGTGGCAAGTTCTAGACTTCTTTTAAAGGGAGAAAGACAACACATCATACACCTACCATACTTTTTATACCATTTGAATATTAGAAACAAGAAAACTTTATGCTGTGTATAGCAAGATACTTAGATCCTAGTAGCTTTTCTAAAAAGTACAACTGCTGTTTGATGGCAGATGAAGGAAAAGTTCTGATCTCAACACAGTTATAAACAGATAAAACTTATAAATGGCTTAACACTAAGAACAAGGATCTACTTTATAAGAACATGGATTAGTGAAATAACAGCAGGATATTTTACCTAACTCCCCTTGATCTTATCTTTTAAATATATTATAACAAGAATGCTAGACCATTCAGCTTACTTTTAAAGAGTATTTTTATCATAACAGCAAAATAATGTATCTTTATTCTTTTTTTTTTTTTTGGGGGGGAGGCCAAGTGTAGCTGACCAGTTTTAGGTGAATATATCAACAGGTTCTTAAAGACTGCCCTAGGACAGCTGTGACCTGAGGCATACAATGTTTACCTTTTGCTTCAGAGAAATGAAAGTGAAAATATGAAAATAATGGCAGCTCTTTTCTCACACTGATTGACATGCATGTGTACATGTGTATGCACAATCTCTGCACACTGTTGTTTTTTAATAATGGAGACACTAGTTTAAGATATTTAACACAATTATTAAATCATTGAACTACTTTTCACTAGATCCCCAAGCCCCCTCCCAGATTTTGTGTGAGATCATATTAATCCCTGTATGTCTCTAGCTGTATTCTGAATCAACAATGGAAGCTGAAGACTGGCATCCTTGTTATAAGCATCCCAAGAGAATAGCTTTCACATTTCCAAGTCACTAACAAAACTCTTCTCAGCTTCTCTGACAGTAAAACTAGTAAGAAGCTGATAGAAAACTTCTACTGAAAAGAAAACTTTTAGCAATAAAGAAGAAATCTGTGAGAACCTGTTCTTAGTTTCCTCATGGGAGGATTTTGAAAGCTGAGAAGAAAGCCCTAAGATTGGTCCATCTGCACGAATTCTGCAGTTTTAGTGCCGAGATTCCCACGCACTTCTTCTCTGTCCAGATGGTCTTTATGAAATAACAAAATCCCAAACTAGAGAAGCTGCTAGCTCAGGTGATTTACTTTTTGATACCACTCATTGTCACTTGTTATAGCAAATCTACATTTCACAGCTGTCACGCTTATTATATTCATGGTTCAGTTTCCCCTTCTTTAAAAGTGTCTCTTTTCCAAACCAGTCATATGGTTTAAAACTAGTACTGTGTTACCTATTTGCTATTCAAAAACTTCTGTTTATTTTTGCTGAGACATTGATACAGAGTGAACGTACAAACCTGCAAGTACTGTGGTCATTTCTGATTTTAGTATTACTACCAGTTTTCAAAAATCTTGTGTTTGTATTTTTTCAAATGAAAATTCATTATAAAGATAAATTTCTTTTACTTTTTCTTTCAAATACAGATACAGCTATATGATTGACAACGTGATTCTTTTAATAACTGGCACGTTACATCAGCGGCCCATAGCTGAACTTGTTCCCAAGTGCCATCCACTGGGGAGCTTTGAGCAAATGGAAGCAGTCAGCATTGCCTCAAACCCCACTGAGCTGTTCAATGCAATTTTGGTTGACACACCATTAGGTAGGAACACTAAATTATTTCTTATTTGCTTCTTGAAACTACTCACTCTGTATTCTTAAGAATATCTCAGATGGAGTAGCATGTTTTCCACTGGATATGCTGTGTTTTGGTAACAAAACATGAAGCGTGGATCAAGCACTTCTGAAGTGGTGTTCAGGACATTTTGAAGTAACATTTATTAACTGCTTCTGTACCAGCCTTGGGTTGCAGACACAAAGAAAACATGCTACTAAGAAGTGTAATGGGTATCTTTTATATCCAAAGTAGCCACTGATTTAGAGCACCTAGATTTTTATTCCAACACCTGCATCTATAATTAAAAAATGTAAGATGAAATCTTGCCTATCCCTCACTAAGGATCAAGAAGCAGACAGTGACTAATAAATATTAGATGTTGTGGTAGAATCTGGATTCCCTCTTGGGATTTGGGCATGATTCAAACACAGAGAAAATCCCTATTTTGAAGAACTAAATGTAAAAGCAAAACAGTGAGCGCTGGGAATGTCACATCCTGAAATTGGGATGAAACTCTGCTCAATGTCTGCAGCAGCCAACACGAACGAAAACTAACAAGCTGTGGGGCAGTGCTGGGAAGGGTCCTGACAATAAGATGGAACTGGATGGATTTGAACACGTATGAAACCACTATGTGCCCTCATCTTGAGTACTGTGAGTTGTTTTGGGTTCTGCTCTTCAAGAAAGGGTGGTGAGTTGGCCCCAGACAGAAACCAAATTCCCACCCAGCCACTCACCCACCCAGCCACCAGCACAATTAGGGAGAAAATGGGGGAAAAGGAGCTCGTGGGTTGAGATCAGCTATGAAGTACTGTTGCAGGCAAAACAGACTCAACTTGGGGAAAATGAACTTGATTTATTGTTGATTAATACATATATAATTAATTACTGATCCAGGCATTAGGAAACAAATAAGAAAGAAGCACTTAACGGTTAGGGAAAACACCTTTCCTCCCCCCTTTGCCATGCCTTTGCTCCAGGCTCCTCTCCTTTGCCCCTTGTTATCACCGCAGGTTACACTCAGTCCCTTCGGAGAGGCAATGAGAGGCAGAAGGAGCCAGGGGAGTTTGCAGTCGGTACATGGTGGTTTCTCTCTGCTGCTCCTTCCTCCTCACACTTACCCTCTGCTCTGGGGTGGGCTTTCCAGGGGCTGCAGTTCCTCTCAGGAGTGTCTGCTCCAGCGCAGGTCCTGCACAGGCGTACCTGCTCCAGAGCCATGGAGCGACGACTCCTCCTCCTTCTCTGAACTTGGAGTTCCCTCTGCTATTTCTCAACATTTTTATATTTTTTTTCCCCTCCTCCCCTCTACATCCTACATTTTTTTCCCTTTCTTAAATATGTTTTCCCAGAGGCACCACCAGCTCGGCTGAGGGTCTCAGCTGTGGCCTGCGGTGGGTCTGTTGGAACGGGCTGTGTCCAACACGGGGCAGCCCCGGCCTCTCCTCACAGAGGCCGCCCCGCAGCCCCCCGCTGCCCGGGCACCAACTCCCCGTACGGTGAAATCAGAATCAGGACAGCTAAAACGAACAAGGGGATAGCGCTGCCGTGTGCGGACAGACTAAAAAGGCTGGACCCCAGTTTGGAGAGGACAAGGCTGAAGGGAGATAGGGACAATGTTTACAAAGTCTTGAGGGCAGCGGTTTGTCCCCAGTGAGCTATGAAATGTTGCTCACCAAATCCTTTAGAAGACCAAATCCCAGCAGAAAACTAGTTTTAAAATAGGTAAAATAAAACACTGTTTTTACACAGCTGGTAGTAAATTTCTGGATTTTTTTAATTTTTTTTTTAATTTTTTTTTTTGCTAAACAAGTTTGTAAAAGCAGCATCAGATCTTTAAAAAGATGGGTCAAATTCACAGGCAATGGATCTACAAAGAGATACTAAAGGGAACTATCAGGGCTACATCCTCTAATGTTCTTCATCCAAAATCTGGATGCTGGAAGAGCAGGAAGGGAGAAGACCACAAAACACGGTCAGCCTCACATGCTCTCTCTAAATACCATCTTCCATTGCCACTGTTTGAGACAACACTCCCTGTCGTGCAGCACTTGTCTGCCCCGCGGGCACCCCCTGGGAACAGTGAGGGACTGGCGTTAAGTTTGTTGGTTATGAATACAGTATTTTTAAGTGGTCTGGCTGCACAAATGAACTTCATCCTCTGCCTCCCTGTTCAAAAGCTTGCTCTTTAGCCAGTTCTGCAGAGGACCTGGAAGCACAGATGGTCAAGGTCAAAGCTTGTGCCCTTTATTAGTTGCAAACTGTTGCCTTTCCCCCACTACAGACATACCCAAAAAGGAAGAAGGAAAATAGGAAAGATGATTCTCCTAAACAATTGCAGAATACCTGCACGATTTAAGACAAAAATTATCTTTCATGTTCCTCACTAGAAAATCTCCCTAATGCTCAAGGCATATACGGCGGAGATTAGGGCTTTCATTAGCATTTCCCATGTGATTTTCTCTGGAAATGTGGACTCTGGCTGTGGCACTGATTGATTCCCCTCACATCAGATTCTCATTAAAAAGGAGGGAGTAGGAGGATAAGGGGAAAATCAAGAGGATTTCTCTTCCTCTCTGTTATATCACTCTTTCTCGTAGAATGGAAACCTCAGATCCTTGCTCACACACTGGTGAATGGCAATAGACAAGAGTTGCATATTATCAGCATGTAGACTTATACTGCAATATAATAAACTCTGCTTTCAGCTGCTTTCTTTCAAGACTGCTTGTCTGAAAATGACCTGGATGAAATGAACATTGAAATAATGCGCAACAAACTGTACAAGGCAAGTTCTTGCAATGTAACGATAACACTTGGGCTTTTTCAAAGTGTCTCAGAAAAGGAGGTCAGTATCATTAACCCTGTTTTATGGATGGGGAAACAGAAGCATGGTGAAATAAAGCAAGCTGTCTAAGGTCACCTGGATGATGACAAGTTCAGGAATCAAATCCAGCTCCTTTCCTTTCTACTCCACTGTTTGGAGAGTGTTCAAATTTTAGGTCTGCATCCAAATTCTAATTTAATGTCTCACTAATGAAAATGCTTTAGATGTCAGGCTAATATCCAGATCCATTTGTTTATGAATAACTCAGTTATCCACCAAATGCCACGGAACTGTTAGCTCCTAAGTGAGCCTAGACAGGCTTTTGGCTAACATTTAATTTTATTTATAAAAGGTAGATGTGGTTTGAAAAGGTCTAATTGCTTCGAGTTTAGCTAACTTTTTTTTTACTTAAGGGTTTTGTATAATTTTCTTCCTTTTTAAAATTCTCTTTGGCATTGCTACAGCACAATGCTGTAAGGATATGCATCTAACATGTGCCTTGCATTTTCAAAGTACTTTACAAATATTAGCACACAGGTCCATACTCTTAGGGTGGTGTCTTTAAAGGCTATACATATTTCATTCCGTTAATGGCTCCTCCTGGCACATTCTCTCCAAATTCTTTCTTATCTTTCTTTCACAGTGGATGCCCCAGACTGCAGGAAGTATTCTTACAGTGATGAGATTGCACTAGGGGGAAAGAAAAAAATTCTTCTGTTTGTCTTACAAATGATATTTATAAATTCCCAAGACAATATTTGATTCTTAAACATTCTGCTACTTCCTCTCATTCAAAACAACATCAGTTATGCCCAAGTATTTTAATTCTTTCACAGTACTACTAAGCTAGATGCTTTTTTTCCTTTTCATAACATACAGATTTGACTCATATCCTGTGTCGATGACCATACATTTACAGTTATTAAACCAATTTTTTTTCTTTCTTCTCACTCTTCTAAGTATCAGGGGGATCATTCTACAAACACTTCTAAATTATTAATATATCCTTTCTCCTCTGCTTCAGCTCTCAATGTGATCAATTATGTTTCAGCTCTACTATCAGATAGCAGTACACAGACCCTAACACATAATTCCATGCAGCAGAAGCCCCTCGAGATGTCTCTACTTAAAATTCACTTAATTGCTTCTTTAAACAAGATTGTGTGAAGTTGTAGCAAATGCATTTTGATAACATAAATCTTCCATAAGACAGTATTTTGGGGGATGGAGAGGCAGGGGGAACAGCATCTCTGAGATATTTAGGGTCCTTCCTGCACAGGTATTTTGAAATAGGTGCAAAGGCCAGAATCCTTAATAGACCAGAGGGCTCTGCAGACCAGTATTACAGAAGCTTTGTCCGCTGTTCTGTCCTAATCCAGGGTTTAGGGTAGAGCAGTAGGGATTAGTTTGTGTATCCTCATAGTGCAGGCCCAACAGCCATGGCACATTCCCAAATCCCCTCCTCCACACTATAAATGCAGAGTTTCCTTCAGCCATCTGCTTATTATGCAGTGGAAGCTCAATGGAGCTCAAGAAGATCCTTCTTTAGAGAGCAAAGAAAACATAATATTTGTCCTATAACAATTTTTGAAAACATTTGAACCCATATTGTAATAACAAGACATTTGCATTTTAATATTTCAATTTTCAATCTAGCAAAGTAATTAAGCACATACTTGAATTCAAATTCAAAAGTTAATGGAAGTATTTAAAAATTATGTTCATGACTATGTGCTATGCTGTTCCAAGTCTTAAGTAGCATTTAAAATACTTCTCTCCTTCTTTCATATAGTCTTACCTTGAGGGGTTTTATAAGTTTTGTGAAAAACAAGGTGGTACTACAGCAGAAATCATGAGACCTATTCTTGAGGTAAGAAAAATTCAGTCTTTGTACACGAAAATACTCCACAATGTTTTCATTACTTTTAGGTTACTTTGTTTTTTTCTGTTCCTTTTCTCTCCATTTGCAAAGTTATCTGTCAAATGTTTGCTTCTCCTCTGAATAATAACTGTTTTTTCAAGATGTAATGAAGACTTTATTCTAGGATGACTTTTCCCTCTTGACTGGAGAAGCAGCTAGTCCATTACCAGGGAGGATTTAGCCTCAGTTAATATTTTTCTGTAACAGAGAGCAGAACAGAAGAAATGGTTCACTAATCTCAAACTGTTGCCCCTTAACATTTTTCTGTGTTATGTAGAAAAACTAAAAAAGTGGACTGTTCTTACACCTCCTAGCTCAAAATTAACTTTAGGATAGCTAAGGTCTGTCATTACTGTATATTTATTAATCAATAATCTTTAAGCTTCATGGCAGTATTATGTTTGTTTGCTATTAAAATTAATGGTTGAAGTTAGAGTTGAGTGACCTTTGGAACTAGTGTCATATAGAAGAATCCAACATTCAATGGGGTTTTTTTTGTCTCAACTCAGAAAAGTTTGGGGTTTTTTTCCATGAGATACAAAATTCCTAGCGTCTTCCTCCCCAAAGCACACCTGCAGCATAGTGAATTATATTTTTGTATCTATTATTGTAATAAAAGATGCAGAAATTTCTACAATTGAGTTCTCAGCATTCAGCTCCCTTTTTTTTTTTTTTTTTCACATGTTTTATCACAATTCTTTGCAGAGTTTGAGAGCCAGATCACCCATTTGCTTCCAGGAGTCTTTTTTTCTGGATAAGCAAAACTTACACCCTGGAAACTGAAGAAAATTCACTGAGCTCTGATGACATCAGAGTTTGCATTATAGGAGAAAAATAATAACCCTGGAAGCTCACTCCTGAAGAAAGAATGAGCCTAAATTACATCTTACAAAACAATGTCCTAAAAGGGAATGCAATTTTATATTTTATTTAACCAGGTCATAATGTTTCAGTTTATGTTCTAAAGAAAATACTTTTAATCAAGTTAAACTGACTAGAAATTAAGTATTTTGACTATTCTTTTCTGAAAAATAAAAATCAAGAGATTGCCTGGCAGAGGTAAAGACATTTCCCACAGTTGATTCAGATTTTTCAGAAAGTTCATTTTTAGCTAGAAATTCATGCTGAGAGCAGATTACTTAGAACATTAGTTTAAGCATGTTGCAAAACTCTCTTTATACCAGTGATAAGTTTGGTCTATGATAAGCTTCTTTAAAATCCCTATCTAATGTCAATCACCTAGGAGAATAAACTTTCTGTAGAAGATTTCCTTTTCTATAGCATTTTAATAATCTGAAGACACACACAGAGCAGATTGCTAATGGCTGAATTCACAAAAAGTCAAAGTTTAATTATTCAAAAGAATACTTGCTATTTATTCTGTAATCTTATATGTAAGACTACCAACCTGACCCTATCAGAATGAGGCTGAGGTATTTAGCTCCCCAACTCCTTGACCACCAGTCACCGTGCCAACCTTCTACATTAAAAGTACTGACGATCTCTCTTCCACCATGGACAACAAACATTGCATGTTTAACCCTGAATCTGGCAAGAAACCGCAGGACTGCACTACAGCTGTGCTTGTTATTAGGGCCCCATGCTAATTCTCAAGTAGCAGAGATGCTACTTCAGTTTCCCATGTGGGAACTAAAGCATTTAGGAAATGGTCATCCTGTGACTCCACCTCTACCTGCAGCAATCAAATGGCCCAAGTCACCAAGTAACTGCCTCATGGCCTTACTCACTATGGAGAACCTCATGTGCCAATAATTTGATTAATTTGCAGGTCTTTTTTCAGTGGTGCCCAGGGATAGGACAAGAGGTAACAGGCACAAATTGAACACAGGAAGTTCCATCTAAACATGAGGAGGAACTTATTTACCTTGAGGGTGGTAGAGCACTGGAACAGGCTGCCCAGAGAGATGGTGGAGCCTCTGACTCTGGAGACATTCAGAACCTCTCTGGATGCCATCCTGTGCAACCTGCTCTAAGTGTCCCTGCTCTGGCAGGGGGGTTGGACTAGATGATCTCCAGAGGTCCCTTCCAACCCCTGTGATTCTGTGATTCTGTCTGTATGGATGGGACTGATCCCACAAATTTTCTCAAACCAGGAGCCACCAGAAGTAGGCCCCAAACCTCTTAGCATTAGTTGCAATTGCACTTGAGCATGCTTTTTTTCCAACAAAATATTACAAACCTATCAACTAGATTCTACATGGCTTTAACAAGTTAAAAAAACCCAAAACATTTGTCCTTCCTAAACAGTTTCACTAGGGTTGATATGCCTGTTCATATTAATAAGGCAAGTGAAATTTGGCCCTGTTACTCATTAGCTAGAAATCTTTTCAAGTACACTTATTTTCTTCTCATTATTTCTCTATTGTTTACTCATTTTCCTTACTCTGAAGTCAGTGCCAGAGGGCAGCTGGGTCTCTGTTACAGTGTGTTCCGGTACACAGGAGTAGGACTTATGAATATGTGCTTAACTGCTAACGTTGTTGCAACTGCAGTCTTATTCAACAGAAAGAGTACCTTTCCACTTAAAACAGTTCAAAAAATCACAGCATAAGAAATTTTGCAAGCTGTGTAAAATGTGTGTATCTGGTACATGCTTCACTTGGAAGATTTTCCTGCGTAATCTCTGCAATTAGCAAGGGCTCTGCTGTTTTTACATGAAAGTAAGTAACAAAGGAAAGAAATAAAACCATAGTTAATTTAGGTCTCAAGACAGAAGAATAGATTGTAATCAGACAGAATTGAGTAAGATTATTTTTATTTACCATTACATTTTTAATTCATACTGTAAGAATGGCAAATGAAATTTTGTCTTGTACAAAAGAACAACCTGAGATTTAGACATGAGAATGACTTTCAGTCTACTGCTGCGGGGAAAATACAGATACTACAGGCATCTAAACCTGGCAGAAGAAATAAAGCCTTTGATTCTATGTGTTAAAACTTAGTTGTTACTTGAAACACTTGAAAACTTTTAGTTGGCAAGTAAACAGCCCCTTCCACCTTATTAAATTATCATTTTAAATATGTCCATTCAGAAACTATTTTTTTTCAGGATTTCCATTCAATCTTTACTCTGAACAGCACTCTGAGCTATGTCAGAACACTACTATTGATTCTTGGCACTTTCCTGTATTATTCTTATTTATAAGAGTATTATTTCATAACTTCAGAAGGGTGTGTGAGGAGATTTTTTGCTGTCAACATCTGGGGAACTAAGTAGGGAAATGAGGAAGTAGCAGAGATGATACTTTCAGTACAAAAATCACAGAATAAAAGCTGTGCTTGCAAAACACTGTTTGATTTCCTAGTTAAAATTTAACAAATATTTGCAAATAAGGATGTACAATTTTTAAAATAAGTTATGTTTCTAATGCTCTGAAGTCCACTTTTCTTTTTAGGTTTCCATAGTGTAGCTTACTCCTCACATTAATTTAGAATGAGATCTCTAATAATACCTCTTTGTTCTTTGTTTTGCATATTAAGTTTGAGGCAGACAGACGTGCCTTTATCATCACCATTAATTCATTTGGCACTGAGCTGAGTAAAGATGATCGAGAGAAGCTGTATCCAAGTTGTGGAAAACTGTACCCAGAAGGTTTACACCTGTTGGCCAATGCAGATGACTACGAGCAAGTGAAGTGTGTTGCAGATTACTATGCAGTATGTAAACTAATTTCTTACAGCAAAAAGCCAAAATACATATACTTAACATCTCTTGATGTCAGCAAAATTTTAGAGAGTGTTCACATAACTTAAAAGCATTTTTGAGAGAGAAAAAAATCAGCGAAGATACAAAAGATCCCACAAAGACGTCTATGGAATCAAAGGCCCTTGATATGAAGGCATATTACTACCTTAGTGTGATACAAAGTTCCTCTAAGACCAAATCACATTCTAGTAAATAAAACTCTTCCTACTTCATTAACCCTCCCCAAACTGGGTTTCACTTCACAGCTGCTGCCTCCAAGATTTTGGAGCAAAAGCGTAAGTCATTTTAAAATGAGCTGACCAAACATTTCATGTCACAGATGAGTGCACACCTGATTTATTTCTAATGTACCGTAAAAATGCCCTTCTGAAAACTTTTCTCTAAATCACTGTTTGAATCAAAGAAGTAGATGAAGTTGTTAATATTGATGTGACTAGTGCTGTTATTAACGACGAATCAATACGCAACATGCTCTACGAATTAACTGTGGTACTCTGACTACCTATAATATTTAAGCTACCTCCAAGTAGATACACAAAATAAAATGATGCCTGGCCTACTGCTTTTTCTACAGAAGAAACAAAGCTGGAGATGCACATCTGTTCCTGTGCATAAGCAGAATGTCAGAAGCATGTGTCACCATGTTAATGTGGTACAGAGCAAGTCCATTCATGTGATAGTGGGATATTTAGATGAATTTGGGAACCATGGTACTAGACCTATACTGCACTGCTACTTTATAGGAAAAGCAAAACAAATACACAGAGAAGCAAATTACATGTTTCTTAACATGTAAGAAACGAAGTCAAACGTATCTACACGGAATATTCCAGGATGACATATCAGACTAATGGATTTAGATACAATATTAACACAGATAAAGCAAATCCAGCTGACTACTGGAAATAAAATGAACAGCCATGTGAGGATCAGAGTTCAGGGTTTTGGTTCCATTTACAACTCTGGCTCTGATGGATACTATTTGTACAAGAAGTTCAGTGCTCTCTGTCCAAAGGAGTGAAAGGTCACATGTCATTCAACAATAAGTCTCTTTTAGTGCCTTCAGTAAATTACTTTAAGTTGTAGGAAATAACAGTAAGAAATACAAGAACAAATGCAATTTTTCTTTCTTTTGCTGACTATATGCTTTTAACTTTTGATTTACGTAGAACTGTAATCTATACATGAGTTCTTCTATACAGAAGGATTACTTAACATAGATTAATTAATAAAGTAATGTAAGGTATCTGTGCTGCACAGAATGCAGAAGAACCTTATTTCCATCCGGTTGTTGTTTATGCTTTCAGGAATACAAGGCTGTGTTTGAAAGTGTAGGGACTGGCACTGGAGAAAAGACACTGGAAGATGCTTTTTTTGAGCATGAGGTAAGAGCTTCTAACCTTAAAATATCAAAATGAAAGTTACCCACCTGGAATAACATTTAAAACAAGAATGAATTAGTAGGCTTTTGATTCCACTATACTGCATCATTCAGCTTTGTATTCAAGAACACAGTGTTTCTATGACTGTAAACATTTGGCTGAATTAAAATAGAAAGATTTACCTTTTTAAATAAAAGAAATCCCTGGACATTCTTCTGAAGACTAGTTATAGAACTGTCAACCCTGATAGCCTATCCAAAAGCGATCTTATATAAACTGCTTAATGAAATTTCTTTTGAATAGTCTGCTGAAGAAGGTATTTCACCACTGTCCTTTACTTACCTGTAATGTTACTGTACTCTATTACCAAAATTAATCTACAGATGACATTTCAATTATATTTATACTCAAGAGTAAAAATATAATAAAGAGTAGAAATAGTGTAATATAGTTATGGTTGCAAAGTTACATAGAAATCTTGACCATAAAAGCTACACATTTGCTGCCTTTAATATTTCATCATAACACTTGTTTCATCTTTTCCACAGGTAAAGCTGAATGTGCTTGCATTCAACAACCAGTTTCATTTTGGAATATTTTATGCGTATGTAAAATTAAAGGAACAAGAATGCAGGAATATTGTATGGATTGCTGAATGCATTTCTCAGAGACACAGAACCAAAATTAACAACTACATTCCAATTTTCTAAATCTGAGAATTTATAATGCTGCAATACCTGAAAAAATGCATTATTTCATAGAAAAGAAGAAAAATCTTATTTCAAAAGTTAACTCCAATGTTTTAAATTGTATTAATGATCCTCCTTATATACAAGAGTGTAAGAAAAAGTAATGTAATTAAAGATAGGAGTACTTTATAAGGAAATATGAATAGGCTTATTCATAGATTTTGTTGGTAGATTTGTTCCCCATTGTGCCCATTTTAATTTACTTGATCAATAAAAACTCCCTGCAAGGTCTTAGACACGTATTATTTCTCTTTTGTGGAAGCAATCTTTCTATCAATGGCATTTGAAAAGTTTAATTTTGAATTAACATTTTTCTCAAAGGGCCAACTAAACCACTACTTCTGTCTTACACTTATGATCTTCATGGCATACAAGATTATATGAAGGAATTGATACAGAAATACGAGGGAAACTTTAGGGTAACTCTGAGATTCCCCTTAAGGAATCTCAAGGGAGAGCTTCCTGAACCTTTCTAACTGTGACATCTCTCTGCAGCTAAATATAAATAAGTAACTTCATTTTCATGAAAATGTTTTCACTTATTTCTTCATGGTCACATGAGGAACACCATAAGTGTCAAACAACGGGTGCCTGATCTGGTCCACAGCAATACAAATATCTCCTCCCAGCACACCAAAGACACTGTCTTCATGCATGCACTAGGGCAGATTATGAAACATGAATGAAAATACCAGCCAAGTCTGTATCAGTTTTACATCAGACACAAACAACACCAGCTCTGAGCTATTTGAGGACCTGGCTAAGATCACTAACTAAAAATAGAGTGAAGAGTTGAAGCCAGATTGGAGCAGGGCAAGATTAATTCTGCCGAAGAAAAAGGAAGGATTTTGAAAGCCATATAAACCTTCTGCCTTCCTACTCCATTCAGAATATTTGCCCTCTTACCTTTGACACAGGCCATACCTTGATTTTCTGCATGACTCCTTAGTTTCAGACTGCACAACAGCAAATCTCAATCTTCAGCTGACTATGCCTCCAGTAATACGATACAGAAATAAAATCCATTTCCTGCTGAGTAGACAGAAAAATAAAATATATCTGATGTCAACACCTCAGAGTTATGGAAAACACTCAGGCACCATGGTTTCAAGAACTGACATATAATATATCTATATAATATATACAACTGCACATGCATACATACATAAAAAATAGAAAACATTAGCATTTTTATAGCTAAAAACACAGTTCCTAAATTGCAAATGTAACCAAGTGGTTATATTCCAGAACAACTCGTACTAATATAATACAGAATTGAGAAGATTTTTAATATTTTGCTTTATTGTCAATCACAGAGGACCTTACAATGTTACTTTAAAAAATACTTTCAGAGAGTTTCCTTTAGAAATAATTTAGTAGGAATTTAGAAAAATTGACTAAAAAGAAATAAGTGTATAAGAAAATACAAATCTTATTCCTATATTGAGGCTTCTTTGCTTAGTAGATCTAGTAATTCAGAAACAAAAAAAAAACCAAAAAGAAAAAAGAAACTGAACTGTACGATCTGTAGATTGCAATTTCATTTTCGCATGTGTAGTTGCTTCCTTTCACTGCTTTTACTACCTTGCATTTCTTAATTTGTATTTCCCAGTCTAATCTGTGACTAAATGCTTTCCAGTTCACACCCGTATCACAAACTGTATAACAAACTATATCACAAACTGCAATGAAGAAAGTAACAGGGCTATAGTCTCTCAAATTTGCATTTTCTATTTTTTTTAGTAATTGTATTAAAAAAAAATAAATTGTTTTGAGCAGAAGAATAACAAAGTCAAGTGGTCTGGGACACAGAAACTGAATTCATACAATTCAGCACAGTGCATGAATACTTTTTCTGCACTGATAAATCAAACTTCCCTACTTGAACAAAACAAATCAGCTGGCTTTCTGCCAAGAATTTTCTGAAGTGATTTGAAGGGGAAAGAATCTGCTCTCCACCCTAAATCATTCCGTGCCAGGGAAGATATGCAGCTGCTATTGCTACAGTCTGTGGATACTGTTGGCTTAGAAAGAAATGAGCAGGAATTTCAGCTTACATGATTGTGTTGTCAGCAGAACTGGTCTTTAGACTATGGAAAGGACAGCATCAGTGTTGATTGATGCTTTTTCAAAACAACTTTCTAGATATTTGCTAAGTAAGGACAGGATGTACTAGGCGTCGATTATATTCAATTTAAGAATAAGCAAGAGAGCAACAGACTAAGAGAGGAATTAGGACTTTAAAGTTACAAGTCCTCAAACACTTAGCTTTTTCTACAAATAATATAATTTACATCACTCTCGTTATTAAATTAACCTTCATGCTGATGTGTGTATATATATATATACACACTCAAATATTAAAAAAATATTTAACACTTCAACAACTCTACTTAAGATCAAAACAGCAGATCCAAAGTATGTGAATGGAGTGACAGCTGGCTATCATTTAGATTTGCATCACAATTATAAGCCTGTTAGCATGAAGATTACTATAATGGTTTAAACAAGAGTTACGACAAAGTCCAGTGATGTGCTGTACAACTGGATTGCTTTTCCAAGGAGTGTGGAGAAATGATGTAATATAAAGCACAGAAAAAAGATGTGATAAATGGCAATAATATCTACCAGGCAGTTAAAACAGTTTACATGACACAAAACCTCATCTCAAACACACAGAAAATCATTCCGTATATTGGGATATCTCCCAAATGACAAAGAGAAAATAAGAAATGGGATTCAAGAAACAGCAAGACAAACCTCTCAAAGAACCCAGGTAAAAGTTTTCATATCGATGACACACAGTGAGAAACATTTGACTACCTGGAGTCCATATTTATTGGTACTTTCGTTTAAAACCAAAAATAATTCTAACTCACATAACTCAGCTGGCAGTGTTAATGCAAACATTCCAGATGTGGAGCACAGTCACTGACAATCCCATCTGAGTGCGCAAGCCAGAAAAATGAACGCCCTATTTTCTATTAGTTTGGAGCTTCTCCAGGAGTAAAAAGAAGAAAAACTAATTGCTCTGAAAGTATGCAACAGATAACTGCAATAAATATAAGTTACAAGCCTACTGACAGGTGCCATTTTTATAGCATAACTCATCTGTTAAAATTAAACTTTAAAGTTCTGAGTCTCTTGGAAGATATAGGCCTGAAGCCCTAACTTTAAAAATGACTGAAAAGGAGTCTTGTAAGGAGATGATTATTGCAGAATTTCTGTTTAAAATATTTTTTTATTCTGTCTTTGCAATTATTGTCTGCCATCAAATGACATGCCCAGGGGTGGCTCTCACCCTCGGGCATGGTGGAATCTGTTGTCACCAGCCTTTTAAAAAGCTTGCTGAAATCTTTTTTTGCTGTCTTAATACTGATATGTAGCAGGGAAGTTTAAGAGGAAAATATCATACAAAACAGTATAGGTTATTTCTTATCAAGAA
Organism: Burhinus bistriatus; assembly: GCA_013397275.1. NCBI lineage: Eukaryota > Metazoa > Chordata > Aves > Charadriiformes > Burhinidae > Burhinus > Burhinus bistriatus. Next base: position 132,612 of record VYXH01003367.1, read on the forward strand.
AATACTAACAGGGTGAAACAAATTGTTACATTTTTGAAATGGAAGAAAATACTCATTTCCACACAAAGGACCTTATAACTTTGTCATATGTGCCCTTTTTCACACTCAGCCCAAGTTGCTACATGTTAGAATCACAAAATGGTTTAGGTTGGAAGGGACCTTAAAGATCATCTAGTTCCAACCCCCCTGCCATGCGCAAGGACACCTCCCACTAGACCTGGTTGCTCAAAGCCTCATCCAACCTGACCTTGTTCATCTCTGTCAGCTTTGGGACAGCCGCTGGGTTCTGTCACACAGGCACAGGCATACAGGGAACTCAGCAATGCTTTTAAGCATTACTTAACAAAAATATAATCTATGAAAGTTCATTACGTGTTCTAACTTGCTACTTACAACATTTGAGAGCAACTCAGACTGAGTTTGAAAAGTAGCAGGTAGAAGTTGCAAGGTCCTTGATAAGATAATGGCCATATATTCTTGTTTTCCAATCTAGAAAAACTAAATGTTCTTATCTCGTTAGTATTATATTGAAAATGTATATACTGTTTTTCTTTTGTGTGGTATTGTTCTCTTAAACTTCTCTTTTGTAATGGGCGCATGCATGTACACACACACACATGTGCATCGACTACAAAATTTTCTACTGAGTCACACATTGGCTAGAAACTGAGAGCCAACACTGGGTAAATCAATCTAGAACAAATTAAAAAATGTTGCTTCACAACACTTTTTTCCAGTGAAAATGTACAGGACAATTAAAACATTTGAAAGATTTGTAATAATATCCATTAAAGTGAAATAAAGCAAAAGAAACTCTTTGCATTTACAACTAAACTGATTTAGGTCATTCTCTTCATACCGTACAGCACGAGAGGCAAATGAGACCACTCAAGTAATTACAGGCCTGATCTAAGCTCATAAAAATTCTTCATACCTATGACAACACTTCAGTCAAGTGCAGCTGAGCCCTATACCAGTGTTGTTTACGACCTCTGACTGGGTTAACCAAAAAACCCAAACAAGCTTGAGTATGGCAGAGTTTGGGGACAAGAAGTGCCCCTTATCTGGACAAGCCAAGAAACAAAGACAAGGAGGCCACATATTCTCTGCCCTTAGGAAGGGAATTTTTAAAATTCAAAAAGCTGAAGTTCTTCTTTTAAAAAGTCACCCCCCCCTAGACCACAGCTTTGACAGAAATGGCTTAATGACAGATATATATATATATATATATTAGCAAAAGATAGGATTGAACCATCATAACTGTTNCAGAAATGGCTTAAAGACATATATATATATATATATATTAGCAAAAGATAGGATTGAACCATCATAACTGTTACAAAACCAAAGTGTTTTATCTATCATCTGTTACATGAAGAGGGAGTACTAACACTGTTACAAATGTGCAGAAGCCAAAGGAGCCAAAATAAAACAGATGAAGTTTATTTATAGCAAATATTGTGACTTTTGTAGATGTATGAAAGCCACAAACAAATTCCAAATTACTCTAAACAGTATGTTATAAAATCCTTTTATGGCACAAAAAATTAACAAATGATTTAACAAAAGCATATAAATACGTACTGTAAAAGCTACTGTAGGTGATAGCCCACTAATCTGCTCTTACGGAAAAAAAATGACAATGCTCCTACTGAACTCAGTAGGAGCATTCAGGGCTGAGGAAGCTGCTGTGTTCATGTGAGCTGTATACACAAGGTTTGTGAGAAAAACTTGAGCCTGTCCTTAGAGCTGCCCAGCGTGGCAGACTGCTGTACAGTGTCCTGCAGCCGCCAGGATGCTGAGAAGAACTATTGTGCTAGGTAGCTAACCAGCATGGTCACTGTGCCCAGCACAGCTCACAAAGCACCGAGCAGCTGCCTGCAAAAGATAACGCTTTCTTAGAACCCTTAGATGCATTAGTGTTGATGGCTGATGTTGTCAATTTCTTTGAGCGCATTTCTTTATCATTCCTCATTGGTAGGAGACAATGACTAAGAAGTTCTGCCAACGCTGTTATCATGACTTCTCTCTCTGGTCTTCATGACCTACCTATGAGTTTAACCTACAATTAGAGCACTTCTGAGTAGGTGCATTTCAGTTCGATTCAGAAGTTTGACCATCTGACTAATTAAACAGACCTATTCAATTTAGTATCTTGGGAGCCAGCCGCATGAACCCTCCTCCTTTTGCTCAATATAAGCATGTAGAAACCAAGCAGTGAGAGCCACTGCTATTAAAGCATGCTAGTAAAAGTGACTGCATAAAATCATGTCATGACTTACACATCAAAGCCTTATTTCTATCATCCTAATGCACAGTTTGTCATTTGAAGGTGTGAGCTTTAATGTCTTTCTCTTAAAAAGAGCAGTAACCGTTTCGAGCCTCCACTGTGAAACAGAGGCTGTCAGTCTAAACGTAACAATAGAATCAGAGAATCATATAATGGTTTGGGTTGGAAGACACCTTAAAAGTGATCTAGTCCAACTTCCCTGCAATAATCATACCACTGCAGCTTTTTCCTCCTGTGGTTTTTAGATCACTCCTTGCTATTCAATCATGACAAATAAGTTACAGTTTGTAGTTTATCTTAATCTCTCAGGACTTTATCCTTATCAAAGCACAAGCCAAGTTTTGCATTAAAATAAACCCTTGCCAAAAGTGTTAACTCACTGATCAAAATGCTGGCCTTTCTAATTAGATGTACTCGTTCTAATCACATGTGCACTAAATGCTATTTTATCTAAGTGTCTCTCAGCAAATCAAATGTTTCCTTGCACAAGTCTTCAAGAGGTGTGCACCAGACTTCGAACAAATGTTCCATCCAGCTGTCCAGTCTTGTCCTTGAAGTGGGCAGCTCCACATTTCTTGGAACTAACTCCAAAAAAAATTAAGTTATTAAAGCAGATTGCAGCCATTCATTCAAGAACCCGGGAGTACTGTGAACCCTACAGCCCTGAATTGGATTTGAGACCTAGCAGGAAAACAGGATAGCGAACAGAAAATCATGAAACTAGAAAGTTCCTTCTTTTAAGTATTACTTAGGATGCAAGCTGCTATATTCCATATGCACTGGAAAAACTTTATGGATGGCATATGCAGTTTTAGGAGTGCGATATTTAAACCCTAGGGTTATAAAACCAGTGCAAAGACTAGAATCAAACACAAAGCCAACTGAAGGTCGGAGGAGTGATTTACTAATGGGCATTATTGACTGGAATTATACTAAGTAGTCCATATGCTGCTCTAATGATCTCAAGAATGAAAAAAAAATGTCTGCTATCTTCTTAAGGAACTGCATACAGGATTAATCTCAGAAGCCTCTTTATTGACAGCCAGGACTTCCAACTCCAAAAGAAAATCTATCTAAAGAAAATCTATTTGCTATGGGAAGATCCATATTGTTTTTAAATATCACCCAATAAATGGTATCAGACATTATTTCCCCCTACAGGAGAGTTAAATAGTACAGATCACTAGGCAAATTAAGCTCATCTGATGTTTCTTATGGTTTCTCCGCAGCAGGACAGGCAGTGAATTGCCATTTTGTGAGAAATAACAATTAAAGTTTGTAAATGGCAGCTCAGAACAATACAGAGACCCTCATTTTTGCATGTGAAATACACAGATGTGGTTTAATATCCCACAGTATTTTTAAGCAAAACCCCTAATGCTGAAGAGTTTACTGCAGTTAGTTGTAACTATGGCTATACATACTGCGAAGGCTGGGAACAGGAGTTTAAAGTAGCAACAACAGCCAAGGAGGTACAGGATCCACACATGTACAACCATAATCAGCATTACCTTAATCATGGGTAGCTTCAGTTTCAGCCAGCTGCTGCTTTTGTTTAAATGTTGAGAATGATAATATGGGGAATGCACCATCTGAGGAGAATGATAGAGGACAAAGTTGACCCAGCTCTCTGCCTTCTAACAGGTTTAAACTACTGCAACAATTTTTCTTCTACTTACGCTTTGTGCTCTTAGGGAATAAAAGTGATAATACAGTTCCATATGAGCCTCTGAAATCCTGCAGACAAACCATATTTACCAAACAATACTCACTTGTATTCTACTGAAACGATAGCAATTAAAATGCAGCAGCTTTCAAATATGTTCTACTCTTTGATTTTTCTTACAAAATAGGTGAGGTAGGTAGGTATGTAGGTATGTTTTAATTTGTATTACAATGCCTATAGCTCTTAAGATAATGAGTCCCTTCACCCACTGTTGGAGTACACAGTCTAAGAGCTAAAAACTGAAAGACTGCCAAGTACATGGCCACTTCACAGGGTGCCCTAACATTAAGATTTATTTCTTTCCATGCACTGTCTGGACAGCTTAAGCAACTCAAAATGGATCCTGCACGCTGAGCAAAGAGACATATATTGCTGATCAACAGCAAATGCTAAGCACAGGGCACAGCTATACCTCTCAGGAGCAAAAGTGGGCTATCCAATGCTGGAAAAGGAGGCTGCTCCTAGGTATAGATGCCAACAACTGCATTAACTTATCAATTAAATCCCTCAGCAGGGAGATCTTGGGGTTGGTTTCTGCTGCCAGAACTACTTCTTTATCTATAGCCAACAGTGAAAGAGTTGAAATAGTTTTGGCTAGCTGCTGAACGACCCAGGCTCAATTAAATGTCCTAACTAGCATAATTTTAAGGCACAAACTTGCAAGTCTGAGACACTAGAAACTAGATGAAAGTGGGCCCTGAAACCAATGGATTTTAGGTCTCTAGACTTCTTGCAGATGTACACAGTGACTCTGCATGACAGGAAATAACGAGGTTGCACCAGTTCCTGCTCCTAAGTGAGTTTAAGCAAGACTTAGTCACTAACTTGTTCAGACTGAGACAATGCTGGGCAAAAGGCAGGCAGAAATCCAGCAAACCAACTGGAAAACTCTGAAATCAAATGACAGGTGAATTTAGACATTTTGAAGAGTCAGAGGCTGAACAAGGTTTGCTTGGAGCAATTTTAGAATCAAAAGCTTCAAGCATGCCAGAGTTCTGTTTTCAGTGCCAAAGTCCTAATTGCTTTAAGCCCTATAAACAACACAGAGTGGAAAAATATTAACACGTTCGTGCTGGCGGATAAAAGAACACAGTGATTTCCCAAGGCCACTTTGGCAAAGGACACAAGAACTGAGCACACATTTCTCAAGTCTTAGCCCAGCATTTCTATCAGAAGATTCTTTTTAAAAGATTTATTTCCCAAATAATCTTACCAATAATGCACAGTTCACCCTCCTAAGAGTAGGTCAAATTATCATCAAAGAATAACTACCCTGAAAAGACTCTCTGTTTTCTCTTTCGTTGTGCTAAACAACCTGAACAAACTCAGTCTTTCCTTGTAGATCACATTTTCTAGATGTCTGATAAAGTCTGTTGGTTTGCTCTGGACTCTTTCCAATTAGTACACATCTTCTGAAGTGCACCAATTAAGATTAGTTTTGGGCACAGCACCAGGCACATTAATGAGAATGATGATTATTAAAAACTCTCAAAACATTTCAGTTTGTGCACTTACGAAGTACACAATATAAGTGGAAAGAAAAATAAATAAAGCCTTTTCAAAATTTAAGTCTCCCAAAAGAGTTCTATCACCTACTCAAGGATGCTAGTAAACAAAGTCAGATTATTACTCAGACAGTATTTGAAGACACAAAAAAAGCAAATAACTGACATTCTGGCAAAGTCACCCAGCATCCAGAATGGGGACAATGATCTAATTCCACTGAAAGAAAAACAGTTAGTCTGTCTCTATGAAATCAGAAATTCAGAAATATACAGACCAATACCAAAACCTGTCATAAACCTGAAAAAGTAAAATGACATAATCTAGTGGTACTCTAATACCAGTTCAGAACTGTCCAATTTTGCTTGAAGACAGTATTGTGTTTATCTCCAGTAATGTGTCTGAATCTGAGGAAAAAAAGCTGTTTTTCATGGGGTATCTGCTAACATATACAAAGATAATACTAGCTGCAATAGGATGATTTTTACAAGATAAGCAGTAGTGCAGACCAAGTTATATTTTGTTCAAATGTGTTTGGTTGCAGTTTCTCCTTTGCTAAAAAAAAAATGATACTCACACTCAGCTCAATGGCTTCTCTACCTGTAACACAGTGATTTAGGGATCCTAACATAACCAGTACCAAAATTTCAGAAAATAATCTATCAGTTCCCTGTTACAAATGGGATCTACCAACTTAACGGGAGCTTTGACAGTTTGAAATGGTCATGTATACGTATATACATTCCTGGTGCATGATATAGCTGCACTCCTGCCCTCCACAGTCAGTCACGGTCTTATATTCTTAATATGAGAAAATACTCAACAGTGAAGGGATCCTATCTCAGAAAGAAGATCACACAACAGTAAAGTTATTGCTAAGCTGAAAAAAACTCGTTCTGTGGTAAAAAACCTTTTGTCAAGATGAAACTTAAGTTGTGAAGCAAAATCCAAAACGTTTTTTTTGTCTTCTTAAAACAGTAGCAAAGAATTTTTACCGCCTCCCTATATAAGATACACAGATATTTATGGCCTATTTAAAGACATGAGTTATCATTATCAATAATAATAAACAAAATTAGGGTTGCTTTTTGCCACATTAGTACAACATCTTGTTCCCACTTTCTTACAGGCTGTAAGCCACATGAAATTGATTAATGACCTGCTTCCAAGCTGTGTCTTACTCCTATCCAAAAGCAATAAAAAATTAATCATATTTCATGCCCTTATTCTCTCAAAGAGAGAATTGTGTAAAAGTGAACTTAGAAATGTGTGTAAACCAATGAAGGTATAAGACTTGATGAATTTAAACTAACCTCTTTGGCTTTTGAAAGCCTCACTGGCCAAGATGCTCAGGAATTATACTACCTTGTCAGACAGGACTACATTAGCTAGAAAATGAGTCCTCTGGCAGAAATACAGAAGGAAAAAATCAGAATAAACTAATTTTGTATTAAAAGCAAAATAAAAAAACCAAAACACTATTGCTGCACATGTTGATAATTCCTTATAGAAACCTTCATAAAATTGTCAACATTTCATGCCATTGAGTAGATTACATACATCAGAGAAATCACAACCAGTCAGTTTAGTGGCCAGGTCTAAGTCAGTTCTTTTCAGTATGTGAATGACTGAACTCAATGGAAAAACTCCCCATACAGTGACTTTCCCTCATCCACTTTATACTTGCTCTACAATCTCCTAACAGTGATTTTCAGAAGGTTGTTGGGTTTTTTTTAATTATAAGAGAAAAACAACAACAACAACAAATATTTTTGAATTTTAGATGGCAGATTTTGCATTAAACCGTACAGAAAAATAATGTATTAAACTCACACAGACCTTCCAGGTCAGCAGTACAAGAAAACAGTCCTTTCATAACTGAAATACTGGCAATGCTAAAGACCAGAAGAGATTTTAATAACTGACCATCATGGGACAAATAGTCAACTCCACTAACTAATGATTACAAAATTAAACTCCTTCACAAAGATCATTTGACTTGAGTCTTCCGATTGGAGCCTATCCAGTGTTGTCAGTTATGTTGGTTGCAGTAAGAAAAACATTGCTTGCAGCTCATTCTTGTTATCAATTATTTATTTGCATGTATTTCAGTATATTAAAAATGACAGTGAAACTTTAGAATCCTTTTAAATAGAAAAAAAAAGGTAACTTTTACACTAAATCTGTACATTCAAGCTTTGCTTTTTAAAAGAAAATGCCTTCTCATCTTCATTGCAAAGTAATCCAGATTGACTGAAAATGGAATTACAACATTTTAGCTGTTGTCCAAGTCTTGTGTTTGCTGTTTGGCCACTGGTAGTGCAGCAAGCACAGCTGCTGAAAAAACAAAAGTAATACCTTGGAAACAGCAAAGGCTAAGTATGTGGATCACTCTTACGCATAACATTTTAGGAAAGAAATCTGATTCAATTACTACCAAGAGACTAATGTAATTGAACAAGAACAGATTGCCATAACTTTGCAGAAAGCCCAAATAGTTGTTTGCTATGAGCGAGCTATTTCAGAATAACTCTGGATGATCTCTGCCTTAGAGGGGATATTACTCACGCAGAAATATCTACACTCCCTTCTGCTTTTCTTACCATTTCCCTTTCAAATAGTGACTGGCCTTGAACCTTCAGGGAGTTACCATTAAAAAAAGATTATGTATCCAAAATCATACCAGTTCTCACTTTGTTGCTACCTGAATCTTTTACCCCACTTGTTTCATTGAGTTCCACTTCTGTTAACTTCTCTCTTCATTTCTTTGCATTTTACTTTCATAAAATAAATCATCATAGAATGGTTTAGGTTGGAAGGGACCTTAAAGATCATCTAGTTCCAACTCCCCTGCCATTGGCAAGGAAAATTTAAAAAACTTGTATCCCAAGACAAATCACAAAATTGGTCTGTGACTTCCCTGAACACGGCAAGACTAGCACGCTCCTTAACAAATTTAATGTGATACATCTTGGGAAAGAGGGGAGAAAATAAGGGACTTGTATTTGAGAAATGGAAGTTAACCCACTCCTCCTAAACGGAAGTTTTTTCACTTGCTTTTTGAGCTCACTTTTGATAGTTTATTGACCATCCGTTATCCACAGATTATGGGCTGCATAGTATTGCTTTAGGTGGTGCTGCAATTAAATCACATCACTCAGTGAGTACTGGAACTAATGAAGCTTGGTCTCTTAAAGATTTGTTTTTCATGGTTGATTGACTTTGGTGCCTAAGAATGCAAACTCCAACTGAAGCCTTCTCTTATGGCAGGCATTTATAAGGGCTGGCTGGCTTACTGTTTACTCTTTCTCTCCCTGCTCCCCATTCTCCAGTGGTTAATAGTGTGCAATTTAATGATGTAGCTTTTTCTTTGCCTGTAGCCCTTCCAGGGGACATTTACAGAAGCTTTCTACTATACTCTGCCATCTATTTTCTTAAAGTTTGTAGGGATTTATCTTTGTAAGACATGTTTGAAGTTGGCCACTGAATTCAGAAAAGTTATTATGCAGATGCAGGGGTAATTGGTCACTGAACACACACTCAGTAAATATGTATCTTGCTTCCACAGGAAGTGAGGCTAAAACGATTTCCCATACTCCGATTTTCTTTTCCAAAACCCATTGTCCATTTATTGGGGAGAAAAAAATACAAAATCTTGCTACCGAAATACGAACAGAACAAAACAAACCATTCCCCTCCCCTTACTTAAATGCCCTCCCCATACCTCACGCCTTCTAGACAATCCTCTTTCTTCGTCCAGCCCCAAACTGGGCTGCTATGCTCCCGCGTTCTTCTGTTGCATACTCTCATACGCTAGGACCAGAGTCCCACGTTCTCCATGACCTGTCTCTGTACTCTATCTCCTCAGACATCTAAGCCACACCCAGCCTACTTATTATCTGCTCCCAACATCACCCTATCTCAGCCCCGCTTCCGAGCCAGAAATGCAGACATGCTTCAAAACAGTAACCCTGTATGAAGCAAGCAACTTCAAACAGGGGCTCAACATTTAGCTGCTACAATTTCAAGAGAGACGTGAATTTACATTAATAAATTTCATGCTATTGTCAGTGTGAAAACAGTACATGATAAAAAGATAACTGTACGCTTCGTCTGCCTCTCAAATACATTCCAATATGTTCACATAAAATCTGAGTTTTCTGACTTTAGAGATCATGCAATACAAGACTTAAAGCAAATGTTTGTGTTCATTACAACAGGAGATGAGACGTACTGGTTTGAAAACTTTTTTTTCCCCCGCAAAATAAGTCTAACATCCCATGTTGCTAAGAGATAGCTCACCAGAAACAGCACCACTTTGAAAAGTTATTTTCCTAGATTTTTAGGATTTGGCACAAACACCCCTGGCTTACATGAAAAACTAATACATTCATTGCTGATTTGGCAGTGCCTCAATGACGAATAACAGATCTGAAAAGACAACAATGTCAAGGTATTGAAATAATTGTATTCTCAAAACACAGCCATTTTGGAAGATGTTTGTACACAGGAAAATACATTTTATGGAACTGGAGATAAAAATCAATGGGTTTTACCCCTCTAAATCATTCACTCAACCTTTAAAGTTACAACTTTTGAATGAACACTTTTTGGTCTAGGAAAAAGGTGTAGGAAAAAGATTCTTATAATCCCAAATTTCTTGACAAAGAAACTAATATTGTCTAAAACCAGAGGCAAGCAATTTTACTGATTTCTACAAACTGGAGTCAAGTCTTTGCAATCTGTTGTTTTTCAATTTCTCCACAATGCTGCTTAAAAACCTTAATCATTTTCATGCAATCAGGCACCAAATTCATGCTAGGCATCAAGGTAAATTGTGTGCCCAAGGTGATGACTGTTACGTATTATTTACACCACTACATATGCAAAAAACCTCATATTACAGACTAGAACCTTATTGTGTCAAGTATTGCATACATAATAGTAGAATTCATATCTCATACCTTAAATGAGAAGCAACACATGCATATCTCAGAGAGATGGGAGGAAATATGAGATAGTAAATAACTGGAAGGTGCAGTACCCAAGTTCCCTAACCATTGTAAAACTAGAGACTTTAAATTATATGCAGTAAAAAAATTACTAAAGTAGGATTCTAATTTAAGTATAATGTCAAAAAAACATATACCACCATAAGGACAAACCCTTGCCCCTTACTTACCATATAAATATTTTGTAATGACAATATATATTTAAGGTAGTTTTACAGACACAAACATATGTACATAAATAAAACATATACATAACTATATTCAGTCTGCTTTCAGAACATAATAATCATGGAATCAGAGAGAGAAATATGAGGAGACTGACCGAATGCCAACAGTGCAGACATTCAGTTGTTATAGGGAGTGTTTATTGTCCTGGAACAGGAGCCAATATTGTGCATTGAAAAGCCATTGGTTACAATGTCTGAACACTGTTGGGAAGAAGGACCAGAAACTAAAACCTTACAGCTGTTCTAGCTATGTTTCCTAAATGCTGAGTTGTCCGGCTATACTCTTCTGCACTACTTCAGTGTGCCTTTGTGAGGCTGCACAGAGCTGGCACAGGAAGGATAATCCTGATCCCAAATCAGACAGCCCTCATTGGTCATAGTCTGCCTGGAGAGGAGAGATTGGTTTGAGCTTAGGAAGGCACAGAACACAGGTCCCAAGTTCCCTAATCATTATGATACTGTAGGCCTGGTGATCACTGCTACCATGTTTCCCCTCTGCTTCTGTCCCTACTACAACTTCTCTGTTTTGTGTTGATTTCAGATCTTTTGTGTACTGGATACGCCCTTAACCATGCCTCTCTGATCCACCTCTCCATGGATTTCAGATGATCTACTACCTGCTGTCTGGACCTCAAACAAAACAGGCATTAAGTCAAGCAGCAATTCTTTTGCTGCAATGAAGACATCAGGTGCCCACCGCACACGCTTACGGACACTGAGTACATCCACTGGCAGACTTGGGTGACTACATCTACAGGGTTTTGTGGCTTGTGCTCTTGAAGATAGAATTTAAGTTCTACCTAAACCATATTTCAGGTGCCTAAATGCTTTTTTTGAATATGGTCCAAAGAAACATCCAGAAGTTTTCTTACTCTGTATGCATTTTATAATAATAGATCTCCATGTAAAAAATAACAACAATTACCAGAGAAATCTTCCCTCTACTCTCATTAGACACTGCTTCTTGGATTTTTCCCAGTTGGAAGATTAGGGCTGTATAAGCAACCAACCTAACCACTTGCATTTAAGACTTGCAGTATAAAACTTTGCTCATTTCAAACAACAGAAACCACACATACAGACAGACGAGTTCTGCATGCCTTTGCTCAAGCGAAATCAGCTTGTATTTGAAGTCTATTAAAGGCAGAAAGGTTCGGTTTCAGCCTCACCTTTTTACTACTCCATTACTGTTAAGGAAGTTGAATTACTACACTTCATTTTTATTTTTTTATAGAATTTTTTACAGTATTCTGTAGCACGAGGGGATTATAATTTAACACAAGGCTTTCATAAGATGTTTGAGAAATTAAAAAAGAGCAGAAATGCAAACAGATGGTATTGTATAGTAATTTTATGTGCTACTAGAGACATCAATTTACAATTTTACTGGTTCATTTCCTATTAAGTTCTAGAAGAGTTCTCCAGAAGTATTGTTTGAGCAAAACTACTGCCACTCACCTAGACCTTCCAATTAAAGGCTAGCAGTGCTCACTGCCAATCCTCTGCGTACAGAAACAACAGCAACAACATTCACTGAGAAGGAAACCTATAACTCCAGCCAGTGGATGCTCTAGTCTTCTATAACCTAGATCTTGCAAAAGCCCATCCTAAAATCCATGATTATCAAATGCACATTGTTCAACCATGCCAGAAAAGATCTATTACTATCTAAAGATAACCCCAGTGTATTCTGCAGTCTATTTTATAAATATCTATTCTGAATCTGAGTTCTCCAAAACTCTCCTTACTTTGCAAGGAAAAAAAGGAAAAAAAATGTCAGAAATACACCCAAGGAGACGCTGTTAAAAACTTTCAATAGACTCAGAAACTATTATCTCTGGAATATTGTGTACAGAAGCTACTTTTACATTTTATTTCAAAAATATCTTCATGCAGACTCTTTTGAAAAGTTCTAACTTTGGTTGATTTATGTTTTGCTAAGTTTAGTGGCTTATGAAACCTTACCTGAGGTTAACAGTGTATTTCAACCCTCTAAAGAGCAAAGCTCTGAGGCAATGAGGCAACCAAACGTGCATTAATTCCTCCTAGCCTTCAGCACTGCATGATAGAATCTGTAATCTTTACTGGCCACAGCACAGTAGAAAAAATAAAAGTGGTTATCTGCAAAATGAAGAAAACTGTGTTTGTACTTTTTCAGATAACAAGTCTAAGTCTTAAGTATAACTTACACGTTTTCAGCAAGTTTTCAATGTTCTTCTTCTAACGTTCTTCATTATATATTTATTCTATATATTTATATATATTCTATATAGTATATAGGATATATAGAATATATATTCTATATATTTATGTTCTTCTAATGTTCTTCTTCGTTACATATTTAGTTATTACCTACTTCCCTAAAAGTGGTTGGAAAAAAGCAAGAATCTTGAGGTTTTATAGACGTTTAAAACCAAATTTGTGACATTAACAAACTTGTGACATTTTGCATTCATAAGTGTATCAAATGTCTTTTAGGAGGGAATAATACTTGGAATGTCACTGTTCCCCAGGGTGACACAAATATATGACAAAGCTTGCTTTGAAACAGGGAGGAGGCAAGCCAGAGAAGCCCATAACTTGTGTATAGAGTATTGTTTCAAGTCACTACACACTTTTCATAAGGCAAGAAAGAAGCACTTAGCAATTTTACACATATAATTTATTACAAAATAATGCTCATGCTTTTCATGAAGTATCAATAACAGATTACTGATACTGGTAACAAGCAAAACCTAGGAGTAGAGAAATTAATAGCTTATGCAAAGAGCAGAGATAGAAATATTGCTATTTACACCTTCACCCACCCTTTGCTGCTGGGAATATAACGCTGCATCTAGTGGAAAGTTCCTAAATATAATTTTCTCCCCCCTTTAAAAAGTCTTCCTACCTAAAGGTACAGGTATTTTTTTTCATCTAAATTTCAATTAGATTGCTTTACATCAGAAAAACAAACAAGCAAGCAAGCAGGAAAGAGAGATGGAGCTTACTAGCAGCTTCTGGAAGTGTTACCAAAGGACTGTAAAAGTAGTCCCTTGGACTAAGTACCTAATTTTGGACAATCTCAGAACAAAAGCAGGACTGTAGTTTCATTCAAATGTAAGCTTTAGTTGATGTACAGAAAACTGTATTTCTTGAACTCTGCCAATCAGATGGATCAATTAGGTTGCTAACTGTAAACAGCTAGTCTTACTGCCTACAATGGATTTTGCGAGTGTACAGTTCATGTATTCTGTTACAATTGCTGCATGTAAATACTCAAACTACCAGTTTTCAGCCACTAGTATTACCAGTCTTTTAGAAGAGACTAGTCTAAGATACTTTTTGAAGCTGAACTGTACACGTTTCTTTCTCTTCCAAACTCTGTGGTTTTCCTACAGATTTTCTATGAAGAATGAATAGGTTGGAAAGTAGTACATTTAAGAGCTTCCCTTTTGTTTCCTGAAGGAATTTATATGCCCAAATCAGATTGCTGGCCCTCATGTTGTCGTTTAAAAACAACAAAATACCAGACTTTGTTGGAAGTTGCTTCAGGGTCTCATACTGTAAGCTTTTGTTCCTTTCAATTAGCAGTGGCGCTGGACTTTCTGAGACAACCACTCAAAGGCCTTGTTTATGCCCAAAAGCTCATGCTACCGCTGCCTCCATAGCAGTATGTTGTTGGGTACAGAGCTAAAGCTTCCCTAAGTCTTCGATGTAAGCCACAACTTAAGCCTCACGCTCGTGCATAAAAGTACTTCCAGGTTTGTAAATCTGTAGGGAACGCCTGTGCCTTTTTTTTTTTTTTT
>VYXH01003375.1:0-36419 GCA_013397275.1 Burhinus bistriatus
GGGCTGCTGTGGTGCCATGGGCTTTGCTGATGCCCTGCTCCACCCCAGCCCCTCATGCCCCAGCCCGGCTGCTGGCTTCCCTCTGTCTCCCTCACCTCCACAAATGCTCCTTTTGCAGCTTCCTCCGGAACCAGCCGCAGGAGAAAACAAAACCAAACCGGCCTCTTGCCGGGCTGGCACTGGCTGGGGGTTTGCGGCTCTGCCGGCACTCAGGGAGCGGGGGGACGTGCCTCTTCAGCTGCAGCCAGGTGCGAGGACGTGCCAGCACTGTCCTGGGGAGCCAAGCTGGGCTGCCAACCACCCCTGCCTAAGGGCGGGTGGGTGCAGACCTCATCCATCAGGGCTTCCCGGGGTGAGGGCTTTGCCCCAGTGTCTCACCTGGGGAGGTCAGCGGTAACCTCAGCTCAACACTTAGGACAGGTCGGGAGAGTGCAGGAGGATTGCCGCACACCAAGTCCCGCAGCCAGTCGCCCACATGGCCAGAGCAGCTCTCGCCGCCGGGCTGGGGTCTCTGGTGGGACCCCCACAGCCGTGGCGGGCAGCAGTGGGGAGTGGCACGAACTCACATCTATATGTCTTGAAATGATTCCTAGCCTGGAGGCAGGCAGTGCAGGCAGCGCAGGCAGCCACGTGACGGGGCTCCCTCTCGCAGAGCAGCGCGAGTGTCCCACGCACCGGGGACTGCGGGGTTTCCCTGGCTGGGAGTGACATGATTAATAGTCTCATTACTGCAGCTTTCACTGCGCTGCCTGACACACGCTCTCTTGCTTGTACACAACTGTTGAGTCCTCGCTCTCGGTGCCAGCTCTGATTCATATGTCAATAAACACAGTGAAAGAAAAGTGGATTTCCTTGCCAAACTAAACAAACAGTATCTTTTTGGTCAGGGCTACAGCATCCCTGTGAAATCAGCGCCAAGGGACATCGTGCTGCTGTCATTCCCCGCTCTGCCAACACTCCCCACGCCATGCCGATGGGCCAGCAGCCCCCTCAGTGGGTACGGGGCACCCTGGACCGAAATGCCCCGGCTCCCTAAGGGAGCAGTGCGCTCCTCTGCCCATCCACTGCCAGGCACCTTACAGCAACAAGTGGAAAGGGATGGGGGAATGCAATNGGCAGCGATGTCCCACCAGTCCCCCGGGCCCCCCCACGCATTCCCTGTGCTGCCCCTTCCAGTATGCAGGGATGTAGCAATCGGGACTCCCCTGTGAAAAATGGGGGTTTTTTTCTTCCTGGAATTTAGATTAGCTGTACTTGGTAAAGATGATGAGATTTAACACAATGCAGTTTTGTAATTTTAATGAAGTACAAAGATCTACTGGAACTCTGGAAACAGATATCCAGAAACAGGCTCAGAGACTTTCAACAGGACACACACCCCCGACGCTCACGCAGCTCTGCCCGAGATCTAGTGCTCATTCTCTTGGCTTTCATCAAACCCTTTTGCAACACCAAGCTATTTTCCCTGCCTTGTCCCCCACGCGGAGTGAGCAGACTCGCACCCTGCTAATGCGAGTCCCAGCCCCGCACAGCACCATCCTGCTCCAGAGCAGGCAGAGCCCTGCCAGGAAACTACTGCAGCGCAGCTTCAGACGGGATTAATCGTAGTTTGTTTGCATTGGCCGTACGTCCTCTGGAGGAGCTTTAGCCTTAAACACAACCGGACGGGGTGTGTGGCACAGTCTGGGCAGCCGGGACAGGGACAACTCCGCTGTCAGTCTGAGTCCGGGGAGCCCTGAGTTACCAGGGTGCCAGCGCGGGGAGAAGGCACAAGGAAAGGCATGCTTTGAGCTTGAAATGACCTGCAACTCTCTGCGACTTAGCCTCTCAAAATCCAAGCATGCAGCTGAACATTCAGCCATCTCTTCTGGACCTTGGGAAATGTTCTGCCCCTTTTTTTGCCTGCCTCATAGCGCTCCTGCCTCTGGCTCTCTCGTTTATCTGCCATGAGAAATTTTTGAGCTGTCGTATTAAGATAAAGAGATTTATTTGTTCCTCATATCACTCACCCTGTGCAGTTTTTCTCTCTCTGCCAGAGGATTTCTTTCGCCCCTGCCTGCAGCGTGCTCAGATTCCCACTCTGCGCAGCCGCTGGAGCTAAAGCTGGAGCTGGCACAGTTGTGTCCTACAATCTGGAATTTCCATTTGGTGGAAAACCTCTGCTTTCCATAGTGTGTGAACTAAGAGCAGGGGGTAGCACTGCTGGGTGAGCTGGCATCACATTTGAATCCAGCTTTCAGAGCGGTGTTATTTTCATATAAGAATGTCGAGAAAATGGGACAGTAATTATTCAGCAGGACGTAAAGACACTCAAGTTTTGCTTTTCACATTCTTCTCATCCACTTTTCAGTGAAATACTGAAACTGCCAAAACAATGTGCCTCTTGCTATCATAATGTCTTTTCTCAAGTACAGGGCTCTTGTCAGATCAGCCAGCCCTTCAGCTGGACTTAAAGGTGCTCTTCTTATAAAGCCAAGTGCTACACCTCGACTCACATCAGCCAAGAACAGCTCAAAATTCAGGTCCTTGCTCCTTGCAAAAATCCGATAGCACGGATCCAGAGAAATCAGCAGAGCAGAGGGACAGACACCGGGGGTGCTGGAAGAGCCTGGGATTGGTGCACCTCTTGGTGCCCTGGTTTTTTTAACACTTCACACCCTCAAAGCCTGGCCGTGCAGACTCTTCCAGATCAAATTCCACAATTCCTTGGTGGAAACAGCTGGGTTTGCCAAAGGATAAAGGAAAATGTTTTCCATTAACACATCTAACACCCCCCATTAGTGCATTCTCGGTTGTGCGCAAGTGCTAATGAGATTTCACTCTGACACCGTAGGAGGAGAGACAATAATTGGGGCAGGTTTCATTTTCATGGCTGGAGTGGCTGAATTAATTGACTGAGATTAACCCTTCTGCAGGAGACAGCAGCTATCTTAGGTGGAAGCAAGGGGGAAATTGGTTAATACCCGAGTGATTATTGGATGATGCTGGTGATGGCAGGTGCAAAAGCAGGTGAAAATGAGCAGTTCTGTGGTAGCAGTGCTGGTTTGGGTGTCCTTGTTGGGGAGATGGTGCAGCATAGAGAGCAGAGGTACGTGTGGGTCCCTGAAAGCAATCTTAGCTCATTCTTTAATTCCCTGAAGCTTTGGTTTATGGGCCCTTTACCCAGGGAGTGCCCAGCTGGCCAAAGGTAGCTCTGGAGGAGAAACTCCCTCCTGGGTCCAGTCCCCCGAGGGGAGTGAAGGGGCCACAGCTCCCGCTTCCCCCTCTGCTGCGGTGCGCGCTCTTTGTGCCCGCGGATGCAGCAGCGCAATGCCGCGTCCTGGCCTCGGCCAGCCCCGGCAGCTTGGGTGACCCACCAGTGTCTCACCACCGGTCATGGGGGGCTTCCCTCCTGCCGCTGCAGCTGGGACCCTGGACTGGTCCCACGTGAGGGCAATGGGCTCCACTGAGCAGCTCCGTGTTCCCGTGCGAGAGCTTGCATCCCACGGGAGCCGCCCCGGGATGCGCCGGGAAGCCTTCCTGGTGGAATGCAGCTATGGAGGCAAATATTTCTCATCTTAGCAATGGAGAAATGGGGAAAATAAGGTGAGCGAATGTTTTATTTAATGGACAATTTAATTGCTGACATCTGTGATAAAAGCTGTTTTTTCCAAATTGGAATTTGTTTCTATCTCGGGATGAAGCAGAGATGTGGGGGCAAATTCTTTGGAGAGTCCCTTTGAGTCCCATCCAGGGAGGATAGGGAATGAAATGTGGCACATGTTAAACATGTAAATGAGGTACTGATTTACTGATTTATCTGTTTCTCGCATGAGATCTTCTTTGGCTGCATCAAAATTACTCTATTATTTATAAGCCTTAAACATTTAAAATTAGATGTGTGGTTTTAAAACAAAACATCAAAACCTTCATGCAAGCCACATTGTTTCAATAAGAAATTAGATTAAAAAAAGCAAATTCAAAATGTTTCTGTGCTGGATCAAACCTGCACCTCATGTGGTTCACATCCACGTTGGATCCATTCTGTAGGACTGGGTTCTCTTTGCAATGATTTGCAACAGTGAACTCAAAATAAACAGATCTGGTTTCATTCAGGGAATATTTCCTTGTTATTGAAAAGCATCATTTTCTGCACTGTCCCTTGACATTTCTTGGGGAAATCCTGGAGACTCGCAGCTCATCTGAGGCACCAGGGCATCCTGCTGGAGCCAGCGACGCACGATGCACAGAGGCAGCCGCTCTCCCCGACGCACTGCTGAGCACTCGGGAGCTGCCGCTTCGCTCTCTGTGGGCTGTGACGACCTCTCGGATGGCAATATACATTCCTCAAGGCAGCGGGCCCTCGCTGGCCCATTTGATAAAGGATTTGGAGGAATCTGCAGAGCAGGGCTTACTGTCGCTCCCATTTCATCCCACCAAGACAGTGTCGATCGAGGCGACGCGGCGGTGCTCTTCCACCCTCTCCAAAGACACTGCTCTGGGCTGATGGACCCGGTGTGAGGGGTGTGTGCATGTACCCTGCTCATCCTCCACCTCCTGCAAGCAGTCACTCTGACACCTACACCACGGCTGAAGTTGTTCACCAGAAGTGCAGTAGGTCTGCCCTGGAAGGATAAATCACTGAGCCACACGCTGCAGCTTGAACATTGGCAACCTCTCGGCCCCGCTGCAAACCGCTCCGTCTGGAGAAGACACGTGGGTGCTCGCAGCCCACAGACCCCACCATCGCCCTCTCCCTTTCCAAAAGGAAGATGAAGTATGAGAACGACGGCAAGCAGCACCCTGCTGATTTGCTCGCTTGCAAGGTCTTGGCCTGCCTTTCCAAAGCCAGGCTGGAGCTGCACGTCGGTGATGTGGAGAGCAGGTCTGAGGCTGCTGCGGTGGCTACCTTTGTGAAGCAGCGCGGAATCACACCTCGGAGCATCGTGGACTCCTGGATTTAGTCGTACCACAACTTCCAGCTTCTGGCTATTTGTGCAACTTGTGCATTCTTCAAGCGGGGGGAAAAAAAATGCTGATGTCTCTCACTTACCCACGGGGGCCGTTGCCCCAGCATCATCACCCCGTAAACATGTCACCAACGAAATGCGAACCAAATTGCAGTAGAGAAGCGCAACCGTAGTCAGAATCGCATCAGCCGGTTTGGCGCTTAGTCTGTAATTGCACTTGCGACAAAAAGTTGAGAGAGGATGAAGGACTCCAGGGCTCCACATCACGGGGCAAGGCTGGACGCAGTAAGGAGACGTGCTGTGAGCTGCGCCGCACCTGTTCTGGGTCACATCGCACTGGACGATGTTCCCAAAATCAGAAACTTTCTCCCCATGAGGCTGGGAAGGACCAACACCCCATCCGACCGAGGGGTCAAGTGACTTGCCCGAGGCCAGGCACAGGGCTGGCGTCCTGCGTGCTCACGGTGCCGTCCCACAGCCTGGTGTGAGATGGAGAGAGCAGGCGGAGCAGGCGCTCCGAGCTGTCCTGCTGCAGGGGCGCAAACAGCAAGATGAACTATCAACCCATAAAACACAGAGCAGAGCAAAGAGCGAGCCGCTGCTCTCCAAGCCGCCGGGCTGCCCTCAGTGTACGTTTTGTGTGCTGGCGGGTTGCAGATTGCCTATTGTCGTCGTGGGGGTCTCCTGTCATCCTCTTCCCACTGATCCTGATGTATTTTTCTCACTCCCAGCTTTGTGGTGTCCATCGGCATGAGTCAGCGTTACCCTCTGCGGCTCTTCCTCTCCATCCTTCTCAGCACCCACTCCGCACTCGGAAAGCCGTGAATCTTACTGGAGGACAGGAAGCATTTGCTAACGCCCCATTTAATGCACATTTTTCTAAGAGCAATGGAGGAGTTGAGGGAAAAAGCAAGAATTGCAGGAATTGCTCATTTCATTTCCTGTGGTTTCATAATTTTGTTGCTTACCAATTTTGAATTTCACGAAGCTTGTGGTTTCCCAACAGCCTTCGTCTGTGGGGAGGATACATTTCAGTAGCTTACTGAACTGACATGAAATCCCAAACAAAAATAATATGACAGCAATTGGCATTCTAAGCTATGTGAGAAAGAAATACAAATACCCCGCTGGCTGCGTTTGGCCCAGACAAGGAAGCAAAGCAAAACATCCCAGTGTCAGCAGGTCACATCCGAGCGTCAGGAGCGGAGATCACTCGAGATCCCGAGTCTCCGTCTCTGTGCAAAATGTACCCAAGGGTGTGCCAGAGCCTTGCAGCCCCGCCAGCCTGCGACGGATCCCTGGCTTCTGCGGGTGGAAAACGCCCAATTGCATGTTTGAAAACCATCGTACGTTTCCACTGACGCTGGGTGCTGGCAAGGTCCGTGCTGCAGCGGGCGGCAGGAGGGGAGCAGGGGGGGCTCTGGTGGCTTTTCATCTACAGTCCCCAGGTTTGGCACTGGCACCCCTTGGTTTGTTTCTCTGCCTCCCAGCCCCCGCGGGCTGGAGCGTGGCCCCGCTCCCCCGGCAGCCCGTGGCACGTCGCCTCGCCAGGGCTGCCCCTCGCCGCTGTGCGTCCCTGGAGAGCGCAGGGATAAAGGGCGGGAGAAAAGGAGACTGGAAAAGAGGAAAATGTCTTCCTGAATGAAGAGATGAGCAGGACGCCTCTGGTGTCAGCCTCGCTCAGATGATGGCTTGCGTCTGCGGGAGCGCAGGCAGGACCGTGTGGACAGGGAGAAGGCTACTGGCAGGGCAGGTTCTGGTGCGTTCCCAAATCACCCAAGGGACAAGCGGTGGCTCTCTGCAGAGGCTGCTCCAGCTCCCGGGGGCCGAGCAGCCGCTGCTGCCGAAGGCTGAGCACAGGCGGGGGGGGGGGCAGTGGNCGGCAGGGGGAGGGGAGCGGTGTGTCTGTCCCTTTCCTTTGAGCAATTCTCTCTCCGGCGCAGGTGGCCGGGCTGGTGCAGCCGGTGCTGCCAGAGCTCAGGGTGGGCGAGGGCTCTGCTGGCAGCCTGGGCTGGCCCGCTCCGTGAGCTCTGTCAGAGGAGTTAAGTGGGGCACCAAAGAGATACTTGTCCTCTTGCAGCTGAACGGGCAGCTCAGGGATGTCAGCAGAACGAGTCCTGCTGCCTCCGGAGGCCTTGGACCAGGTCTGTAATGGATGAGCTGGCAGCGACGCTGCCCCCGGCCCCGGCAGCCCTGGGCAATAGCGCAGCGCTGGGACTGCACGGAAACGTGTCTCGGAGTGTCTCGCTGGAACGATTCACGGTTGATTAGATACAGTAATAGCTGCTAACATCCTCCTCTGGAAACTGTTGGAGAGTTAGCTTGTGTTTATTGAAAATAAACTTTCGGAGGTGAAGAGAAGCCTATTGGTGAAGAAAATACGTTTGTGAGCTCAGAATTTATAGCCCGCCTCTATAAAGCTGTCCAGAATCTGCGGATCTTTGCTTCAGATACTCATGTTAAAATAATTTTCATTCTGTTAAATGAAAAGTGCTTTAAGTTTGGCAGGGCTGTGCTGCTCATGCTCTCACCACTTCATAAATAATACTTTATAATAACAGCTCAGAATAAAACAAAAAAAAAAAAAGAGGAGGGGGGCCAAGGTCCGCACCGAGCTCTCCTTGTCAGCTGTAAATACCTCTCGCCATGATGTCAGCCGCTCTGACAGAGGATCTGCCCAAATCACTACCACATGTGTAGCCAGGGGATGGGCTTTACCTGGACTTTCCACTTATTGAGTAATGTGGCTCGCAGTCTTGGCAGTGCTCTCGCATGGCTCATGGCTGCAGGCTCCTCTATGTTTTCCTGTTAATCAGTTACTAATATTGGACAGCGCAATTTCATCAAATCATCTTATTTTTATTCCCCCACACTTTTTCATTCTCTAAATAAAAATTACTTCACACTTTCCTGAAAGTTTCCGATATTTAATTCAAAACATGCAATCACGGGAATGGAAAGAGGATGAACTCTTCATTCGGACAGAAACCAGAGCCCACGCGAGGGCAGAGTGAGATGATCCCATCTCCGAGAGGGCCATGAAGTAAGTGTCAAGAAACAAACGTCTCGCTGCAGAAGATGCACCCGACTGTTGAAGGCTTTACTGCGATATCGCAAAATTGGATCTGTGGCCTGAGACGCCCCAGTCGTGTCCCGCAGACTGCCGGCAGGTACCCGGAGCGGTTTGCGAAGGCTGGGGGTGCTCTGTCCTTCCCCTCTCGGTTGGCAGCAGGGGCAGCATCCTCGTGTTTGGAAACACGGAGGAGCTGGATGGCTCGTCGGGGATAAAGCGAGGGGCAGCTGCAGCCTCCCCCTGTCCCCGCCACAGCTGTCCCCCTCTGCCACACGCCCTGGCTTGCCGGCAGCCGGAGCGCGATGGTCCTATGAGGAACATGGGGCTTTTAGGACCAATAATATTTCTAATGACCCTTGAAAATTGTTTACCAGCCCTTGAAGGGGCTGAATTAACGAAATCTGCCCAGACTTGGCCTGGGTGTGACCGAGCCCATGGAGGGATCTGCCCCTCACCCTGCAGAGCAGCCTGGGGGCTGAACGTGACCCCCCCACTCTCTGGATGGCTTAAAGAGGGCTTTTTCTCCCTGCATGGCTTTGTACCCATGATTTTAATTAGTCTGCTCTGTGAAGTGGTTTGGGGATGCAGCTTGTATGAAAGGCACAGTAAAAAAGAGCACAGTTGAGTACTAAATAGCAGAAGGACGTGTCCACATGTGGCAGATGTTAGTCACATTGCCGAGCCCTTTGTCTGGAAGGACTCGGCCACATACGAGGAAAGCGCAGGGAACATCTTGGGAGCTGAGCAGGCACTAGAAAACGGTGTATTTTGGCCAAAACCTTGAGAAATGTATGTATAATAACCCTTCGCTCATGTCTAACTGCAGCAAAGCATTTCTAGCACATATTTGACTTGAAGCAGGAGCTTTAACCCGTACCTCCTCACCTCAGTGGAAAGCTGATGCTCCGTCTCCTGAGGTCCCAGAAGTTCATGCGGGTGCTCAAAGTTAATGACACTTGGGTGGGTGTTTCCCGAGTCAGGGCAAGGAGACCTTGGGCTTGTGGAAGGTTGACAGCTCATCACCCCGCTACAGGCTTCGTTATCCAGCCCTGGCCCCGGCTTTTGTGTTAGCGGGAGGGAGATCTCTGAGGATTTGGCTCAGTGCAGACAATGATGCCATAAGCGCAGGGTTTTTCTCAGTGCCAATGAGTCTAACCTAATAAAAGGGGGAAATTTCCACTGACCACAGGGGAGCGGGATGGTTGAGACAGAAAAAAGAGGTGGAAAATTATTTATGACAGTGTAATTGCATTTGAGACAACTTGTATCCAGCCAAGATTCCACAAGAAATTTAGGAAAGAACAACTTTAGGTCAATCTGATTTGTTGTCCTGTGTGTGTAGGGGGGAAATTTCCCTTGTGAAAATTGGACTTTGCAACCATATAAGAACTCATAATCAAAATTAATGTGGAAAATAAATTGCTGGCTGGCATCCCTGTCAGCAACGGACACTCACTTTAACTCTGCCATCCTGAGACAGCTGCACGTCCCAGCCTACCCAGCCCCGCGGAGCTGGCATTTTCCACTGGTTCCTTTAAAATCTGGTTTTACTGTCCCCAGGGCTGGAGGGAGGAACAAAAGGATGCCAGAGCTCTGGGCAGGGTGGCACAGGCTGCGTAACTCCAGCTGGGCAAGGAGGGACCCGCTCGCACCCCAGTCTGAGGGCAGGACCCTGCTGCTCCCTGCCCTCGCAGGGCGATGCTCTCTCCAGCCGGGGCTCCCCGGCCACCCCACGCCCAGGCTGTGCCCCTGCCCGTCCCCCTCGCCCCCCGACACCTCTCGCAGAGGCAGTTCTGGGAACACGGAGGTTCACACCCCAGCAGGCACCGGCCAGGTCACCACTTCCCTGACCACACTGCAGCTCTCCCCGTGGCTTCTCCAAGCTCTCGGGGCCCGGCTGCCACTGCCTGGCCAGCACAAGTGCTCAGTACTTTAAAAATTGAGGAATATGTGCTTCTCTCTAACTCCAGCTGGACTCTGAGTCTTCAGGCATCATACTTTCAAGCTTTTCTCTGCCACCAAGGAAGACAGAAATCCCATTTTTTCAAATAAAGGTGAGAGTTTCATGAACTCCTGCAAGATTGTCCCTCTAGGCTCGTTCACCGGAGTGCAGAAGTTGGAGCTTTAAGGAAAAACACCAGTTGCTGCAAGAAGTTTCATCCTTGTAAGACCAAAGTCTGGTTGCTGTCTCCAACAGAAAACCAGGACTGCAGAAGGAGCTCCGGGCCATACTGACGGGGAGCAGTGCGCAGGCTCTGGAGGTACCATCTCTGCACAGAGAGGTTACTGGCTCCGTTAGAGAAGGTGCTGCTAATTCTAGGGGTTAATTTTATTATGTGTCATTTCCCTCCATTATTTGGTTCAAAAGATGAAGACTAAACGTAGATTTTAAAATTGTCCAGATTTCAGATATTGCCCTTGGGAGAGCTTCAATCTCATCTTTTGTTTTCATTTAGGTTTTTTGCAGGTCTGCAAATGTGTTTGTTTTAATAATGCAGCTGCAGGACAGATTAAAAAAAGCAAGTGTCGCTGGCATTTAATATCTCTAATCCAGCAGTAAGACAAGCCTGCCGACTGTTTGCTTAATGTTCAACATCCTTTTCTGATTAAGCAAAAGGTTTGAAGTGATTATAGTTTATTTACAACAAAAGTGGACTTAAATGAGAGTTAATTCCTCCCCCTCCTCCTTCATTGGGCTGGTTGCCAGTTACCATGTGTCTGCTCAGCTCCCTCTTCGAGAGCATCCACAGAAGCCACGGGCAGATGTTCCCACCAGGGCCCTCCAAGAAGGGTGTCTCCTCTGGGAGCCTCTGGGGATGGGGGTTGCCCCAGGGGTCCCCGGCTCACCCCGCGGCATGGTGGCCGTCGCGCGGCAGCTCCCACAGGGGCTTGGTCCTGGCACTGCTGCCCGCTGGCCCTCTTGGGTGGTTTCCCTGCAGAAGGTCCAGCATTTTTTCAGTTAATATTGCATGAGAAAGTTTTCATTTCAAGCACCAATATGCTTTATTTTTACTATTGTTCATCAAATGGGCTTGAAAAAGTAAGAGGCCACTCCGGCGAGGGGTGGCAGCAGAGCCTGCAGCTGGGGCGCTGGGCTGGGAGCGTGCTTCACGTACACCTACCACCCCCAATCCAGGGGGACAGCAAGGAAGGAAGGGAAAAACAGAAAGAAAAGGTGAGAGTGATGAGAAAGAGGAGGCAAAATCCACTCCTCAAGAGACAAAAAAACTAAGTGGATTTGTCAAAAAACTAAGTGGATTTTGATTTGATTTCTAGTAAAAATTAAAATAATTCCAATGGTAGCTTGCAGGTGGGAGGGGATTGTTTTTTCAACAGACATCACCATTTGCCAGAATATAAAAAAACCAAAAGCCAGAGGGACAGCATCCATGGGCTCCTTCCAACAAGACGCCTGGGACTCCCTAATGCCACCCGGCCCCGCTGGGCAGATGACGGCCGGCTCCTCGTTCCAGACCCCTCAGTGCTTGCCAGAGTCTGCCCCAGGTGCAAGGCCTATAACGAGGTAATTATTTAGAAATGTAATTGCATCCACTAGGCACAGAGTTCTGGGTACCTGACTAATAAGCAGGTTACTGCTAAGGCACCGTTCCGGCAAGCTCCGCAGGCTGCAGCACGGGCGTTGCAGGGGGACGATGCTCGCCGGGCACAGACCAGGAGACGGTGGCAGTGCCGAGGGAACCCCCTTTCCTAAAGCCCTTTCCTCCCCCATGGGCAGGTGCAGTTTCTGGTTGGGAACCTGGAGGGTCTCAGACCTCCCTGGGGCAACTGCAGAAGGTGACAGGGGAGGACAGGGGGACATGGGGACCCCTAACTGGCCAGGACCAAACGGCTCCGGCTTCTCCCCCAGCTGCACGAATGTGGCTGGAGACCTCTATGGTCCCTGTTGGACAGCTCATCATCCCTGTACGCAGAGAGCCTGTTTGTGACTTCCATGGCATCACTCCTCTGTCAATTGGAAGTAATTTTCCTATAAAAATGTAAAATTGCTTCTCCAAACAAAACGTTGAGCGCACGCCGCACGCTGACGTGGTGAAATGCCGTGAGCGCGGCTCTGCGTCTCAGCCGGCAAAGGGGTCACCCCGCTGCCGGGCAGGGCTCTGGCTCGGGAGGGATTTGGCATTTCCCAGCAGCAACGGCAGCTCAATGGACACAATGAGGCTGGCGGGACCCCGAGGGGCGGCACGCCGGCATTGCCCATATTACTACCTAGCGGATCAATGGAGGCCCCGGCTCTCACCGGCAGGGAGTGCGAGAAAGAAAGACACAAAAGCTGCAGAGAGTGAATAAACTCAATTAGATCGCTGTAATTGCAACAAGAATTAGTGTGGGGGTCGGGCACATGTGCCGTCTCGGAGCAGTAATTAAAAGTGCAGTGTTTGCCATGCTGGGGAGGTGGCCTGCTGGGTCCCAGCAGTGCCCTTTGAAAAGCTCCATGATGGAGCTTCTAGCCTGGATAAATACAAATGTCAGTGCCTCGCAGCCCGTGGGGGGACTCTCAATCCACAGCCCAGTGGGAGAATCCCCTGCTTTACATTCCCAACAGTTGGGCTAATTTCAGAGTCAGGCTTTGATGTGCTTTGGGGAGCCCTGTGTGCTACACACTTTCCCAGCGAGGCGCCCCCTCCCTTTCTCAAATGCTTTATTAATTTTCTCCTGTGGTTTTTTTTATCCTCCCTTTCTCTTGGGCCCGCCTGCAACTTCTCCTTTGTGCTCACACAGCAGGGTTCATAGCGGAGAATTTATATCATTCTGAAATATATATAAAGAAGGGATAAAAGAGGAGATGTAGGAACCTGCAGAGACTATAGCAACAATCAGTCCTGGGAGCCAAGGTCCTCTTCCTCCGGCCACCAGCCCCATGTGCCCCCAGCGCTGATAACACCAGTTTCCCAGCTGCAGCCAGGGCTGCTCCTCCCCATCTCCGCCATCAGCCCAGAGACAGGGATAACTGACCCCACAGGGGACAGCAAAGGTGACACTAGGCTGGTAATAACCAGGGCTGTTAGCGCCCCAAATCAGCCGTGCCGTGGGCAGGATGGAGCAGCCAGGTTTCCCAGCCCAGTTTCTGCAAGGGCCAGGCCAGGGGTCCCACGGGGACCAGCGTTTGCCACCCGCCAGCAGCGCGAGCGCAGCATCTGCCGGCTGCTGCGGGTGTGTAGGCTGCGGCACTGCCACGGCACGGGATGCTCGTGGTCCCCGGTACACCTCCTGATGTGCAAAGGCAGCCCCTGGGTGTGCCCGGCACAGGGCCCTGCCCACGCTGCCGTGGTCCCCGGGTGGTGCCCTCGCCCCCGTGCCGTCCCTGGTGCCCATCGGGAGCAGCCAGCGCCCGCTGGGCACTGCTGCCGCATCCAGGGCTGCGGGGAGCAGCACTGCTGGTGTGTGTGGACTCATGGGGTTTGACTTTGCTGGAGCTGAAGCCCCCTGTGGAACCTCCCCCCACCCCTCTCCCCTGGCCCCCCCACATCCCACCCTGCTGCTGGGGATGGCGACATCCGCACGCCGCAGCGAGCAGACCAGGGCTGCTCAGCTCCTTCTAAGCTGGCATCAAGCGCCTTTCCTGTTTTTTATTATCAACTGAATTTGGCATGGAGGGGAATTCTCTCCCCACATCCCGTTGGCACACAAAAGGCTCAAAAACCAGAAAAACCATTGTTTGTGCTTGAAGGGTGGAGACCAGGGTGAAAAGAACAGCATGTTTTAGAGCCCAGAGCTAGGAACCATTAGAGCATCTGGAACAGTTAGTGGGACAGGGGCGTTACAATTAAATAAAAATGGGTGATTACAGAACCATTCCCTGGCTCTGACATACACAAGGGCAGTCACAGCACATGCCTGAGCGCACAGTTAAGGGGATTCCTCTCCTACAGGCCCAGAATAAATGGGGTTTTCATCAGGAAAGTCTGAGGTCAGTGCGACTGCCTTGCACGGGACAGAGCAGCATGTCTGCCCTTTGCCAGGACATGGTGCAGAGGCATCTCCCACCGGAGGCGACGAGTGGCTCCGGCGAAAGGAGCCACATTCCTCGGGGTCGGAGAGGCACCGGGGCCCCGGAGGAGCCGGAACGCGGCAGCGGTGGGTTCCACTCAGCCGCAGTCGAGCCTGCGCCGCCCCAGCCGCTGCCACAGCCCGATCCCTGCGTACACGGCGGGAGGCTCCCATGCCTGCCAAGCTCCCCGACCCCTCCGAGGGCGCGGGGTGTTGAGCCTTGGCTGTCAGTTTGCAACTGGGATGGAGATTCTGCGCCAGAAATACAGCTTTCTCTTTTAACAAGTCCCGTAGGAGCGTCCGTGCCCCGTCCCTCCAGTTCCTGCTGTTCAGAGGGAACTGGCAGGACTGGACAGCGCAGCTTTTGCGGAGATACACAAGTCCTGCAGAAAAAATCCTACTGTTCAAGGACCTCAGCCCTGTCCCCTGAAATATGCTGTTTTCATTAAAGCAGTGAAATCGGATTTCAAAAAACCCAGGCTTTGGATAGTGGCCCTTGATTTGGGCCTGATGAACAAGATCCAGAAGCAAAACAAAGGCTGTTTCCACAATGGTTGGAGGGAAAGGGAACCGGTCCAATTGCAAAACTTGGATCCTGGCACCGAGGGAGTCTTTGTGTGCGAGACCTGTGGCAAGGGATGGCAATGACTTTGGGAAATTCAATACTCACCCAGCTCATAAACAGAAAACAAGGAAAATAAACTTGGGCAGATGGGAGGAAGCAGAGAGCCAAGCTGTGGATTTCTGCTCGGCTGGAAAAGAGCCCATCTGTCCCAGGCAGCGGGTCCTGGGCTCGGCAGCTGCCGAGGCCATGCTCGGGGTGCTTGGAGCCGTGGTGCCGGGCACCGGGCACCGGGCTGGGCAGCTGTGGACAGCGGGAGGCAGCAGCCACCTCTGCCAGGGGCACGGGGCTGGAGGAGTGGCAGCGGGGAGCCGGGGCAGGAGGGCCACAGCGGGGGTGGCACGGCAGGGGACCCTGCGCTGGGAGACGGGAGCAGGGACAGCGACAGTGCCAGTGCCCACCGCGGCTGGTCCCGGTGGCACGGTGGAGGGGACAGCGGCAGATTGCATTGTGCCATTTCATGTGGAAGCTGGAAACACTTGGCTGCGGCGGTGACAGGGGTGGGATGACAATCTGAATAGAAAAGACGTTTCTCTGCCAGCCTCCTCCTGGCACACGTTGGTGCGTGGTGCAGCCGGAGCCCTCCTGTAAACCCTCGTGGTTGTGCAACATCCCAGAGCAGCTCCTTGTCTTGGCATTGCCACCTCCTCCTGCCTGCTCACGGCTTCTCGGCGAGGAGACCCAGGATCTGTGTGCTGGGTGCTCACGGGCGGGAAGTGGAGCCTGTTTAGGGTAAACCATTCACCGTATGTGCTGTGTGGAGGAAGAGCAGCCCCACAACACACATCAGACAAGGATGTGACGGCTGGGGATGTGACAAGAGCAGGGAAGGGCTGCAATGGGACCAGGGCAGCAATTAAAGGTTCAGTGAAAGAAATTACTTTTGAAAAAAGCTTTTGAGAAATAGAGATGATGACTCCATAAAGCCTCAAATCCGCTGCCAGACGATGCCGCCTTGTTCAAAAACACAAGAACTAACTGTTCCCTCTTGGCCACAGACAAGAGGAATCAGTATTTAGACCATTTATGGGCCACAGAGGGTCAGCGGAGATATGAAATCTGTGGATTCCTTGAATTCCCTCATTACCACAACCCTACATTTGCAATTACAGATTCATGAAGCTGAGCCTTCCGCCTGCCACCGAGCGCTGCCTGAAAACCCACTGCATGCACTGCGCCAGAGCTGAGCCGGCTGCCCCATGCCATGCCCGGCACCAGCCTCGGCTGCACCCTGGGGTGACAATGGGACACAAGAGGTTCCCCAAAATCTGGTACCGGGCTGCTGGAGTGTCCCAAGCCGCCTGGCCAGCCACTGCTGGAGCAGCGTGCGTGTAGGGAAAGCCTACAGTATTTTTATGTTCTGACAAATTTTCATTCCTTTGGCTCAGGAAGAGAAGCGGCGTCCTCCCCTCACATCAGGAAATTAGCATTGTTTATTTCAAGTTTTAAACTACTGGCTCATAAAAGAAAACCAACCAAGAGTGGAGAAGCATGTCTGAGCTGCGTGCGCTTGAATGCGGCACTTACGCCTGCGCGGCACTGGCCCGGCACTGCCAAACCCGCCAGCGGGACGGGGCCTCCCCGCAGCTGGGGAGCAGGGGGCCGGGAAGTGCGCACCGCTGCCGGGGACCCCCAACCAGCTCCTGTTCGTGTGTCTGTACCCACGCAGGCTTCGGCACTCAGGTCAAGGGGCAGACCCTGGCCAGCCCCAGACCTCTGATGGTCCTGCCCTGATGGAGCCTTTGCCTGTTTAAACCAGCAAAGACAAGACTAAAGAAATCCAAGCCAGCCACCTACTGCTCCTCCTTGGAAATTCATAGAAGCATTGTTGGCCTGACCTTCCCTTCTGACAAAGAATGGCATGAGAAATACTAGTGATAAAATACAGTGTATACTTTGTTGGAGAAAAAAAAAATCATAAATCAGTATGAGAAGCACACTTGAAACAGTATTTTAGAAGAATATGTCAGATACACTGGCCAGCCATTAAATTTCACAGGTTCAGTTTAAGAACTTCAGGAGATTGCTGGCATTGCCTGAAAGGGAGAGGAAAATTATAAACACATGTTAGGGGCTCCGAGTGAGATGCAGAAATCTGGACGATAATCCTTATTGCTATTCAAGATAGAACCGAATAGCCACAATAAAGAATTCCGTTCACCTGCCTGGAGAATGACTGACTGTAACCTTTAATGCCAGTGAGATTAAAAACATTTCTTTAGGGTGAGCAGATCAGATATTCTGCGATGACCGCGGGTTTGCTCAGACCTCATCTGGCCTTCTTCAGCCTGCGCTCCACCCGCCAGCTGATCTCCTGTCGTACCACTAGTCTGCAATGTTGCATAGTTGATCCCGCAGCTGCAGAGCTTGCACCCGCGCCAGCCGGGACCCCCGGGCCGGAGGTGGGCGCCGAGGGCAGGGTCATCTTCGGCCACTGCCGCCCGCTCAGCTTCTCCTGCACCGCAGCTGCCACTGCTCCCCGGGGCTCCCCGGCACCTGCGCCTTCCTGCTCCCGGCAGCTTCCATGGGAGGCACAGCAAGCCCTGGCACAGGCGTCGTCTTCAGCCTCGCTTAGAAAATAAGCCAGCACATGCCACGCGCTCGGAGCGTACGCGGAGCAGAGGCGAGCCACAGCGCTGCTGAGCTCCGCTGCACCCTGACAGCCATCGTCGCACGCTCACCGTCACTTGGACACCGTGTCCTGCCGGCAGCAAGAGCTCGCTCCCAGCTGAGCTGCTCGGGGCTGAGCTCGGCAGCACCAGCCGCTGGTTTCTGGGGGAAGGCACAGAACCTCCAGCCGGGTTATTCCCCACCCGTCTTGCACCTGCTTGGAGAAACGAGGTGTGCTGCAGTGCCAGCTCCTGCGGTCGGGGCAGGGACTCCCGCTCCCCAGCTGCCCCAGCGGATGTGGACCTGGGACGCAGCAGTGCCCATCACCGTGCAGCCGGATCCGGCCCGTGGGGCGAGAGTGTGCGGGGAAAAAACAGAGAACATCACTTCTGTGGGGCTGCTTTGGGAGGGCAGCAGAGGAGATGCTGGCTGTCATGGCATGCAGAGGAAGCAGAGTCATGGTTCTGTTGGACATCCCTAGATGTGAAATCAGGCCTCTGGGAAGGCAGAGGGAGGTGGGAACCAGGGAGGATGGGGTCACACTGGCTCCTGGGACACACTGTCCTTCAGACAAAACCCTCCTGCCCAGCCCCAGGCGCAGGTGATGCTGAATGGCCGCGGGGCCAGGGGAGCACCAGGATGCGGGATGCTGTACCAGGGGCGCACCAGGGCACGGCTCTGGAAACACGCCCAAGAGCCCCACGGGTCCATGCTCGCTCCTGGGAATAAGGATCTTGACTCAGCGGTGATGTGCGGAAGCGAAACACTTGGAGCTCCGGGACGTCCGTGTAGACACAGTGGGAAAGCCAAGGAGCACCGTCTGCAGGGGCTGCAGAGCTGGGAGCCTCTGGATCCAAGGAGATTGTTACTATACTTCAGATTATATAAATAACTCGCTGAATAAAACCACATGTGACCACATTCTGTTCTCCATCCCTCAGTGCTCTGCCGACAGCACACAGACTCTTGCAACACTTGTTTACTAGGGAGACTGTATATAAAGTGAAAATAATTTGCTAGGTCTTATGTTTCCACTTTAATTCTCAGTGTATAAAAAAAACCTGTGAATTTGCTAATGGGCTTTGAAAATGTATTTTTAAAGCTAGGGCAGCATGAGTCGGTGAGTTGCTACAGAGGATTACAGAAGGAACAAGGTTTGCTAGAAAAATTATTCCCTTGAGAAAATCTGTAACAGCTGAAAGGCCAGGGCCTGTTTCTTTCCAAGAAAATAAACACTTTTCTGCATCCAAAATCAAGCTTCATTTCAGGTATGAAGCGAGCTTGTTTGTTCTCTGGTGTTTATGTACTTCCCGTAGGCTTTGGTGTTTAGTTTAACATCTTTGAAGGCCAAACATACACTCACAAATTCTCTCTCCAAAGGAAGATTCCTGTTGCATCTTTAAAGCACACTTTTGGATAGAGATAAATGGCTACAAGCTTTGGGAACGTTAGAGCCAGATGGTCAATCAAGATTTCTTTGTACATTTCTGTATTTCACTCCAGAGTTGATCTTGCATAAAAAATATTTTTTTAGCATTTACTATGACTTGCCGACCTGTGGAAACCTCTGGAGCAGAAGGATTTGCAAATGGTCTACTCTGAGGGGGCCACAAACTTCAGGCTCACTTCTTCCTGGTCATTAAAATCTATGTGCTTTGGGGTTTTTTGTACTCAGGGATAATTCGGAGCTTTTGATTTGCTGGATTTTTTGTTAAACAATGTCCACATCTAAGGGAGCAGCCCCTCCTGTGCACTGCGAATGGGAGAATCTGGTGTGAGTGCTGCACTTCTGCAGGTAGTTAACTGGAATTTCACATGCGCAGCCTAAACCTCCTGCGAGCTGGCGAACGGACTCTGAAATTCTCTGCAAACATTTGCTAATTCTTCCTCCGGCAGCCAGGAATATGGGGAGGGAAGGCAATAAGTGATGATCAAATTTATAATTTTACAATTTAATTTTACAAAGTCTGCTGGGGAAAAACCACTTTCACTCTCTGCCCCACGTCGATGTTTAGGATCATTGCGGAAGGCTCCCCAGCTGTTTCTCTTTCCCAGCACTCCTGCATTTCTCATCCCTGGGAGCTGCGTCCTTCCCCAGCAAGGTGACACGGCGCCTGCCGCTCCGTGCAGGATCAGATCTTCGGTTGCACTAATCTAGCACATCTCCTGCCTCTGGGCAGTTGCACCGTTTTCCCCCTTTCCGTAGCCACCTCTGTGTCTCCTGTGAGTGGTGTGGGGAACATGCTGGATTTTCTGCACCGCTGTCATTAGACGCAGGCGTGACTGCTGATCCCTGTGCCTTGGGCTAATGGGGGAGAAAGAGTTAACTGATCCTGCGGGATGAGGGCTGTAATTGGCACTAGGCTTGCCTAAGATGAATGAGCTTTTAAGGACTGCAGATTTCTGAATGGAGGAAAGGAGGACCAACAACAGCACCGACTTCTAAACACCAGCAACCAGTGGCAGGAGCACATATGGAGGCAGCGTGGCTCAGCTTGAAATAAACCCTGGAGGTGTCAGGGCAGCGGATAAGGACTGTGCTGGCAGTGTGAAGGTGGAAAAGATGAAATTCTGGATTCTGGGGAAACAAACAGCACTGCCAGACTGGACGTGCGTGTAAGCCTCGCTTCCCTGTTCCAGCCTAAGGACCCTAAGACACTGCGCTCGGGTTGACTAACAGATGCTGGCTGGTTTTGGAAAGGCCATCCCGGGCTGTTGCAAAACAGCTGCCGGCTGCATGGCTCCCCCAGGGACACGTCTCCAGCCAGGGCTCCTTTGAACCCAGTTGCAGGAGCCCGGCTGAGAAACAGGGGAGAAAACCAGAAAAAGCAGGCATGGGGTTTGACTCTTAGGGGGCTACGGAAAGGCTGCCCGCCCCAGGGACGCCCCCGGGAGCAGAGACACCCCCAGGGTCAGCAGGCAGAGACTGAGGGCTGCTCCTGCGAGCACCCTTGGTGAGCAGTGCCGACCGTGTCCCAGCATGGAGGGAGGACACCTCCCCTGGGAACACGGTTTATAAAATACTTCCCGCAAGGCAGGCTGATTTCCTGGCTGGGAACCGTGCACGGGCTGCGCCTTGTCGCCCCCGCCAGACATGGTGGGGTCACCAAGGGACACCGCACTACCCTCCCCTTCCACGGCCCCAGCATCGCTGCCTCCTCTCCCCCGGGGTCCCGTGGCACAGAGGAATAGAGGGGACTGGCAGTGGCATCGGCCCTGACTCCAAGCAGCTTTCGGAGACCCAAGCAGCAGCGGACATGCTTAAAGCATTGTAAATAATCTTGCAAACAGCTCCACTGAGCAGGGGCAGCGGTGCTGGTGTGGGGGAGCAACGGCTAAGTATAAACATCTGGTTCTGTGAATTCCCATATTGTAATAAAATAAGTCTTCCCACAGATTTCACGTCATCTTTGTCTGGGCATCACTGAACTGTGGAGGGAGAAACTTTTTTGTGGTTTTTCAGAGGAACAAAGAGACAATATGCATCTGGTGAGGTGTCCTGGCAGTCTCCTGCGCTCTGAGCCAGCATCTTGTGCTGGCAGCGTGGCCCCATGTCCTGGGACGATAACTGCCTGACCCACAGCACCCTAAACAGCAGAGCCTGGAGGGAGACTGTGGTCTCCAAGGCCCGGGGAGCGCGAGGTAACCTCGCCGCAGCCCACAGAGACCAAGTACAGCAGCCCCCGAACAGAAAGAGGCACTAGGAAAATGCCTGCAATCTGGATCCCACCTTTCTGGCCCCCGTTCAGCTGAAAGGACAAAAAAGAACATACAGCAAACTGGTTAAAAACTCACGGTCTTAATGAAGTCCAGAAAGGACCGTTCGCTGCGGCTCATCCAGTCCCCTGCAGATCGCAGCCTCAAGCGCCTCCCTGTGCAGCCGTGAGGCTGGCAGCACAGGACTGACCTTCTCCAGGGGACACGGAGCTCTGTGTACCTCCTCTGCAGGCACTTCTGCCTTGGCAGCATTACTGATTTCTCACTCAAATGGTCTTCAGGAACAGAGAGCTTGCTTTTTGGTCCCAGGGGAGCCAGGCGCATCTGACGGCTTTTAGTGGAGGGAGGGATGTGCCTCCCATTGCCAGTGCTTGCCTTCACACATAGGAGGACAACTGCTGGGTCTCCCCAGAGCTGCCAGACAGCAGCTGCCTGCGGGTTTTGTCCAGGTGCTTGTCTTTTTTGAAGAGCTTTCCCTGCAAAATATGAATCTGCTGGAACAGGTGGTTCGGCCGAGGGAGCGGGCACAGAAACCTGCTGGGAAATTAACAGTGCAAAGCTGAAGCAAGCGGAGTTGGATCATGTTTTGCATTAAACCTGGGGCTGTCTTTATTCCCTGGGAGCAGACCCAGAGTCGTGCATTCCCAGACTCGAGCAGCAGCACACGTGTCCCCTGGGCTCCTCCCTACACCGCTGTCTGCAATGTGACCGCTCAGGTGCTATTTGCCTTTGATTATTGACTCCAAATGTTGTGATGTGAGCGCGCTTGAGCTGCTCCGCAGGCTGTCTAGTCTGCCCAGCATCCTTTGAGGACTGGTGACTCTCCAGCATCAACAAAAATACAGAGTCCCCTTCTCCTCAGCTGGGTGATTCTTGGTAACACAGCCTGTAACACATCACACCCACTTTGTTTATTCGGAGGGAGGCATGTTTAAGAGACCCTGGGCTTATCTTAAGTCTGCCACTTGTGCAGAGAAGAAAGGACCACAAGTCTGTCGAAAGTCAGGGGGACATTTGGCTGCAGCCACTCCTGGGGTCTGATAAACGGCTGATGGGGAAATGCAATGGGAAATGTGATGAACTCGGCTGTAAATGCATGCAGATGATGTGGGTTTGATGAAACCTGAGCGTTTCAAGGAGGGGAATGTGACCCCCAGTCCCGAGCCAAGCCTCACCCTCCCCAAGG
Organism: Burhinus bistriatus; assembly: GCA_013397275.1. Taxonomy (NCBI): domain Eukaryota; kingdom Metazoa; phylum Chordata; class Aves; order Charadriiformes; family Burhinidae; genus Burhinus; species Burhinus bistriatus. The sequence goes on from VYXH01003375.1 coordinate 22,167, forward strand.
GCTCCCTGCCCCTATTGCCTGGTACACACTCGTATGCATCCCGCTGATGAGAGCAGAGCCCGTAACCATAAATCTTCAGGAGCCATTTTTCAGTGGGACTAGATTCCATTTAGTCCACAGACTTACCGGTCTGTTTAGGAGAAGGGATTTCATTCCTTTGCTTCTTTTTGTCAGGATGGATTTACTGATCCCAAACATGTTCCTCACACTTTATTTAGGGCTTAATATGCATCATTTACATTGCCGAGCTGTCACCAGCCTGTCTGAGCTATATACGCAGGCAGGCAATGCATTTCCCTTGCCCCATTGCTCTCCCTGCCAGATGTGGAGCTCTGAAGATAAAGCAGCAAGGAGGATCCCTTGATAGATACAATTTGCCTTTTTGGGGGTTGCTCCTTATTCCTCTCCAGGCAGGGGCCAGGCAGGCTCAGCACAGATAGACATCGTCCTCCAGCTACATTCCCAGGAGCAAGTCACCTGTAACACGAAGTTCTGTGGGAGAGAATTCAACTTTCTCGTTAACGGATACCAAGCGATGGGTCTTGAGCCCAGAAAAAGCTTGTCTCTGTCTGCATCTTTACTGAAGATCCTCCCAATGCCGATAGTGTGCATTAGGTTGCTCACATCTGCATGCAATTTAAGTATGCTTTCCTGAATTACGGGAGTTACAGAAATTCCAAGTTATTAGAGAGGGTGCTTGCAAAAATAAAGGTGGCATCTAATATATAACGAAAAGAGTGAAGGATGGGGGTGGGAGGGACACAAGGCTCTTGGAACCCCCTTACAAGACCTAAGAAGTGACCAAGGCCAATGGCCTCCCCGTGTTGGTGGCGGCTCCCCAACCCTCGCTCCCCGACGAGGGACCTGCTCCCCCATCCTCTCCGGTGCAGCTGATGGAGCCAGGGAACCCTCCCGGGGCTGCACTCCCACACACGGGTCCTCAAACCAGGACAGGGCTTTTGACACATGCTTCGGTCGATGAAAAACTGATCATTTTTCTAGGCTGGCGATAATCGGATGTCTAATTTTAGCCGTCCAGCTGTGCAGCAGCAGGGCTCCTCACCTTGGGGCTGTTTGCAGTCGCTCGTGGCAATGCCTCGCGCAGCCAGCAGTGCCGCAGCCAGCCACGCCAGCAGCTGGCCCTCACCAGCCGGTACCCAGGTCCCGATGCCACAGCTGTACCCAGGACACATAGGAAGCACCCTGATGCTGCCACGGCTGCCCACCCCAGGGCTGGCAGGGATTAGACATTTCTGTCGGTTGTTTCCCAGGAGAAAAGTTTCCTTCGTTTCTCCAGGGGCCGTGTCTACAGCTGAGGTTGTCCCCGCTCAGGGCTGTCCCTGCTCCTCATGCACCTTCGCCCAGATCAGCCAGCCCACCCGCTCCAGGCCCCGTTTCCTCCTTCGCAGCCCCCAGCCGTGCGATTTAGGGGGGTCTGCCTCCCCACCCAGCACCCAGCACAAGGAACAGGGAGAGATCCCAAACCTCTCCTGCTCCAGAGCCGCTTCCCACCCAAAAGGATCCTGTGGTTTCATCCAGGTCCTCAGGAACAGAACTGCTGACCCCTGGGAGCTCTGAAAGCAAAAGGAGCAGTGGCGTTAGCATGATGGATCCCTGATGATAGCACAGGAGGGGAAACACAGGCAGGATTTACATTCTGTCCCTTACGAATGGTTTGGCTGATATACTAAAAGCCGGATGGAGCATAAAAATGGAATTTATTCCAATTAAATGGTTGCAAATGTCATACTACATTGAGCCAGAAAGTTCTCCTGCACGCAACAAATGGAATTTACGCTTCTAGAAAGCATGCAATTTTACCTGCTACTGCCTGTGAAGGACATTCTTGTCCTCAACTTCTGAGTTCAAAAATGAAGAACACACAGCACCATCTTGTCAGGGTGCCAGCATCTATCCAGAAAGATATCAGAAAGGCAACATATACTTTTTCAATTTATTGAAAGAGCACTGTTTTTTTCCAGGTCAATAGCAAAATTACCTGCAGATGTGACTTCAACAGCAGTTGTTAACATTTAACATTTGCCCTGCAGCTCAAAATCACTAAATCATTAAATGAAAGGAAAATCAGGTTGGTGACTAGTGGGTGCTGCCATTGGCATGCCTCAAAAGGAACACACTAAAATGGGGAGGATCTCCCCTCCAAAAGGGGAACCCCTTTGAGGTTTTTTGAGTGAGGACCCCAAATCAGAGACCCCAGAGTCTCGGGGACCGGGAGGAGGTAACACGTCGCAGACTGCCCTCCACCCGTGGCCAGAAGCAGGAGTCCTCTCACCCTGCTCTTCTTTGGACAAGATCCTCTCCAGCCCCGGCAGATGCTCTGCAGGAGCCCGTTATCATTTCTGAGGATTTCCAGAGCGGAGAGCGGAGCTCAGCGCCCCGGGGCTGGGCAGCGCTGCTGGGGATAGGGCCCCCAGCCAGCACCTGCTTATTTTAAGCACATGACTGGTCTGACTCAAGATAACTGGATTATCTTTCTGCCCGCTGTTAAATATATATTAAAGTTAAGCATGTTTGGCCTGGGTCACGGCACTCAGCACCTTGCGGGTCTGTGCTCGCCGTGGGAGGCAGGGGCTGGGGCTCTCGGTGGACACTCGGGCACCCGGCAGCTATCATCACACGTTCCTGTACATGCGGAGCCTGTTTAAATCAATGGCTTGTAAATGCAAAGCTCCATCTCCAGTTACTACCCCTCTGCATCAGGCAGTCCCCTGCTCTACGTGAGATATGTTTCAAATGATAGCATTTGTCTTTAATAAATGGTCACTCCATAAACTGCCTCCTATGGGAAACCTGGGGTTTATAAGTAAAACCTGATGTTTCCATTTCATTATAATGCATTCACTCTAAGATGAATACCAACTCATCCTCTGTTTAATATCAGCCTAAGGTGTGCAGTGGGTTTGTATTACTATTTATGAAATTCATATATCTAGGCTTAATCTGTTTCAGATCCCACAGCTGTGTCTGTATCAGCGTCAGCTTGACCTGAAACAGGGATGTTCTTCTTTTGCCGGAGTCACTGGCATCACCAACAGTCAGAGGAGATAAGGAGCAAAGCTCCTTCCACGGCCACAGAAAGTCTGACTGTAGATGGGAGGGTCTTTAGCCAAATGTTTGCCTCAGAATATCTTCTGGGATGCTACATTTTTAAGGCCAAATCTGTCTGTTCTCGTCCATACTCTAAAAAAGGAATCTGAGATGCGTAAACAGTTTTCATACGACTTGTCAAAGTAGCGCTGCGTGCCACACTCGTGCACACGCTGTAAATCTGACAGACAGACCACCGCATTGCAGGCTGCAATACCCAGGGTCTCCGTGCTTTCCTGTGTGCCAGTCATATACCTCTAGCCCTAAACACACCATTCTGTATCCATGCTGCTTGGATCTTGACATACTTCAACAGAAAAATGCTTCATGGGTAAATGACAATTTCTCAACCATTCGGTAGACATCTATCTACAGCATCACTTTAAAATATCGCTCGTCAAGTACAAAACTCCTCCAGAGGATAATAAAGCAGCACAGGTAGTGAGCACATCTGCATCCTTCGTTGGCTCAAACAACTTTAAAACATGCACTGAGCGATCCCTTGAATCCAAGCCTCATGTTTCATGCCACCGGTCATGTTCCAGTGCTGCATCACCCAGATATTTCTAAGAAAAGCAAGGAGATAATCTCTGTCCCATGAGAACTGCCCTGCTGGTATCTCCTGCGGCTTGCAAGGAGAAGCAGAGTGCTGCCTCACCTCCAGCTAATCTTTGCAGAGATGCCTTTTCTGACTCTGTCCCACTAGGGACTGAAGGTCCCTCAAATAACGTCAAAAGGTTTAGAAATCAGGTTCAGGGAGGCACCATTGATTTGTGTCACTGCTGGAGAAAGAAGAGAAGGTATTATGGGAAGTTGTATAGAGTCATAAACAAATGGACGAGAAGAAACACATATTTTAGCCAGATTGCTCTGCTCCCCCCTTTTCCAGGGCTACTAAATAAATATCACCACAGCAGAGTAAATTAATGAAACCACAGAGCAATTGGCCTTGCGGGCACGGGGTGGCTCTGCCGCTGGTGAGCACAGATGCACCAAGGTGGCTGCTCAGCATCTCCTCGGCCGGGGAAAGCTGTCTGCAGGGACCCCTTCAGCGTGTTTACTCACAGGACTGGCTTCTTTCACGGATCCCTGGTCAGAACCTGTAATCCAGTTCACAGCAAATGCCCTTTGGGGATGGAAAAAAGGAAAAAGAGAGACTGACCCATTTGAGTTGCATCTGGTGGAGTTTAGAACTGTTCTCCTTATAATTGCCAACAGACAATGTGAATTGCAATTAGCTAATTGCTTGCTAACTTTCCGTTCTAATAATAGTCATGTTCCAGAGTTATACAAGCTTGGAGGCTGCTGCTGTTCCCTTGCAACTGGCAATAATAAATAATACCGTATTCCCTCAGCATTGCCCTTTCTTCCAAGTTTCATCCCCATGCAAATTGCTCCAGCATGTACTAATCCCTGACGGGATGGCAGAGGCATCAACAGCATTTATTTGTAGTTCATTGCACTGGGAGTGTTCAACACTTGCACGATGATGTGGCACCGGGAAGCTGTGACTCCCGTGCACCACTTGTCCCTTCTGCATGGCCAACGCGGCGGGTCGGGGAGGTGCCTCTCGACAGCGCTGGGCAGCGGGACCAAGTGCTCTGCATCCCTGGAAATCCAGACCTCCTGTCAATAGGCGTTTGGTTTTGTGTTTTTGGAGTTTTAGGGTTTTGTTTGGTTTTTTGCTTTCTCTTTGCAGGATCAGATGTGGCCCTGGCCCTTGTAGTGACATGTTTTATTACCAGTAGCTTCAACAATGTCAGCACAGACCTAAACTGGAGCTCTAGAGAACACACACTACCCAGCAACAGAACAAGCTGTACCGTGTCACTGGTGCAGCGACAAGGGGGGGGCCCGGATCCCGGCAGGGCTCCTGGTGGGGACTGGGTCAGGTTGGGTGCCGAGCCCCAGTGTTCCCAGGACAGGGGGCGGGGGAGCTCCCTTCCACGTGCGTGAACTTTTCTGCGCCCCTCTCCGGGCTTCCTAATCTCCAGCTTGTTACTGCTGTGCAGATGCGGCTAATTGAGAAGCAAAGCAACAGCCTGATCCAGCGAAGTCAGGGCCAATGAAATGAGCAACAGCATTCCCTGGCGCGCGAGGAACTACTGAACACAGACCTGCCAGCAAGCTGACATCTCCAGAGCTTACAGACTAATCTTATTAAACTCAACCAAAAAGCCTTTTAGATTTGGGGGACTCACGTCCAGCAAAAGCTGGTCTGGATTATTCCCCTGGTGTCTCCGGGGTTTTTCCACATGGCTGGCTCCCCATCTCCCTGTGCCTCGGGCAGGGGGACATGGGACCCCCAGCTGCCAGGCATGACGCAGCACGGGAACGGGAACATCTGCCCGCCCCCCGCCGTGTCAGGGGGGTCGGCCCACCCGAAGTCCGGACTCCCGCAGACGTGACTAACACAAATGGCAGCAGGAGCTCGTTTTCAGGTTCCTCATTAGCAGAACGGTTCTGTCGCTGCCTCAGATGCCCTCCCAGCCCTCTGCTCCAGAGAGATCAGCCGCAGGCTCACCAGCTCCAGAACAGCCTCAGATTGCTTTTCCTTTGTGCACAATTATCTGGACTTTTCCATCCTTTACTTCTGTCTCCCCTCCTCTGTTCCTGACATCTGACTCACGGGTAGGTTTATTACGTTTAAAAGCACTCCTTGTGCAAGCCACACTCCATAGTCCCATCTTCCCACTTGCACAACGTGCTCTCACCCTCTTTCCCAGGGTTTGGACAGAGAGGTACCAAAACCATACCATGAAATCGAGTTCTCCTCAGCAAAGCCATGCCAGGTGAGCTCTCCCTCACTTTGCACAGCAACGTGGAGACTTCTTGAGGGAGGAAAGCTCTGTGTAGATAACTGGCCTGGACAACTCAGGATCCTGGTTTCAACGTTTTCCCCTGTCTCAAGCTTGGCATCAGCAGGTGTTCCTAGACATTTCCATGTTCTTGCTCTCCTGTGCACTGTACACCCAGGTACATCCTCCACACACCACACTGTCAGACGTTTTTCTCAATGTATTCCTATTCCCTAGCCCTCTGAGAATGGCTGCTAAGCAGAGGTTGATTTGAAATGCCCAGGAATGAGTGAAAATTTCAAGGTACCTTGAGCATGAAACAGCGTAGAAAAGCCAACTACAACACATTGCAAAAAATCATCATAGATGGCAAATTAGGCCTGTTTTTTGAATGGCAGGGATAATCTATTATTGCAAGAGACTGGAGGGAACATCAAACCCATTGATCTAACGACCATCTTTAAGTGCAGCCTGTGTAAATCAATGAGACCTTTACAATTCCTGATGGGCAAGGCCCTGATTTTCTATTTTGCTTTCAAGATCAGCTCTGTTCAAACTTGTTAGTCATTTCAGTTCCTCCATGAGGAGAGGGAGATGGTGGAACCCACTTTTGAGGGTAACATGTAAACAAAGGAAATGAATGATGGTATTTTACTTCTCAGACACCCGAAGCAATAAAAATCATAGGATTTATTCCAGAATCACGATTCCTCTTGCATTAGAGTGGAGCCACCCATTGATTTTCAAAACAGGGGTGTGATGTTCTCTGCCAGAGAAATGACTGTCACTGCTGTCCTCTCCCCATGGCTCAGGTGCACAAGGCAGGAGCAGGCTCCTCTTGCTCAAATGAAGTAGCAGGACACAACAAGCTGGAGGAATGCAGCCAAAAGAACAGCTTTGCTTACTTCTACTTTGGCTTCCTCTGCAAATGTTTTTTCTCAGCACTGGTTGATGGGTTTCAGACTGAGGGAACATTAGGAAATGAAAGGGAGAAGGCTGTGACACATTGCACGCGGTGCCAAGGAATGGCGGTGACGCACGGCAGCTGGCGGGAACCCTGGGGCGCCCCTCGCCAGTGCTGCTGCATGGAGCCACCCTCCCCGGGACCCTGCCGTCCTCGCCCCGGCTGTCCCAGCACGCCCACAGCCGCCCTCGGTCGCTGCCTCCCAGCACCAGCTGCAGCTTCTCCGCTCACACCAAAAGCTGGGGGTGATCACCCGCTGCTCCACATCCCCCCCAGAGGTGACACTGGCCGGGGCCATGCCAAGAGGACAGGCGGCAAGGTCTGCGGCATCTCCAGAAACCTCCCCCGTAATGGCAGGAAAGCTGTCTGGACCTGGCAGCTGCACAGCACAGTTTGTTCCCAGGGCCGACGGCACGTTGTGGAGAACAGCGTTGTTTGGAGGCTCAGCGTCAGGCCAGGTCACGCAGAGTCAGAGGAGGGTGAGGCGTTACTGGACCATGCTGCCATCTCAAGGGGAGCATCCCTTCTGCTGCGCCGTATGAGTTACTCCCAGCAGTCACTGCCAGGTGCTCTTGGAAATGATGTCGTGACGTTTGACCAGCTTGAATTCATCTCCTAACCTCAGGAGAAAAGAGAAAAGGTCCTAATATGCTTAGAGCAGAGCTGAATCTGGTCTCTGGCTGACAAGTGGCCATGGACTACAGACAAAAATGCTCTAAAACTGACTGCACCAAATGTTTCTTCTCCACCTAACATAGTTGTTTGGGATTCAGTTAGAAACAGAACTGCATCTTGTAGTTTTTAATAAAGCTCTTGGCGAACAGTTCAAACACTGGGGGGGGAAGCGGGAGAGAGAGGTTGAATTTATGGGAGCGAGAGGAGATCATTTGCTTTCTTAGGAATTGGAAAAGATTAATGGTGTGCAAAGGCTCTTGGATTCATTCTTCACATAGCAGAATGCTTAGGAGACTTACCGGCTTGATGTTCTTCATTCTGCCTTCCCCAGGTGGCCTAGAGACTGTCTGGACTGCGAGAAAAAGGAACAGGGAGCCATCCCGTGTCAGCCCCCGGTGAGGAAAGGCGGCTGTGGTACACCTGGGGACAGAGGAGCACCGAATCTCACAGCAGCTTGCTGCGCTGTGAAATTGAATAGCTACTTAATATTTCTGTAAGTGCTGCTTGTGTGGGAAGGTGATGGCAACTGTGGAGCCAGTGGGAGCGCAGGGCAACAAAGCAGGTTCGTCCTGCCCAGGCCACTGGTGGCACAAAACCGTTCCATAACAAGACTCTGATCTTCAGGAAGGTCTCTCTCCTACCACCAGCATTTCGCACTCAACATGTTACATCCTAGGTGAATCCCAAAGTAAGGAAAAATGGAAGGAAAAAGACAGGAATTTCCCAAGTCCCACTGAACAGCCCAAAGCTTCTTTCCATTAGCCAAAACCCACCACAACTCTCGCTGCTCACAGAGCGCAGTGGGGAGGGGTGAAAAGCCACTGGATGCACATGGGGAATCAGAGGACACAACTTCAAGACAAGCCAGAGGCTGTTGGAGATGAAGTCTCCAGGATTGCAAACTGGCCCAGGCATTTCTTCCAACCCTACAAATCTCATCATCTCACTGGACTTTGGGATGACAGACAGCCGTTTTCCCCAGAGGCCCACGCCAAACGCAGCCTTTATGCACAAACTGTGAGGCTGCATGCAGCTTGACATACTCATAGAATCATAGAATCATCTAGGTTGGAAGGGACCTTTAAGATCATTGAGTCCAATCATTAAGCTAAGACTGTCAAAACCACCCCTAAATACATCCAGGGATCGTGACTCAACCACTTCCTTGGGCAGTCTGTTCCAATGCTTGACTCAACATCAAAGATGGGATGCACAGGTCACCCGGAGAGCGTGAGCAAAAGAAGCCACTGACTATGTATCCCCTGCCTGAAGTAACAGTCGCCTCCCCAAAACTAAAGTCACAGTGGAAACTGGATGAGAGGATGGGCAGAGAAACTCACTTTCCATTGTTGGGTCACCATCAGAGGAACATCAAACATCTCCTAATTTCTCCATGCTGATGTACCTGGGAAATGGCAAGCCAACACCCCTGCCACTTGGCTGGGCACAAGTGCAGTACTGAGTGTTTCCAGGATTTCATAGACAGCCACGGAGCATAGTCAGCTACGGAAAATTAAACTCCTGTGCTATTTATGAATATCTGTTGTGCTCCAATTTGGGGTTAGAAGGCTGCAGCGGTGCTTAAAACGTTGCACTTTGCAGCAGCAGCAACTTCTTAGAAGGCCATGATCAGTCTTATTTTTCAAATAATAATATTAGGAAATATAATGTTCGCTCCATCTGAGAATGAATGAGGAACTTCAGCAAAACTGCTAAACATAAAAGTTCCTGGACATCTGGAAAGGATTAGTCAGGAAGGTGCTTGGGACAAGGAGTTCAGGCAAGTTCAGGAGACACCTACTGTAGATTTGTTTCCAGAGAAGGAGGGAGGAGGAGTGAAAGGGTTGAGGGGAAAAGCAGGAAGGGAGGACTGAAATAAAACCTACGCGGGACTGGCAGGTAAGGCGAGCGATGAGAACAGCCTCCATTCTGCGGAAGCGTGAAGTGCAGAACAGGCGGCCCTAGAGGGTCTACTGGAATAGAAGGGGTTAGTGTAGCAACAAGGGATGGGCCACGGTGGCGAAGAGCTGGGCAAAAAACTGCTGGTGCCCATCTTTGCAAGGGCAGACAGCAGACACTGTGCTGAGCGTGTCCACACTGCGGGAAAGCACATCCCTGCTTCTCAGCCAGATGTGTCCCCACTCAACACACAGGATTAGCAGATTTCACGCCCCCCTTGGAGCTCACCAACAACTCAACAGGGCAAGTGCTGCGATAAAATCAAGAGCACTAGAGAAACACTGAAGCATAGACAGCCGAGCGCTAGGAACAGAGCTACACATCCGATTAACGTAGATGGGAGAATGTTTGTTTTATTTCTGAGTGGGTAAGCACTCACACAGCCTCTTGGGCCCCGCAAAATCACACAGTTCTGCTTCAGGCCAAGATGAAAATCTCAAAGAATAAGCATGAAAACCACAGGGGCTTGTGAAACCCATGCTTGGTTCATTAAATGACTCACGAAACTTTTTATCACATATTTCTGCCTCCAACTCACTTTACACTGAAATTCAGGTGCCAAATCCTTTGTCTTTTTCCTAACTATGGACACTTGTAGTAAATTCCATTTTGAAATCTGTTTGAAATCCATGAGCTTATTGTGAAGCAAAGCTTTTGGGTTTCTTTGAAAAGTCTGGAGTTACCCGCAGCGGGTCCTCATTTCTGAAGCAGAACTGTGCAGACACCACTGCATCAGAAGCTAACTTTCACCCTACATGAAAAAACAAACTAACCAGATAGAAGTCAGATGCTCTCTATAAATGTTCGTGGTATTCAAATTTAGTAACTGATTTTAGTTTGTTCTTTCCCTGTAAGTGAAGAATAACTATTTTCAAATTAAGTTAGCAGGAGGTAAAGCTGAAAATCAAAGCATGAGCTTTGTGTTTCCTGAAACTTTTACTTTAACAAGGTAGCTCCAGCTGCTAACTTTGTTTTATTGCATTCCTGAAAGACAGATCTCCATGCAAGAATACTTTAAGAGCTCTGCTCTAAAAATAAAGGCACTCAGCTTTATTTTTATGGTTAGGTGTATTTTACCAGTTAGCCTCAGAGCCCTTGATACTGCCCTTACCCACTGGCCTCGCTCAGGTATCGCACAGGCTGGAGCCCCCCCGTCCCCGCACTCAGCTTCCCCAGGCAGCTGGAGAGGACCCCGCTGCCGGTCGGGCAGATGCTGCTGCTGTTTCACTCACCTCCCTCCTGGCCCAGTATTCAGACAGACACTGAAATCCTGCGCTGATGACAGCAGACGTGGCTTGCCAACGGTGGGCTGTGTCACAGCTCAGTCTTGGAAAGCTCAGGCACAGAAACCAACCGAGAGTGAGCCAGGGACCTTCGGGAGTCAGCCATGCCTTCAGGATGAGGGAGAGACGTGGGGAGGAAGAGCAGTGCCTACCACAGACGGTCTGCCCTGGCTCCTCGGAGCTGCAGGCTGGGTTGGCACCACCCAACCATATCCCTGCTGTCGGCGCGCAGGTATCTAACTCAGCCATGCAGGCTCCCAGGGGTGGGAAGAGGAGCTTCCCACTTGAGTGCTCGCAGGTTAAATGCTTGAAGACTGAACGCCCACCCCGGCTGTCTTCATGGTGGGAACCTTGAAAGCCACAGAGACTCCCCAGCAAATGCCAGCTGAAGGGTCTCACACACATAAGGAACCATATTCTTGTCAGCAGCTGGGGACCTCAGCTGTAACATCCAGATCTTGAAATGGAACAAACCCACAGTTGTATCCAATTAGAGCACTCTGATGCAGGGGTTCAGTCGTGCCCTTCCAGAACACTGCAGACAAATGTAGCTGATGACATGGCCCATCAGCCAGAAACAGTGCAGAGTAATCAATCACACCAAAACTTCAACGAGCACCTCCTTCACCCCATTTCAGTTAGTTAGGTCACGGCTACTTTTATTTCAGAAGGCTCTCTCAGCACTTTTAGCAGGGCTGCTGTTACCCCAAAGACAGGCATCAGCGGGCTAAATGTCTAGGAGAAGCAGAAGGGCCGCCACCGAACTGTTCTGAAGCCCTTCCAAAACTTAAATTCATTTATTCTTTATGTAGCTGTACTAAAGATAAACTGAGAGAGAAGAGGGGCGTTGAAGGGCTGTATAGTGCGTGCACATGTAAACACAATTCTGCATCCATGAACACCACGATTTATTATTTTATGATGATGATACCTCAAGGCCTGAGCAAGGGTGACACCCCAGGATTCACCCTACAGTCATCCGTCTTCATGCCCTTCAAGCCATGTGCCATGAACACAAGGCTGTACAGCTGCTCTCTGTTCATCCGCCTGCTCTCCCTCACCCCCATCCCAAAACCAGAACCATGCAGGTCACTCGCTGCAGTGACAGCCATCAGCACTGACGGAGGTGCGTGCGTGCTTGCCATTAGTCACGTAGCTTGGCAGCACGCTCCCAACGCAGGCAACACGTCTGCACATTGGCCACAGGTTCAAAACCGTATCAGAAAAGGAACAAGAGACAGATGACAGATGCTGCTGTTACCTTTGCTCTTTGCTGTACCACAACATCCAACCTGTTTGTCAGAGGGATTTCAGACTGGCAGCCTCTGCAGACACCAGCACTGGGCTCTCTGCAATGGCCAGGAGGGCACCTACATAAATCTACTGCATTCTGTGTCATCCCACACCACACACTTGCCCTTCCATTAAAATCAGAAGTCAGCAATGTGGCTAGGGAACGTGCAAGGGTTGAACACTAGCAGCAGGAAACGGCTAATAAAGTTTACCTAGGCTGCTTCACTGACTGGAATCTAAACATGGGAGGTGAATTTCTAGAGCTGGGAGGGGTTTGTGGCTGGAATCAAAGCTCTGGAAAAGGAAACTAGATGGAATTGCTCACTCTGCTGTAGATAGGAAAATAAATGCCTTATACTGAACTGATGCTGTGATGCAATCCACAGCATCAGCAGCACACTGACAAAATGAGCCAGTGACAGGTCACGGTGAGACAGAGCCACTCAAGGAGGATGGGAAGTGCTTTGCATGCAGAAGTGTCTGCATCGAGACTGCTGTACAGCCCTTTGCTAAATAAACTGCATTCTTGGCTGATGTGCCAAACCAGCATCTTCACTGCATCATCTCCTTTATCTTAAGCTGAAGGAGGAGGACCCTGTTCCTCACTTCCCTGGGAAGGAGATGGCCCAGTGAAAAGCTCAGAACAGTCGCACTGTGACTCACAGCACACAGTTTTGCTGCAGCCTCGCACAGGGTCTGCAGGGGATGTATGGAGTAGAGCACACTTGTCCAGCCACAAAAGCCCCTTGCAGCCAGCTGGAGGACAGGATCAGCACCAGCAAGCATGCCAGGGTCCTGAGGCGACATGGAGCATGTAGGCACAAAGAGGACCTACCTTCAGCAGCAGAGGACCGCTGAGCCCCCAGCAACCCCTGGACCCCCTGCCCCATACGTGCTGGGAGCAGAACCTGCCTCACTTCCCCAGGCTTAACGCCCTGCCCGTGGCAAACACCCATTTCATCACCCGTGACACCCGGAAGCCATACCAACGCCAAGAGGGTGACGTCATTTTTCTTTGCCATCAGATCTGCATCTAAAGCGCCATCCCATGAAGAGCTGCCAGCGGATGGGGAGCACCAGCAGCCCCAGCCCTGCACAGCCAGCAGTCTGGCTGGGCCCCCAGCGCCGCTCTCCGCAGGTCGAGCAGTGCCCTCAGGTGGTCACACGGACAGCCCAGGCTGGAGACCCACTTTGCCATGAAAATAGGGAGCACAGGCACATCTGCAACCTTGTCCAAGTACAATTCTGTATTCAGCCTTCCCTGAGAAGCTACAGTTCTTACCAAATATGTTATTTAGAGGCAGGCATCCCACCACTTTGCAGGAACGTCACAGAGGATCGGTGTCATGGCCAACAAAAGATGTCCCTAGAACTGTCAGCAGCTGCTCCTGCCACACAAAGTAAAGTTTGAAGACTATGATTTAAAACACCCCCTAGCAGAGTAGCAGAGGAGCATACTCTTAACACACTTGAGCACTGCCCGTGTCAGAACTCAAGTGTCCACACACCTCCATAATTACATTTTCAAGCCAAATTTGCTCCTTCCTCCTCAATGTACAGGTGGGATGAAAGCAAACACAGTGCTCAGGGGCACAAGGTGCACACTGTTTTTAAACCCTGATTTGACATCTTTTATTTATTTCTAAGGACAGTACCCAAATATCTTTCTTACGTGGTATCAGCCTGCTGGACCTTATGTTATGCTCACTTGCAGCACACCTCAAGTTAGTAAGTCTCAACAGTTTTTTCAGTGTACAAAATAGCCATGGTAAGCCAAAGAAGGGATGACTTCCGTTGCTAAAGATGACTCCCTTCCATCTTCATGGCTTGTTCAGCTCAGCCTCTTCTTCAGACACCACGTCTGTTTCCACTTGACAATGAAACTAGTCCAAGCATTTCCTGCTGAGATCAAGGACTCAATTCCTTCAGCTTCCAAAAAGCACCAGTAAAGCTTCCTCAATCACCATCCGCATTGTGGTTGTCTCAGCACATACCAGACTCTCACAGAAGCTGGTCAACATCAGTCCCTCCTGTTCTCTGTCAGGAGCCTGGTGAGCAGCATGGCCCTCGCTGGTTGTCCGCAAATGGAGAGATCTTATGAAGCATATCTGAGTTGGAAGGAAAAAAAGAGTCCCATAAGCTTAACACATTTTACCGGTATTCTGTACCCACA